>OY744518.1:193019451-193050582 GCA_963556195.1 Sepiola atlantica | reverse complement strand
GTAGTGCTATTGTTTTGTACAAGATATACGTTGTAATAAACCATCTTCTTTTAAAGACCTTACACTCTGGTTAGTTTTGTTATTATACTTCTAACCAAGTTATATCACTATTAATTAATGAGACAAAATTCTTACTCAGAAAAAACAAACCCACACTCATTTAAAGTGGTATTTAGTCAATTAATAATTGACATAAACTAACTGCCATTGTTTTATCAGCCATGACTTCTTAGAAGTTTGAATTATCATGTTATTTTTAGTTATTATCGCCTGTAGCAAGGATTGAACCTTCAAATGCAAATTGTGGATGCTTGGGATAAACATGTTTGCAGTAATTTACTAACCAAGAAAACTTTGCAATGGCGATATTTTTTCGGAGCTGGCATATTTTTTTTTTTATCTCACCTGCTCGCTCTTGGTCTGGTCTTCCACCATCCTTATCTATTATTTGACCCAGATATATTATTTCTTCCATAAAACATTTCATTTTATTTCCTTCAATTGAAACCATAGTCTTAAATCTTTTTAATGTACATCTAATTTATGTTGCTCGGGTGTTTTTACTGGTTATTAGAATATCGGGTGCTTCTGTATTAAAAAGCCGAAAAAAAGTTTTTTTTTTGTCTTTTAGTGCAGGAGAGGTAAATAAGGGTGCAGTAACTCTTCACAACAGCTCTAGCTTTCAAACAATATATTTTCATAAATGTAATTTAAATAAATTGAATTAATAATAACCCTAAACCCTAACTGTCTGCGGTAAAATACAGTATATCTTCGAACTTGAAAGTGTTAACATCCATGTTCCTAATTTCAGAGAAAATCTTGATTAAAAAATCGTAGTAAGAGTCACCTGCCCCTTACTTAGCTCTCCAACACTATAAGACAATAAACTTTTTTTCGGCTTTTTATTACAGAAGCACGAATATCATATAGGTAGGCTGTTACAAACTTTAGTCCACTAAGTAAGGTATCTATTACCTGTTGAAATATGGCTGGTGCAACCTTTACCTTCCGTGTTACTGATTAACAACAAAAACAAAATCGACAGACCTTTTTGTTGTTTTTTGTTCGTTTTTTCCTTTGCGATCAAACGACTTAAATTTCCAAACCTTGATTTGAAAACAGTTTGTTCTACTCAGAAACGACAATTTTTTCTTCATCCTATTTCCTGACACTGGGGTGTTTTTTTTTTTTCGTAGACACATTTTGCTTGTTAAAAATCCAGTTTGATTTTAAACTTTTCACTCTATGGTTATAATCAACAATTATCCACAAAAGTATTTTTTTTTTCCGAAATCCAACATTCAGTTGTAGTAATGGTTATGTTGTATCCAACACAAATCCGAGTTTTCGTTACCAGTGTTGTATGCAACATAAGTCCGGCTTATTTTCCTGTCCAGATAAGTCTGAATACATCATGGCCAGTGTTGTAGGAGATATGTTTCGAATCTTCATCGCCAGTGTTGTGATCTTGAAGGGCCGATAATGATTAAGACAACCCAGTGGTATATTTACAAGAGTGTATTTACAGAAGTACAGAATAGTATATTACAGAAAGTATGCGTCCGATACTGTGGCTATAACTGCCACCAATGACTGCCACGACACTTCATCATACCTCTATATATAGTGTCTGGAAGAGTCCATTTATTCCCGAAATAGGGTAGATCAATACACACCATAATAGTCATTTTTGTTAATATTTAACATTTCTAGTTTTCGTTTTCAAGCATAATCTACATGGGTCGTCTAAATATCTGCATACCCTGGCCCATTGTAATATTTTACACCCGACTATATGTGAACGTCTGCCTTCTTTGAGTTTCTGTGTAGCTCACTTGGCATAAGTGTATCTTCATACTATATATATATATATATATATATATATAGAGAGAGAGAGAGAGAGAGAGAGAGAGAGAGAGAGAGAGAGGGAGAGAGAGAGAGAGAAAGAAAGAGTTATGAAAATATATTTATAACAATTTAAGCTACTAAGCTACACAGAGGCTTCTGCGTTTCCATCCTTTAGATTGTCAGGCTAAAATGCACGGAGTTTGTGTTGCCGGGTGTTTATATATATACACGTGGTGTTTAGTCTAACTATTTAACCAATCAGATTCTTTGTTATTCTCTTAGCCAATCGTTGGGTTTCTCACAAACAAAGGTTCGGTTGATTTTACTTCCTATTTCCTATTCTATTGTTCTGTTTTCTATAGAGTGGCCCATCCGCTTTCTTTATTGTGTCGAATTAATGGATAACCTTGTTTTAGTATGTGGTTGCTTGTATTTCTATTTTAGGTTTTAGTTTAGTTTTTTGTTTATTTATTTATTTATTATGTATTGTTAACCTAAGGTAAATTTTATTCTGTGTAAGCAGTTGTTTGCTATTTCATTTCTACAATTTAATAGGTTTTGGGAGTCTTTAAAGTTGAGGATTTCAAATTTCTCATTCAGGCATAATTACATGGGTCGTCTAAATTTCCTACATGTACTGGCCTGTCGTATTATTTTCCATTTGATTGCAAAAGAATACTGTGTGCCAGAAAGAAACAATCTGAAATGTTATCCACAAAGACATCAGATACAAGTCTTATGTGATGAGTAAAGGTCGTTTTACATCAGAAAATGTAAAGGAACCACCACACAAGACACATAGGGTGCAGAAGTGGATGTCAGAGAATTTTCATGATCTTGTGACTTCCAACAATTTGACCTCCAGATCTCACTTGTTTACACTACTATACATGAAGTGTAGTTGAAAAAAAAAAGGTCAATGAGCATCCTTATAACACTATATAATCCCTACGAATCTTAATAATGTCCAATATGAACTAGGACACCTGATACTAACATGTAGCGATTCATATCTCATTAAAGGCCGTTATCAAAGCGGAAGGAGACTTTAATGAATAAAATTATAAACAAAAAAAATTATTCTTATCTTCCAAAAAATTTTCAGTAAAAAAGACATAATTATCTGGTTGTGAGAGTCATTTAGTAGTTCTGTAATTAATAAAATTCAATTGAAACTAAAATGCGTCTATGCATTCCCATGAGAGGCTCTGTCCGTTTGTTGGTTCATCCTATTTTAATAAACTGTTCATCACATATTTATTCAGAGAGAGAGAGAGAGAGAGAGAGAGAGAGAGAGGATGAGAGAGAGAGAGAGAGAGATAAAGAGATATATATATATAGAGAGAGCGGGGGGTATGTATATAGATAGAGTAAGGGGAATAGAGACAGAGGAAATAGATAAATAAAATACAGAGAGAAGAGAGAGGGGAGAAGAAAGAAAGAAAAGAGAAAGGAAAAGAAAGAGAGAAGAGAGAGAAAGGAGGAGAGGCAGAATATATATAGAGAGAAAATAGAGATCAATAGAGAATAGAGACAGAGAGAATAGAGAGAGGAAGAGAAAGAGAGGAAGGAGGAAAAAGAAAGAGGAGGAAAAGAGAGGGGGAATAAAGAGAAAGAGAGGAGAGAGAGAGAGAGATGAAAAGAGAGAGAGGAGAATAAAAAGTAAAAGAGAAAGAGAGAAGAGAGGAAGGGAGGAGAGAGAGAAGGGAGAGGGGAAAAGAGAGAAAAGGAGGA
Source organism: Sepiola atlantica (assembly GCA_963556195.1). Lineage (NCBI taxonomy): Eukaryota > Metazoa > Mollusca > Cephalopoda > Sepiida > Sepiolidae > Sepiola > Sepiola atlantica. Next base: position 193,046,997 of record OY744518.1, on the reverse strand, counting down.
GAGAGAGAGAGAGAGAAAATAATATTATCTGTTTTTAAGTCATTTGTGTGTATATATAAATCTGTCCCCAAATACGACGCACAAATTTGAAAAATGCATAAAATGAGAAAGGGAATTAAGTTGTTTTTTTTAAATAAACATTTAAAAGAGATTCCTTAAGTGCAAATTGTTTAGAGATAAGATCCAGTTTTGTTTATACTTGTGAATAAATATTTTGATTAATAATTTTAACTGTTTATTTTAAAAAGAAAATAGTGCATAGTCTATTCAATGTTTTACTTCTGTCCATAAATAAAACTCCAAGGTTTATATTTATCCGTTTGTTTGCAAATAAATCCGATAAACGAGTCTTAAATGGCAGTAAATATAATATTGATTGGGACTATGATGTAGGTGATTACCACTTTTACGTTATGAAAGACTGCCTGTATTTTATAAGTATTTACTTGATATCTATTATAATGGAGATTTGATATCTGTCCTGTCTAAAACCAAAACTATACTATTATTATCGTTCAATGCTCAATTCAGGGGCGCTAGTGTAGTATCTATTCTGTTGTCATTAGACCATCCTCCCAGGCATTACCTCATCCTTTATTTGGTGGAGGAGGCATGTAGTATATGTTTGTACGTCATGATACCATCCTCCCAGGCATTACCTCTTCGTTTTTTTTTTTTTTTTTATATCTATTCAATTTTTATCAATAAACACATTTTTTGATAAAGAGTGGAGGCTCGCTCGAAATATTAAAATTAAAATTATAATAACACCTATAATTGTACATGCTTTTATGTTTTCCATAAAGCTAATTTTTATTTGTCAAATGTGAAGAAATTCATCATTTTAGCTGAGAAACACATTTATATGTTTTATATTTATGAGTAAGGCATATATAGACACGGGAAATAAAAGATTGTTATAAAAAAAGAAAATGTTTATGCAAGTGTTGATTATAGTCAAAGACAGACGGACAGGAAAAAGTCGGAAGTAATGCCTCGGAGGGTGCACCTCCTAGGTTCGGCTCAGTCCTAGGAGGTGCACCCTCCAAGTCATTACCTCCTCTTTTTGTGGCGGTTGGGTTATTGTTGAATGCCTGAGGCACCCCTATCAGGGACTGATTTCCTGACCACTCTCCCAGCGATCTATTTGCCCTTCTTCAGACAAACTCTGTCCTTTTCAGGACAATTCCTTTTTCAGGACATCTGACCTTCATCGTTGGAGAAGCAAGCAGACCAGACACTCGACACCAATGTTCATATGACACTGATTACAGACTCCAACCATTTGCAGGTTTACCTGTTTATGTTCAAATAAACTGTTTATTTTCATATTCTACTAAATTCCTGTGTTTCTATTTACTTGCCTCCCCACGAGGGCAGAGTTAGACAAAAGGTCGGTGTTTACGACAGAGAAAGTCCAACTACCCAAAAAGAAGCACTGAATTGGAACAAAAATAAAAATTGCCTCAGTCTAGAAGGATGTCTCCTTCAGTGATCGAGGACAGAAAAGATGAAGTGTAGCATTAGAGCAGATACTACACTTTGCTCCTAGCCAAAAGGTCAAGGAACTAAATTCCTGTTTGTCATCATTCTTTGCCCATTATGATATATATATATATATATATATATATATATATATATATATATATATATAATATTTATAAATAAATATTAATTATTTATTACCTACAGACATCGATGTTTCATGCTTACGCAATCTTCAGTGCAGGAAGTTAATTTTCCGACGGTCGGCGGGCGCGAACTCCGATCACAAATCGCCACTGATTCGCAGTCAAGAGCGTTTCCCGTTGGCCACCACAAATTAGCTTAGAATTAAGGAGGAATTTAACTTTGTAAATACCAAGTCGGCGGGTATTTTACAACGAGCAGCGAATAGTGATCTACAACAACAAACTGTTTGGATCTCGCAATGAAGCTAGTAGTACTGCTTGTTATTAAACTCACTCAGAGTGCCCGGCCTTAGTAAAGGGGGCTTTTAATAATAATAATAATAATAATATATATATATATATATATATATATATATATATATATATATATATATATATATATATATAATAAATGATATAAAAGAAAATTGATATATTTATAGTGAAATTCGCATAAGAGAACCACGTTTGGAGGTTATCTATACGAATTGTCACACTTATATTACTCAAAATGTGCATACAAAATCATGTTTATTGGAACTTTTTACTTTTGAAAACTGATATAAATGCCAATTTTAATTTTTATACTATATATATAGTATACAAATTACACTTTTTTTGTGATAACTATATATATATAGTAATCCCACAGAAACGTGTTTCGTCGCATTTACAACTCATCAGTGTGGCTAGACCTAGCGACATTCAAAACCGGGACCTCAGTAATAGCCATCAGGCGCTCTACCAACTGAGCTACGAACCTACTAGTTGTAGTGGGATATAAATTATGTTATTTATGATACTCATAATTGAAAATATTCAATTATTCTTATAGGAGAGCATTTCCTCGATGCTAACTGGAAATAATTATTTAATTTACCAAAATGCTTCTCCTATAGAGGAATATATATATATATATATATATATATATATATATATATATATATATATATATATATATATATATATACACACACACACACACCCTTTAAAAAGTACTAAATAGTTGTTATTTTATTTCCTGTTTGTACTGAATGCCAGTGAATTCGACACCATAGAGAACTCTTTACTTCGATAAAACCAGAAAAATCCATCTTCGGTGTAAATCTCCGATGTGGGAAAACACAAAAGTCACATTTCGCATAAACATGGAGTCTGATGCTACCACTTGTTTTAAATGCTTCAATTAGAGAGACAAGGAAGAAAGAAAAACAAAACTAGAAAAAGATGTGACTCCCGGAGAGGACGAAAAAAATATGTGATTGTTTAAAAAACAAAACAAAAAACAGGTTTTCCTTTCTTTCTTCATTTTCGCCTTTATGATGTAGATAATATAGCGACAGAGGGCAAAGATTAATTTATTATTTATATATTTTTCCTTCTACCCCCCACCACACTCTATCTGCACTCTTTTTTATATTTATACAATCAAAGTGGTTTGTTTAAAAAAAAAAAAAAAACGAAAAAAAAAAGAAAGGTCGAACAATAACATTATTAGTAAAACCATAAATAATTAAGTAAAAAAAAAAAAAAAAAAAGTTGAGGGTGAGGGTGGAGGCAGGTGTGTGAGATACGCGACCTGACCACATTTTTATGTTCCAGAAATTGAACTGTGTTGTCTATGGTCCGTCAATCGTCATCATGATGGCTAATAATACTAATAACACTTCTACTCGGGTTTCACTCCTTTTCTCAAGTGACAGTAGACGGAGTTGTGCCAGTGGTGGCCGCGTTACCTGCCTCAGTCCGCTTCAGAGTTTGTCGGAGAGGACCCGACGACTGCAGCAACGACTACGACGATGATGATGATGTTCAAGTCACCCTCCGCGACTTTCCTCGCCCTGGGTGTGGGAATCATCCTCGGTGCCGGGGGATCCATCCTGTTCTTTCGGAGCGCCAACGACCGACAGGTCTTCGGGGTGTTGGAGAACCTCCTCATCAAGGTTGACGAACTGAGAGACCAGATCGCCGAGTTGAAAGAAGTGAACGCCGCCAAGAGAACCTACTATTCGCCCCAGGGGAGCAGTGGGGATGAGGAGTACGTCGACGCGCAAGGAGGGTAAGGAATGGCGAAGCTAACAAAAGACGCGAAAACTTAACACAACATTTTAATTTTAGATTTATGAATTTTTTTTTTTTTTTAATTATTATTTTTTTTTTTTAATCTAAAATTTTCGGGATATTTTCATTTTCAGATACTAAAAAAAATTAATTAAAAATGCCTTTGTTCAATTTTTAGTTAGGGGCTAACTAAAAATATTGATATAGTTTTCTTCTATTTTACTATTATTGTAATCGGTAAATTTGTAGATTAAACCCCTCTGCTGAATCACCCCTCACCCCCAAAATAAGATCCTATTTTTAGGCGATTACTTGTGAACAGTGAACACCCTTAAAAACTTGGCGAAAACATTTTAGAATTTTGAGTGGGGGATCAGTTTTGCATGTAGATTTAACAAAATTATCTATTTCCGGGTCATTCTAACTGTTTAGGACACTTAACCAAATCTTTATCACTAACCCTGAGTCCAAGTGTCAAAGTATAGCTATAGTAACGATGGCCCTGGGCAAAGTCGTAAAACCACATGTAATCGCTTAAAAAGTAGACACCCCCCCTCCCCCCTAAAAAAAAAACCCGCATCGGATTTATCTCCCAAAGCAAACAAATATATCTGGTTAATTCCCCTAAAACGCAAGAATGGCCCGGAAATGAGGGGGGGGGGGGGCATTTGACGTTACATTTATATACGTGATCCCCCCACGCTAAATTGAAAATGGAAAATTTTGGGGGGTGGGTGGGTGCACTTTTGATGCCCGTTTATGACCGCCGCCAATCACAATCAAGGATTTGTCTCACGTGACTCAAAGTAGCCAATCAATCGTAAGCATTTAAAAATAAAGAATCGTCTGCCTTCAATATTAAAAAAACAAAAACAAACGGTGCTTATTTTTACGTCCCCTCTAAATATTGGCCGACTACAATATATTTTTCTTTTCGGGTTATTTTTATTATTATTTTGTTACTTTTCAAAATAGAATTAGCGTTGATGGATTTCCCCCACATTAAAAACCGACCTTTTTGTCTAACTCTGCCCTCAATTTAAATATTTGCCGATTGATATAAGGCGTTTGTTGTTATTTGTTTGTTTACTATTCTGCACTTTTACCATTTACTATGTTGTTCCTATTTAGTTGCATCCCCACGAGAGCAGAGTTGGACGCAATGTCGATTTTTAATGTAGGGGGAAAATCCATCTCTTCCAAAAAAGGAACACTCCGAATTGAGACAAAAATAAAAATTGCCGCAATCTAGAAGGAATTCTCCTTCACTGACCGAGGAGATGGTATCAGAACAGATACTACACTTTAATGTTAATTCTATTTTGAAAAGTAAAAAAAAAAATATTTAAATCGAGAGTAGACTAAGACAGAATGTGGGGGAAATCCATCAACGTTAATTCTATTCTGAAAAGTCACAAAATAAAAATAAACCGAAAAGAAAAAAATATTGTAGTGGGCCAATATTTAAAGAGGACGTAAAAATAAGCACCTGTTTTTATTTTTTATTTTAAATATTGAAGCAGACGATTCTCTTTATTTTTAAATGCTTGCGATTGATTGGTTAATTTGAGTCACGTGAAACAAATCCTTGATTGTGATTGGTGGCGGGCATAAAAAGTGCTGCCGATTTTTTTTTCTTTCCTTTCCGCCAAGTTTTCAGGGGTTTCACACGTAATCGCCTAAAATAGAATGTCATTGTTTTTTTGTTTTTTTAGGTGGGGGGCGTGATTTAGCCTAGGGTTTTAATCATCTATAATAATACCTTGTATCTCTATCTATCTATATATATATATATATATATATATATATATATATATATATATATATATAAACAAAATTAAAAAAAAAAAAATTATTTGTCCCCCTCCCCCCTAATTGTTTTGGCATATTTTTGATTAAACAGTTTTTAGGTTGCTAAAAAATATGAAAACGTTATTTCTGCAGTTGACGAACCGTGCTATTTTTTAGATAAGATTTTCAAGTTAAATTCAATTTTCATGTTTTCTTTTGTTTATTAAACTGTTAAATGAAAGTACAGAATAGTTAACAAAGTCCCCCTCCCCATGTTAAGAATCGGTTTCTAAATAATAGCGTTATTATTTCAGTACCGTCTGTAAACTGCAGAAGTACCGAAAAAATACTTGAGTTCAATTTTTAGTAGGGGTTTTAGTTTATATGTATGCTAAAAAGAAAAGAAGAAGAAAAAAACAAACGCGAAAATCTGATTTAGATTTGTTTATTTGGTGCTTCTACACAATACGAACTAAACCTTAAACATTTTTAGACTTTAGAGTGAGGGATCAATTTCGCATATAAATTTAACATAAAATTATCCTCAATTTCCAAGCCATTATAGTATTTATGGGCAATTAACCAAATGTTTTTTTGAACTATGCGAGATAATGTGTGCGTTTTATTTTAGGGGTGAGTCCTACTTAGGCAATTACGTGTAGTTTTACAAAGGTTTTGTTTGGAGGCCTTGCCACTCAGGCTTAGGGTCAAGGGAGTTTTTTTAGAAGGTCTTGGCACTCGGACATAGGGTGAATGGTAGGGAAATTATTTTATTTTTTACTAACTTAACAGCATGAAAGAATATCTCTAAAAAAAAAAAACGCACAGCATTTAGCCATAGCAAAACAATAAATGTTGGTAAAGTGTCCTAAAAAGCTAGAATGGTCTGGAAATAGGGAATAATTTTACGTTAAATCTATATGCGAAACTGATCCCCCACTCTAAATTCTAAAATTTTTTCAGGGTATTTACACACCTAATCGCCTAAAAAAAAAAGACTGAGAATGCTTCTATACAATAACACAAAAAATAATCTCAAAAGTGTAGTCAGCTTTTTCGAAATTTTGAGCAGGGCATTTACATAGCAAACTTAATACCTTCTCTAAAAATTAAGTAGTTAATTTCATTAAAAAAAATTTAAAGTGGGGATCAGTTTTGCATATAAATTTAGAGAGAAATTATCACCGATTTCTGGGCCAACAGTTCCTAACCTGATAGCGTTTTAAGAACATAAACCCAAGGAGGTTGATATGAATATTGAAAGCACAAGCAATGAAATCAAAATCTCCAACACATGCGTATCCTTAATTTCTAATAAATGTCAAAGGTCAATGATTTCTAAAGAAATAGTCTAAAAAAACTTGGCTGGTAAAATAAAAATGAAAAAAATGATCAAATGCTTCCCATAACCCTACCACTAACTCAAAGTTCGGGTGGCAACAACCCCCCTCCTCCCCCTATTTATTTTTTTTTTTTAACTAAAACCAGAAAATGGTTACATGTTCATTGTTCGTAAATGGCCATGGTCGGAAAGTGGGTGATCATTTTACGTTGAATTTAAATGCTAAACTGATCCCCCACCCGAATGTCTGAAATATTTTTTTTACTTTTACCGCCAAGTTTTTCAGGGTGTTTCCGGAGAATTTAGGAAAAATCGGTAACAGAAGAATTGGTAATTTGGCCAAAGTAGGGAAATTCGGTAACTATTAAATAAATATCGATTGAAAATAGATTTTAGGACCGTTTTAGAAAAGGACTAGGTCTAAGCCGCTACCCATATTTATTTTAAAATATTTACTTTTTTTCAAGCAAATAAAATCAATTTTTCTAAATTAAGTGTGCCTGTTCTTATATTATCTTTTCAAAGTTCAAATTTATATACATTCAAATGCAAAGTACATTTTTATTTCAATCGATTATTTACTTAATAGCTGTACTTAGCCATTATTTTTTTTAACTAAATTATTTAAAAAAAAAAAGGATTTTGAAAGCTAAAGTTACCATTTTACGGTATCGTTTGGTCATTAAATTATCAACTGAACCAAATTGTTATGAAACTATAAATAATGGTTGCTATGGTAATGCTGTTTTAATCTCTATTTATAAAATTATTGGAACTAAAAAGCTCCTAAAGCTTTCAGTCTTTGGTACTTATATCGATCTTGACCCAGTTTTCAAGAGTTTCTTGTCGGAAGCGTTCGGCTATCCTACGCAAACACCCGAGAGATGACGAGCCGATTTGTACCAGACGACAATTTTGATACGGTGCTGCGTCCTATGATTTTAAGTTATATTTTCAAGAAATTTTCTAAAAGAAACAACAAAAAAAACAAAACAAGCAAAACATAGCGAAGTTACTGTTATCAAATAAATATTTTTTGTTATTTTGGTACGTTGCTGCGTCCTATAATTTTTAGTTATAGTTGCAAGAAATTTTTTAAACAACAAAACAAATAAAACAAGCAAAACAGAGCAAAAATACTGTTATCAAATAAATATTTTTAACCCTAATCCTAAATCCTACAAGCAAAACATTATCATAGGATGCAGCACTGTATCAAAATTGTCGTCTGGTACAAATCAGCTCGTCATCTCTCGGGCGTTTGCGTAGGATAGCCGAACGCTTCCGACAAGAAACTCACGGAAACTGGGTCAAGATCGATATAAGTATCCAATCTTTGAATTAAATGAGGATTTGCTAAAAATCAAAATTCTTAGCAAACCCTGATGCCAGTTTAAAGGACTTTCTATTCGACACTTTGAATGGTTCTAAATTCCTTTCAAATTCCTAATGGTCACAAAGTAATTTATTCATTTGGTATGTATGAATCGGCATGGAACGACTTTTCACCGGCTTAATTCTGTGATTGGCATTAGTTCCCCAAGTTCTTTCTAAAATCAGGTACTTATAGGAGGGACCACATAAAAGTTTCTGACAGCTATAGTGAAAGTGGTGCTTTCGAACTGACAAGATTGGTATGCCCAAGTCATAATCCAATCATTTCTTTAATATAATCCTTTCCTTTAATAATTCTTAAAAAAAACTTTCTAACCACGGATTTGCCATGGCTGATAGCATCCTTCCCGAGAACCAAACGTTCAAACTCCTAAGCCTAACATTCAAAGGCAACATGAATTGGAATAAATACATAGAAGATACTGCCAAGTCTGTTGCAAAGAAGGTAGGCTCCCTCTACCGTGCTAGAAAGCTTCTCACACCTGCTAGTATCCTATATCTCTATAAAGCCACCATTAGCACATGCATGGAGTATTGTTGCCACGTGTGGGCTGGTGCACCAACTACAAGTCTCTCCCTCTCAGACAGGGTGCTTACCTGTAACATCACCGCAATGTTGCATCGCTGTGTTTCTTTTACAAATACTTCAATGGAATGTGCTCCGACGAACTTGCTTAATGTGTACCCCCTCAAGATAGATACACCAACCAGCAGCAAATGGCCAAAAAGCTGGGCTTTTTTTTAACAAGAGCCTACAAAACAAAAAAAAGGTGAAAAAACAAATATACAACAAATAAATGTTACCAAAGGCAATGCAAGTTACTCTTGTACTTACTTGGATAAGTTTATTTTTGTTTTAACTTATTTTGAAGCGTTTTTTTGTTCAAAACAAACTTAATTTCGACCAGTGTTAATCCACGGCCGGCCAGCCGGCGTAAAGGAGACAAGAGCACTGGAAAATGATGTAACGCTCTAAAGTAACAGATAAGATTTGTCGAACAGTCAGACTATGGGCATTTTGACTCCTCCCTTCACTTATAAATTTATCAAAATTCAGGAAATTAACCAATTTTAATGAAATTTTCAGTATTTAATTAACGATCACAGAATTACTTTATTAGAAATCTTAGTGCAAACGTTTTATTTCGTGTAATTTGCGTAGGCGAGGTGGCTACATTAAATTAATACTTAATAAAATGGTGTTGTCATTAATTTTTTAATTTTTAAAACATGGAAATTTTGGTTTGAAAAATAATTTGTCTGATTTAATATTTATTCTTTAAATAAGTTTATTCTTTCCGGTCTACATTGAATGAAAAGACTAGTATCAGTTATACTGCATGGAAATATCTCTTGGTTTATAAACACAAGAAGACAAAACTCTATTCTTAGGCAGTTTTATTCTTCATATAAACATTTCATTATCATTAGTTTTAACTGAATTTATTTTTGTTTTTGAATAATTTGCTCTCATTTCCCCAAAAAATAAATGATGTTTCTTGATTTTTGTTTAACTTAAAAGTAAATCAAACAAAATATTACGAATTCAGTAAAGTAACACAAAATTAATGATTCAAAATAATTAATTAATAAAACATTTATTGAAATAAATTAAAATCTGTGTGTGTGTGTGTTTTTTGTGTAAAACGAACAGTTTATTTACAATATACTAAAAATTTGTAATAAATTAAAACAGTCATGTTTTTTTTTGGGGGGGGGGCTTATCAATTTGTCTAAAATTTTATTTTTTTCATTCAAATTAAAATTTTAATTTGTTTTTAAGACTTGAAATTCGAACTTTAATGCAATGCCTTAATCGTTGGACGCCATCTTGTAATTCTCTTATTCTCTTTTGCACTTGACATTTATAAAAAAGGAAATACGTTTGATAAAAGGAACAAGTTAACAATGATTTCCAAGTGAATGAATAATCTTAGGAGGGTAGATGTGTTCCTGGCAGGGGAATAAAGTCACAATAGAAGGAACAAGTTAACGATGATTTCTAAGTGAATGAATAATCCTTTGGAGTTAAGTCTACTCACTCTGATTACTTGCTCTTTTTACAGATGGACGCATGCACGTTAAGTCACAGCGGGCATTTGGGCACTTCTGGTCCTCATTGATAGTGGTTCTTACTCCCATTATCAATGACGTCACCAGAAAAACTCGCCTCAGCTGATAGGCCTGGGTTATTACGATGGCCGTTGTTAATCTCCTCCCTAAAATCCCCATTATATATATATTTTTTATTTTTGTAAATGATTTCTTTTCAACAATTTGTTTAATTATTAACCATTTATAAAATCACTGTTTTTATAATTGGAATTAAAAAATAAATAAATAATAAAGTAACAAACAATTATCAACAAATAATAAATTCAAACTGTTTTTTATAAATGGAATTGTCTCTTAACAAAATTTAATTATATTATGAATTCACATTTTTATATAGCTTAACGAATTAAAATTCATAGTAATGACGTATCCAATACAGAATATTGCCGAAGCGGGCAATAATATATTGGGGAGTTTTTTGGATTAACACCGGTCGAAATTTCATATTTGGCAGTGGGAATTTTCTATTTAAACAAGACATTTTTTTAAAAATCACTATTTTTTTTAAATTCATCGTCCTTGTAAACCAGAAGAATGAATCATACGAAAAAAATGAGTTATCCGACAACGAAAACGTGATTTTATGGATGACTAAGATTTTATTTTCTCGTTTTCTTAACGTCTCAATGACCTTGCATTTGTTGCCTTGTATCGATTAAATTACCCCTCCCACTCCCCACCGCGTCGGCAAGCTTTTTTGTTATTTTTCAACTTATGTTCACTGCCAAACAAGGTATATTGCCACTGAACATAAGGACTACTGTGATAAGGACCATATCTAAGTGGGGAGTTGGACAGCAAGATGTTTGTTCACATTACATTTAAATTTCTTCATGTTGGTACGGTCGGGGAAACAGGAAGCAGGGAGGGAATTCCAGTTTAAAAAATCTTCTTTTTTTTTAAAAACTAATGAGTCATTACGTATCAAGGCCAAAAACCACTCGAGGATAAGGGTTAATGAGATGGATAGATTGTCAGTCGAATGATGAAGAATATTATTAGAGGATTGAAAATGTATGGAATGAACAAAGTTTGATGACAAGTATTAGTTGATTTTGGATTTGAATATGACTGCATCTCCCCAGATGTGGGAGCAGTACTCCATCTTAGGACCGGTCTGACTCTTATAGATCCATTCATAATAGTTTGGGTGGAGGGAGCTCTCATCTTCTATATTAATAAAATTGTGTGACCACTTCTAGAGCATCTGTAGGAAAAAGAGAAGAGGGAGATGTTTTCAAAGAAAGATGTTACACACTTTCTAACTCTTCCGTTTTGTTGTCCATGCTCCCGGACAACGCCGGGTAGCCATGCTATTATAAAGCAAAGATGCCCGTGTGTGTCACTCTGAATTATAAACAGATTGATTCATTTGTATTTGCAATTTACTCTAGAAAATGTTCTTTATTTCTGGTGTATGAAATAATTTTTGTATATCTATTTATTTTGTGATGGACAGGGTAATTTTTGTTCTTTCTTTGCATTTCTGAAAATAATTCAATAATGGTCACGTGTTTTCTAATCTTCTATATATACTAGAAAAAATGTGACCCATTGGGTCACTTACTGAGCTTTGGTTAGATTGTTTGAATCAGGAAAATGAGTTTGCAAAACTAGTTAAATATTTTAAAAAATTAAGACAAAGTTCAAAATTAGCCTCTCTCCCCCCCCCCCTACCTCCGTCCTCAGCTCTGAGTTGAATAGTTTTACTACTTGTGGCGATATTCCCTTTAGTTTATAATGGACTATTCCAATCTATTTCTTTCCTGTCTTTATTACCTTCAACTCTTAATAAACAGAGGGAGAGAGAGAAATGAAAGCCAGAGTGATAGATACCATATAACGTCTATATATATATATATATATAAAGCAAAGATGCCTGTGTGTGTCACTCTGGATTATAAATTAATTGATTCATTTGTATTTGCAATTTATTATAGAAAATGTTCCTAATTTCTAAATATGTGACCAAAAGAAACATTATTGCTTGTAATAAAAATAATATTAATCTGTATTATAAATTTATGACAATTAATGTGTGTGTTTGTGTATTGTGACTATGAGTATTGAATTGATATTTTAATTTATTTACTCCGTTTTCACTTTCGGCAATCCACAGACCCCAAAAGTGCCGTCAAAAAAAAAAAAAGAAGCTGTTTCATTAGATCGTTCCCTGACATCATGCAGATAATTAAAAATAACAGAAAAAAAGGACTTTTTTTTTCACACTATTTGCAAGATTAAAATGGTTGATTTGTTTATGAAGAAACAGAAATTAATTCTAGTAGATTTAATTTCATAACTAAATATTTTATTTGAATAAATAATTAATAGTAAAAAGAAAATAATTAAATGTGTAAATCACTTACACGAGTGGTAGCATAGTTTTATTAATGCTAGCTGACCCGACCCAACGTTGCCCAAGATTATTTGTACTTGCATTAGTATTTTGCAACAAGATATTTTAAAATCAACTGTACGTCTTTGCAAAATTATGTTTGAAGATATTCTTTTTAACTCTTAAATATATAAGTAATTAGATCTTAAAATCAAGCATTTACATCCCTTTTTTATTTATTCAAAAGAATTTGTGCGAACATTATTGAAGTCGGTGAAAAGCTAATGTCGCCTGAATTTTAGAAATAACAACATGGCTTGAATTTTTTAATTTTTATTTAGCCTGGTTGATGGTGTGTGTGTTTGTAGGTAGGGGTGCTTTGTTTTTACTTACACAGGCAGAGAGCGGCAAAACAAGTGTAAAAATGAACTTTTGAGCACAAATTGTGATAATTTTTGCAGGAAATTAAACAGAAGGAAATGTGTTTTAGGTGTTTCCTAATGTTTCCGATTGAGATCTACGGAACAGGCCAGAAATGGCCAAAGCAGTTTACGATTTAAAAGCTGTGAAAAAAAAAAATGTAAAAAGGCAGATGACACTAAGGCGTAACAGTGCAAAAGGATTAAGTTAGGGTTAGGGTTAAACAATTTCTTTAGCCCAAAAAATAAAGTTGAAAAAAAAAACGTCCTCAAAAAAAAAAAAATGGAAAATAAAGTTGATTCACTTACTGATTTGAAGAAAATTATTAAACCCATTCTTAACACAGAGGGGGCGGGCAATTGACTCTAATCTTAAGTCAGGGTGAAAAAGAAAAAGTTGTTTCATTTAATTTCGGTACTAAATGAGTGTTTAACGATGGCTTGGCCATTTCCAGCCTGTTCTGTAAATTGCAATCAGAAACATTTAGCCCGATAATGAATCCTCAGCTCTAGAAATACTGTTTTATTAATATCAGAACAACCACTAAATTTTAAAACTATAAGAAAGAATAGTTAACTAATAAAATGTTCTTTTTCAAATCAGTATGCAAATTAGTTTTAAGTGCGAGAAATCTCACAATTTTATAAGGTGATATAATTTTTTATGTATCAATTTTCAGTATTTACTTCAACAGTGCTCGATACTTAAGTAGAGCTAGGTAGTAAGCTATGAAAATATATTTATGGCAATTAAGCTACACAGAGGCTCCCGCGTTTCATCCCCGGGGGGAATCTTTAGGCTAAAATGATCTTTAGGCATTTTAGTCTGAAGATTCCCCCCGGGGATGAAACGTGTGAGCCTCTGTGTAGCTTAATTGCCATAAATATATTTTCATAGCTTACTATATATATATATATTTATATATAGATTAGAAATTAGCTTTTTTTTTAAAGTAACTTTCTTTTTAAGAAAATTGTGTGGTGTATACTTTTGTTGTGAGAGAAATTGAGATGCATCCCCAAGGAGGCATGGGTAGGGAGTTAACGGTGCTGCTTTGTCAGAGATGCAGGGTGCATACCTTGCATGATCTCTGGGTCTATAAATCATACATACGTTGTATAGTAAGGTGATCAGTGTATCGACAACTACTACCAAGTGTAGATTCGGAACCCCAATTATCCTGAGAGTTTGAAGGAACGGATTTAGCATGCTATTGTATCCGACGTCACTCAAACACAATGGCTTCTCAAACATAAACAAAAGACATATTTTCAAATTGACTGTTTTAGATTATTATTTTACCCATTAAAAATTAAAAACTATTTATATGTACTTCTTACAATTTGAAAATCGATCTATATACTACTGCTAAAACTCTGGATCTTGTTTGTCCTCATGCACATTTGATGACTTCATCAAAAACGGATGGGGATAACCGGACACAGGGGATAACGTCGCTAAATGATGACGTTATCCATCAAATCAGAGAGAGGGCAGATATTTAACTTATTCTTAATTAAATGCCCTTTTGCCATCCAGCATATTCAATTATCCATTGCATTCATACTAGCTGTAACCACAATACCGCATTCACTCTATTGGCTGCCCATACTTACAATGTCCCCCTCCATCGTTTTAGAATTTATTTATTTATTTATTTACAATTTCATTTATTTACAACATACAATTTCGTTGCTGGATGGGGGTGCTTGTTTATGTGTGTTTGTGTCTTGTCACCGTGCATACTGGTCACAAAGAGAGAATACCGTCATAAAACTGCCATTTATTTATTTGACATCACCCTTTTCCAGTATATATAGATATCTTTCTTGGAAATAATGAAGGATGGGGGATGGAAGGGAAGAGATGTAATCTAGCAGCCCCTCATTTCTTCTTAAGGGAGTTGCAAATATGAATGTCAGTAATGTACTTCAAATGGTTGTGTGTGACATTGCTTCTCATGGTTACGTATCACCTGGCCATTATCTTCGTTGAAGAGATTTGCTTGTCGACTAAGAGAAGAGTCTATCAGGCATGTGTACGCAGTGTGATGATGTATGGAAGTGAAACATGGTCAGTGAGGGTTGAATATATGTGTTGCACAGAGAGAAATGATATGAGAATGATACGATGGATGTATAATGTGAGCCTTAAAGACAGGCTCAGATCTGATAAACTCAGGAAAATTAAATCTGGACAGTATTGTGAGATGTGTGCAGAACAGGAGGCTTCGATGGTATATGGCCACATTGAAAGAATGGATGAGAGTTCTTGGGTTAATAGATGTAGAACAATGAAGGTAGTAGGTTCAGCCCACGGATGAGATGAAGGAATAAAGACGGACTAGAGAGAAAGAGGGATAAGTAAAGACCTGTGCAGAGATAGGTTAGTTGGGAAGTCAATTTCTTAAAGCCATCCAATGCATGCCAGCATGTAAAACGGACGTTAAACCAAATCTGATGACGATGATAACAAATACTGACCAAATAGGGTTAGGGTGCGTGTAATGAATAAGACTAATATTTCATCTAATAAAGAAACAAGAGTTTTTTGGGTTTTTTTACGTAAGATTTTTTAAATGAAAGAAGGTTACCTTACATTTCAAAAGCAAGCAATGAATTATCTCAAGGTTTTATTTGCGTTTGTTACATATGGTGTGTTATGCTAAACCCATTCCTTTCAGATGCCAGTATAATTGGTTGGGATGCCGAATTTACACTTGGTTCGATAACCGGACTCGGTCCATTGTCCAGATGACAGGGAAGACTAAAAAGAACGGGTTGGTCGATTTTGAGGGTTTCATCGGAATTTGTTCTTTTTTAAAAAAAACAATTTTACTGGCCTGTTTTATATAAGAGGTTTTACCTTTTACATCATAGAATGTTTTTGTTTTTTCCATCTCCGTCCCATTTGGCAACCTTCATTATGACCTAACTTATTTTTTAATTCCCCCCCCCCCCTATAAAAAAATCATGTGACAAGATGAATACTAAATTATCCTTAAAACAGGAAGTAGCCTGATCCCGTGACCTCAGATGTCAACCTAAGCAGGTTAACTTCCTGTAACTTCTGTATTACCCTG
Source organism: Sepiola atlantica (assembly GCA_963556195.1). Lineage (NCBI taxonomy): Eukaryota > Metazoa > Mollusca > Cephalopoda > Sepiida > Sepiolidae > Sepiola > Sepiola atlantica. Next base: position 193,030,783 of record OY744518.1, on the reverse strand, counting down.
CCCCCTTACTCATGCATATTATCTAACATTACATTACAATTATACAAAGGCAAACGAGAGAAAGAAAAATAGTGTGTAAGTATTACCGTGAAGGACGGTTATGTTGAAGTGTGTGTATGTGTATATATATATATATATATATATATATATAATGTGTGTGTGTGTGTATATATATATACAGTACCGTCCAAAATTCAGGAACAAAAATTAAATCTTCTGAATCTAAAAAAAAATTATATATGAAATTGTGAACATTTCACTGAATATACACATTATGTAGTTGGACTTTTACCGAGATTTTCAGATGAATTAAAATATTTTTTAAGTTATCCACCATTTTACAGATTTCAAGTGTCCAAAATTATGGAACAAAATATAATTTTTAACTAAATCACATTAAAAAGGCAAAAGAGATTTAATATTTGGTACTTCCAACTTTGTTTTCAATAACTGCTGCGCATCTACAACTGCAGGAATTCACTAAATCTTGACAATTGGCCACAGTTATCCTGGCCCATTCATCTTTTAGTTTCAGCCACAAGTCTGCAATGTTTTCCGGATTCTTTGCCATAACATTCTGTCCTAGAGTCTTCCATAAGTTTTCTATAGGGTTCATATCAGGACTCTGAGCAGGCCAGTCCATTACCTCTACTTCTTGATCAAGCAGATAATTCATGACCAGCTTTGCCTTATGGCAGGGAACATTATCCTGCATAAAAACAGACTTTTCGATACCAGAATTGTGCAACACTGGCAAAACATACTGTTCTAAAACATTCTTGTATACAGTGGCATTTACTCTAGTATTTAAGCGTACAAGTGGAGATGTACCCTGCCATGATATCATGCCAAAAACCATCACGCTACCTCCACCAAATTTAACAGTTTTTTGATGCAGCTAGGATCCAAACTTTCGCCTTTTCTTCTTCTTACAAATTGTTTTCCATCACTGCCAAATACGTTAAGTTTCGATTTGTCACTGAAATACACTTTTTCCCAATTTTCTTCTGACCATATAACATGCTTTTTTGCGAACGCCAATCCAGCTGCTTTGTTGTTTTTTTTTTACTTATTAGCGGCTTTTGTCGAGGAGATCTTGCAAAAAGACCTATTTCGTGCAACCTTCTGAACACAGTTTGTCGTGAAACATTTGTGACACTTTCCATTTGTTTAGAAATTTTGCCAGCTGTAAGGAAACGGTATTTTAACACTAGGCGTTGTATAATGCTTTTGTCGTTGTCTTTCTTGGTCTACCAGGTTTCTTTGTGTTACTTAACCTTCCAGTTTCTTTATAGAGATTGAGAACTCAGCTTACAACACTTTTTGAACGTTTGACACGTTTTCCGATTTCTTCTATTGTCAACTTTTCCTTTCTTAATTTGACGATTTTTGCTTTGTCGCTTAAATCAGATTTATTTTTGACATGATTGATATTGCGTGACTTGCAGCAGTGATGATAATTAAAGTTTAGAATGTTTATTTTCATCCTTATATACAAAAAAAAACCTACTGTTTTTAACTTTAAACAATTATCTTTCTTTAATGTTCCTTAATTTTAGACACTTGAAATATGTAAAATGGTGGATAACTTTAATAATATAATTTTAATTCATCTGAAAATCTCGGTAAAAGTCCAAGTACATAATTTACATATGTAGTGAAATTTTCACAAATATTATAATATAATTTATTTGAGATGAGGAAAATTTTATTTTTGTTCCTTAATTTTGGACGGTACTGTACATATATATATATATATATATATATATATATATATATATATATATATATATAGGCACTTAGCCTGACGATTCCTTATGGGGATGAAACGCGAACGCCTCTGTGTAGCTTAATTGCCATAAATGTATGATGTAATTTACGTAGGCTAGACAGCAAACATTAAATTAATACTTAATAATAAAATGGTGTCATAAATCTTTTAATTTTTAAAACATGAAAATTTTTCTTTGAAAAATAATTTGTCTTATTTAATATTCATTCTTTAAATAAGTTCATTCTTTCCTGTCTACATCGAATGAAAAGACTACTATCAGTTATACTGCATGGAAATATCTCTTGGTTTGTAAACACAAGAAGACAAATCCCTATTCTTAGGCAGTTTTATTCTTTTTCATTTGTTTTAGCTGAATAATTTGATAAGAGTTGCTCTCATTTCTGAAAAAAATAAATGATGTTTCTTGATTTTTGTTCAACTTAAAATCAAATCAAACATCAAAGATTACTAATTCAGTAAAGTAAAAAAAAAAAATCAATATTTCAAAATAATTAATTAAGAAAACATTTATTGAAATAAATTAAAGTGTGTGTTTTTTTTTGGTTTTTTTTTCAAAACGACCAGTTTATGTACAATATAGTAAGAATTTTTAATAAATTCAAATAGTCATGTTTTTTTTTTTGGGGGGGGGGGTGGAGGGTGTCCAAACGCACAGTTTATTTACAATATATTATTTGAATATCTCGCTTTATTCGTTGGATTTTTGCACATATTTTGGACGAAACTTATTAATCGAAAATTGTATTTTTTGTCTCGAAATAAAATTCTAATTTAATTTTTTGTAAGACATCCATCTTTATCAGCCGTTCGTAGTCAAAATGAACCGTAAAAGACAAAATCGCCATTTACTTTTTCCATCACGTCAGGACTCTGAAAATGTGATAATTTTTAGGAAATTTGTTTGAAAAAAGGAACAAATTAACAATGATTTTCAAGTGAATATTATGGAACTGAGTCTGCTTGTCTGATTACTTGCTCTGATTACAGATGGACTCTTGCACGTTAAGCGTTCCGAGGACTTGTAATCCTCATTGATAGTGCTTTTTACTACCACTATCAATGACATCACCAGAAAAACTCGACTCGGTTGACAGGCCTTCTTCTTACAATAGCCGTGATTGAGCACTGTTGAAGTAAATACTGAAAATTTATACATAATCTATTATATCGCCTTATAATATTGTATGTGGATACATGAAATAATAATTATATATAATCGGTCTACGAAAGAATAAAAAAAACAATAGAATACAAAAATCTGTTACTTATTGTTTTGTTGATTAGTCTCGACTTTGCCTTTCATTGGACATCCAGAAACATGTATAAATATATTCTATTATATAACAATTTAGAAGAATTTTTGGAAGCCAAAACAGATGCGCACATATCTGAGGCAATGGCTGAATCCTTAGAAAGTGACCACAAGTCTGTAATGGAATGGGGTCATAAATGGATGGTAACATTTAATGCCGCAAAGACAGAGCTCCTTTCTTTCAACCACCAACTGCCATGGCAAATAACACCCTACTTGAAAGTCCAACGTTCAAACTCCTCAGCCTAACATTTACAGGTAACATGAATTATAACAAATACATTGAAGACATTGCCAAGGCTGCTGCAAAGAAGATGGACTCCCTCTACCGTGCTAGTAAACTTCTCACCTTACATTATCCTATATCTCTACAAAACCACCATCCGCCCATGCATGGAGTATTGTTGCCACATCTGGGCTGGTGCACCATCCACTAGCCTCTCCCTCTTAGACAAGGTTAAAAAAAGAGTCGCTAATTTCATAGGTCCCTCACTATCAACCAAGCTTCAGCCCCTGTCCCATCACCGCAATCTTGCATCCTTGTTCTTTATTTAACAAGTACTTCAATGGATTGTGCTCCAATGAACTTACTACTCTGTTTCCCCCTCAATGTAAATACACTAGACCAATGCGACAATCAGCTAAGTCCCATCCAATCACTGTGGCGGTCTCCAGATGCCGGAAAGCCTACTCTAATAGCTTCTTTCCTCGTACTGCCGGCCTCTTGAACTCCCTCTCTGCTCCTTGTTTCCCAGACTGTACTGACATGCAGAAATTTAAAATTAATATGAACAGACATCTCGTTGCACAGCTTCCAATTTAGGATTTCACCCTAATTCTCAGTAGCCCCTTATGTCTACAGTGGCGGCCTGCCTTGTTAGGGGTGAACTATGATTTAAAAAAAAAAAAATTTTAAATGTGTTTTTTATTACGTAAATTATTTATTTTAAATACTTGAGATTTTTCAATGTAAAACGTATATAGACATTTAGTTCCTTTTTTTTTTTTCTTTTTTTTTTAATCCTTGACCGAGACATATTGTCGCTGCTAAAATAGGGGTCCGCTCTGATGTTTTGACAGTTGGAGTTTAAATGCTGGCGTGTGTATCACATGGCGGCGTGTTATAAAATAATATTTTAGCAGCGACAATACGTCTCTGTCAAGTAAGATAAAAAAGCAACAAAAAAGGAACTAAATGTCTATATATTTTCGACAAGGACCTTTTACGTTGAAAGATCTCAAGTATTTAAAATAAATAATTAATTTTAAAAAAAAATCGACAAAAATCACATTGATTGGCTTTCAAAAATTCTTCTAAATTGTTATTCAATATCAATGTTTTCAAGTGTGATTTTCTTCATTATATTCTCAAGTATTTAAAATAAATAATTAATTAAAAAAAAAAATCGACAAAAATCACATTGATTGGCTTTCAAAAATTCTTCTAAATTGTTATTCAATATCAATGTTTTCAAGTGTGATTTTCTTCATTATATTCTATTATATTTTATTGGAGATTGAAAACTTTTAGCGATCTTTCACCATCATCAGTCAAGAATGAAATGAGTGTCATAGTCATCTTCAGGTTATTTTTATTGCCTGTAATTTTTTTTATTCAGGTAAAATTGCGCAAGTTAATTTGAAAGACATGTTTTTGTTCAAAACTTATACGTGCGTTACAACCGTTTAATGTATTTGAAGTTTGTTGATTTGGGGAAAGCAGTTGAAAAAAATTGTAATGATGTAGTTTTAATATGTCTAAATAAAGGCTGTTAGTGTGTGTGCAATTTGTGTATCCATTTAGTTTGGTCTTTACTGCATTATTGCGTGGAACTAAAGCCTGTCTGTAATAGACTGATTCAAGTTGTTGCTGATCCCTTTTTTATGGTTGTTTGATCTTAGACAATATATCTCCCCTTATTGCAATTGGTGTAGAAAAAAATGTAGATGACGTTTGACTATAAATGAGGTCAGGGGATTCAATCTTTAATTGAGATTTAGGTAGAGTGATGGAGGATAAAATGAATTCATACCATATTAAGTTAATTCTCACCATCAGACCTAAAAAGCATTACATCTGTCTGCTTACTGAATTACAGGAGTTTTCTTTCCGGGTTATTTGCATAAAACATTTACAGCAAGAACTCGTTTAGCTATAACCACGGCAAAGAACTTTGCTCTCTCTCTCACTCACTCTCTCACTCTATCTCATTCTCTCACTCTATCTCACTCTCTCACTCTATCTCATTCTCTCACTCTATCTCACTCTCTCTCTCTATCTCACTCTCTCTCTCTCTCTATCTCACTCTCTCTCTCTATCTCACTCTCTCTCTCTATCTCACTCTCTCTCTCTATCTCACTCTCTCTCTCTATCTCACTCTCTCTCTCTATCTCACTCTCTCTCTCTATCTCACTCTCTCTCTCTATCTCACTCTCTCTCTCTCTATCTCACTCTCTCTCTCTCTATCTCACTCTCTCTCTCTCTATCTCACTCTCTCTCTCTATCTCACTCTCTCTCTCTCTATCTCACTCTCTCTCTCTATCTCACTCTCTCTCTCTATCTCACTCTCTCTCTCTCTATCTCACTCTCTCTCTCTATCTCACTCTCTCTCTCTCTCTCTCACTCTCTCTCTCTCTCTATCTCACTCTCTCTCTCTATCTCACTCTCTCTCTCTATCTCACTCTCTCTCTCTATCTCACTCTCTCTCTCTATCTCACTCTCTCTCTCAATCTCACTCTCTCTCTCAATCTCACTCTCTCTCTCTATCTCACTCTCTCTCTCTATCTCACTCTCTCTCTATCTCACTCTCTCTATATCTCTCTCTCACTCACTCTCTCTATATCTCTCACTCTCTCTATATCTCTCACTCTCTCTCTCTCGCTATCTCACTCTCTCTCTCGCTATCTCACTCTCTCTCTCGCTATCTCACTCTCTCTCTCTCTCTCTCGCTATCTCACTCTCTCTCTCTCGCTATCTCACTCTCTCTCTCTCGCTATCTCACTCTCTCTCTCTCTATCTCACTCACTCTCACTCTCTCTATCTCACTCTCTCTCTCTTTCTATCTCACTCTCTCTCTCTCTCTATCTCACTCTCTCTCTCTCTCTATCTCACTCTCTCTCTCTCTCTATCTCTCTCTCTCTCTCTCTCTATCTCACTCTCTCTCTCTCTCTATCTCTCTCACTCTCTATCTCTCTCACTCTCTCTCTCTCTCTATCTCACTCTCTCTCTATCTCACTCTCTCTCTATCTCACTCTCTCTCTATCTCACTCTCTCTCTCTCTCTATCTCACTCTCTCTCTCTCTCTATCTCACTCTCTCTCTCTCTCTATCTCACTCTCTCTATCTCTCTATCTCACTCTCTCTATATCGCTCTCTATCTCTCTATCTCGCTCTCTATCTCTCTATCTCGCTCTCTATCTCTCTATCTCGCTCTCTATCTCTCTATCTCGCTCTCTATCTCTCTATCTCGCTCTCTATCTCGCTCTCTATCTCGCTCTCTATCTCGCTCTCTATCTCGCTCTCTATCTCTCTCACTCTATCTCTCTCACTCTATCTCTCTCACTCTATCTCTCTCACTCTATCTCTCTCACTCTATCTCTCTCACTCTATCTCTCTCACTCTATCTCTCTCACTCTATCTCTCTCACTCTATCTCTCTCTCTCTATCTCTCTCACTCTATCTCTCTCACTCTATCTCTCTCACTCTATCTCTCTCACTCTATCTCTCTCACTCTATCTCTCACTCTATCTCTCTCACTCTATCTCTCACTCTATCTCTCTCACTCTATCTCTCTCTCTCTCTCTCTCTCACTCTCTCTCTCTCACTCTCTCTCTCTCACTCTCTCACTCTCTCACACTCTCACTCTCTCTCTCTCACTATCTCTATCTCACTCACTCTCTCTCTCTATCTGTCTCTCTCTCTCTCTATCTATCTCTCTCTACCAAAAACCAAACGAAACTTCCATGAACAAAGTTTCTTTCCTAGAACATCTCATCTGTGGAACAAAATACCACGAGGTTGCTTCCCAACCGACTACAGCATGGTCGTCTTCAAGTCTAATGTAAAAAAATACTTGTTGAGCTGTCCTGTTGGATAATCAATTTCTCTTAAGTAATCTTCTGTCCATTCCAGCCATTGTTACCAATCCTTTCGTGGTGGCGATCATCGTCCGACTGACGACCTCTTTAACCCTTATCCTCGAGTTGCCTCCGAGCCTTTATGTGTTGTGAACCATCAGTAAAAAAAAAAATTTGAGTAACAAGAGTTCGAGCGACAAGTCTCCCCAGATTTCCAGCACTCGCTGCCTCTTTCAATTACTGTTGCAAATAATTTTACATTAGCGCAACAACCGTTTACCATTGATTTCTCACTGGAACCGCTTGTTGTTTTTTTCTGGAATTTAAATGGCAATACGCCTCCCCAAGGTTCCAGTAATCTCTATTTCAACTTACCTGTGGCTGGTTAATGTATGTTGGTTATGTGGGTTGGTTTCCGCATTCAAGGATTTTCTTTAAGATTTTGCCTTTTTTTTAATCATTGTCGTGTGTTGTATGGTCTCAATTTTCCATTTGATTTCAATTTTTCCTAGTTTCTTTTTTTTGGGGGGGGGGGGCTGTTCCTAGTGCTCCTACAATTATAGGTATTATACTGATTTTCTTCATGTTCCATACTCATTTCAGTTCTCTGGCACGTTCCATGTATTTGCTTAGTTTATCTGCCTCCTTGATCTTCACTCCATGATTTGCTGGAACGACGAAATCTACAATTTGGCAGATTTTGCCTACTTGTTGACTATTATCATGTCCGATCTCCTTGCTTGGATAAGTTTCTTTGTACCTCCATCTCCCAGAGGATTTTGTGCTTTTCATTTTTCAATAATGTCTTTGGTTTTCGTCTGTACCATTTGTCTGTACGTTCAAAGTGCAAGCGTTTACACAGTTCCCAGCAAACTGTCTTTCCCACACAGTCGTGTCTATTTTTATGTCCTTTTTCGGCTAGTTTGCTGCATTCAATTATGTGATTTATAATTTCGTCTCTTTGTCCCCAGTCTACATTTACTTTTTTCTTGGGTTTTCTCTATTTTAGCTTTGATATATTTTGTTCCAATCACATTGTTCTGTGCGGCTGTTTCTCTGTTCGAGTGTCCTTTTTGTAGCCATGTCCAGGTGTTTTCATGCATTTCTCTGATCAGTCTGATAAATCGTCCATGTATATGCTTCTCTTCCCATTTTTCTTTTCTCTTATCCTTTGAAAGTTGAAAGGAATTTAGAAACATTTAAACTGTCAAATAGAAAGTAATTTCACAATACTAGCAAAAATATACTACACTGCCCCTTCCCCACTCCAAAGGAGGAGGTAATCCATTGGAGGATCGTATAACAGAACAGATACTACCCCCCCACCCACCTGAAGTGTGCATTGGAAGATATTACATTAGTCTGAAATAATAAACTGAATTGTGAGCATTTAAAGATAGTAATAGAATAGTTTTGACTTCAGACTGACAGATACCAAATCTCCATTAGTAATAGATGTAGAATAAATGAAAATTATTTTATGATTTTTTCTCTTTTCTTTTTTTTTCTCTTTTTTCTTTTCCCGTTTTCTTTTTTTTTCTTTTTTTTTTCTATTTCTCTTTTTTTTCTATTTCTCTTTTTTTTTCTATTTCTCTTTTTTTTTCTATTTCTCTTTTTTTTCTGTTTCTTTTCTATTTCTGTTTTTTTTCTATTTCTCTTTTTTTGTTCTTTTTCTTTTCTTTTTTTTTTCCATTTCTTTTCTTTTTTTTGGTCTAGATTATTGTCCATGATAAAAAAAAGAAGTATTGTCTTCTATCGAACGACTTTGGTTTGTTTGATAGACTTTGATCAAGTGTTCTATGATCCATACACGCTATACTTAGAGTGCTTGTAATCTTGACCAACATCAGAGTATTGAGTACCTCTCCTCACCAACCAACCATATAATATATGAAGTCTTCGCCCAACCCAATAAATTTTGATAACCTATTTCCCCCACGATTACTTGGATGTGATAACATGCATACATAGTGCAAGTGCAATTTTTTTTTTTTATCTCTTCTTGACTTGACTTCCAGAGAACTTTGCCACATACTTGAGAACAAAATTCTATGATTTATTGTGGTCTTGATCCAGTCTTTCAGTTGTCAAGAGCAGCATACCAGTATCAACTCTTCTGGTCGACCCATATGTTTGGTGGTCGTTGTCTTGATCTTTCTGGAATTAAATCATTATATACTTTCTTTACATAGCTGGAGTCTGGTAACCGGAAAACATGTTTAAACCATGTTACTCTCTTTTTTTTTTTTTTTTTTTTTTTTTTTTTGAAAACGCCATGGATGCATCTGTTAATGTTAAGCTTTTTTTGGTGCTTCTGTAATAATAAGCCGAAAAAAAGTTTTTATTGTCTTATAGTGTTGGAGAGGTAAGTAAGGTGACTCTTACTACGATTTTTAATCAAGATTTTCTCTGAAATTAGGAACATGGATGTTAACACTTTCAAGTTCGAAGATATACTGTATTTTACCGCAGACAGTTAGGGTTAGGCTTATTATTAATTAAATTTATTTAAATTACATTTTATAAAAATATATTGTTTGAAAGCTAGAGCTGTTGTGAAGAGTTACCTGCCCCTTATTTACCTCTCCTACACTAAAAGACAAAAAAAACTTTTTTTCGGCTTTTTAATACAGAAGCACCCTTTTTTTTATACCTACATTTCTTCGTCTATCTTGCGGAATTACTACAAAATTCTTAGCAAGACTTAAATACTTGCCTCTTAATCTCGGTTATTATGGTCCCTTGTAGAGTTGTCAGAAGCATCGATATTTTTTGATACCGTGTTTTTAAAAATGATTCTGTTATTTATATATTCAAAACTGTATACAATTCTACAAATTGGAACAACAAAAAACTGATATTGATTTTGCATAGCATTTTTTTTTTTTTTTTTTTTTTTTTTTTTATGAAAATCGCTCCAGAAAAGGCATGAAGCCACTTGATGTAAGAAGCTAAAAAAATACTAGTTAAAGGTTAAAAACTATCCAACGATAAGTGTTAGATGGATAGATTCCAACCCAGAAAAGAGCAATTCTTCACTCTTTGTCAGAAAAATCGCTCATGGAATCTGAGGACTAAAGGACAAAATAAGGGAAGCGAGAGTTACGAGGCTGTCGAAAGTAAACCCAAGGTCCACTTTCTACTCTCCTTTAATTTGGACAGTATAGGGAATATAATTTCCTGACAGGTAACGATAAAATATGATAGACAAAAATGCAATGCAGCTATTTATGCTTTCGGTAATTTATTGAAGGCAATCCGGATAAAGAAACCATTGCTCTCACCTCCGGGCACACTTTAGCTTAATATTTTAGTGCTTAAATTTTCTTCTTTTTCCTTTCTCTCTTTTTCTTTTATATGTGTGTTTCATACATGTCTTCTGGTTACGCATCTAATACTTTGATCTCCCCGCTTTCTCTCCTGACCGAATTGTTGCACTGTGCACATTTCGTTTTCGCTTTTCATTTTTATTTTTATTTATCTTTTATTCACCCCAGACAAGGAATTTCGCCATTGGGACGTAAGCGGCTACTATGATTAGTGGCTAGATCTATAAGGGGCATCCTAAGTGGCGAATTATATAGCAAGATTCTTGTTCACATTACATTTAAGTTTCTACATATTGGTACAGTCGGGGGAGCGGGGAGGGAATTTCAAAGGCAATCGGTCCTAGGAAAGAAACTGTTAGAGTGGTAAGTTTTCTGTAATCTGGGGACCTCTAATGTGAAGGGGTGGGATTTTGCTGTGTTTAAAGATCTATGACATGCAACTAATATAAGTAACAACACTGCATCTCGGATATATCGTCCAATATAATTTATGTTTGATCTACAGTTGCAATTCAGGAAAATACTTATTACAAAAAAAAAAATGCTATCAAAGTCAGAAAGTAACAACTGAGATAACCCAATTGTTATAATCTTTACTGGGTCAGAAATGATTAAGCTTTTTAACCCATTTTTTTTATTTAATCAGTTCAAATGAAAAGTTCATTCGATCGAAATAAGTAGAGTTTGTACCGAAATAAGAGACGTCAATGCGGTTACGTGTTGAGAATGTCCTGATTTTGAGCCGGCATCTCTGCAAATTAAACTTTCTAAAGTTATAATTTATTTTTTGTTTTATTTTATATTTTTTTCTCAGTTTTCT
>OY744518.1:192984451-193014451 GCA_963556195.1 Sepiola atlantica | reverse complement strand
AAGACCTCTTAAGCTTAAATTTTAAACATTTTTCTACAATCAAGATCATTTAATGGATTTTGATCAAAATGGGAATAAGGATTCATTACAGAATTTTTAGTAGCATTATATGTTGATTTTAATCTCGGTAAGGGGACATAACTGTACTGTTTGGGGGGGGTGGAATTAATTTTACCTGTCCTGGGACGGGTATTCTTCGAGTTCATAAATAATACTGATACCAAATCATCAAGCGGGTGTCTTTTCACTTTTATTTTTGTTTTGAATTAAAAAAAAATTAAGAATAATAAATTTTTGTTGTTTAAGTTAATTAAATGCTTAAAGCAAACAAAATCAGATTGTAAAATATAGCCTCTGAAATTTAAACAAATTATTAGTACTTCAGCTCGGAAAATCGTAACATATCTAATTATGTGTGGAAACAGAAAATCTTAGTAAATTTCGAAAACTTGTATAATGTGAATTGTCGGAGGTCAAAAAATTGATGCAACGCAAATATTTTATTTTAAAATGTAAATTGTTTTTAAATATTTGAAATGAAAAGAATTATATATAATATATATATAATAATAGATATTTGTTATTGTTTATTATCTATGTATGTATACGTTTCGTCCTTTTTAATAATCGGGACTCATCAGCATAGAGATATGACTATTCACTACCGGTCATGCGGTTCGAAACCCCAGATTACAATTATTTTTTAACTCAAATCCGACGCCTTAACCACACGGCCAATTTTAAATAGCGAATAAACGGTGATAATTTTAACACATTATCGGCGGCTTAACGTCTAGGGCGTTCTACTTTCTTAATGGAAGGAACGATGCATTTAAAGCTAGTGACGTCATGCTGTGTTAATACTACACTTACAGTGCTCTACTTTTTTGAGGAGCGACAAATAATAATATATATATATATATTAAAAGAGATAAGAAACCTAATTCTTCACAAAATAAAAAATTTTTTTTAAATAGGATTTCTTAAAAGTTTGTAGTTTATGCTTTTGCATTTTTGATTTCAATAAATATTCAATTAATTATTATTAAACGTTTTCTCCGCAAGCTGCAGAATACACACTAACATGGCTGAGTGTCCTCCAAGTCCTACGATCTTGGGCCAAGGTGTTTGTTTAGTTTATGCTCATGTTCGTCCATTCGCAAATATTGTTTATCCATCTTTTCTTTTGTCTACCTTTCGACCGGCTTCCTTGTATTATTCGTTCAATGCATATTTTGCATATCCCTACACTGGAACGCTTTATGTGATAAAACAATCTCAAGACTTTACATTTGATGACAGACGACATTGTGACAGTGAGTTTTTGCAACTCTGCGATACTGATGTGATCAGATGATTTATGATCAGTAATGAAGCGCATGATGTGGCTTTGGAAATTGTCTATTTTCTGACATAATTTTACAGTCCAGTTGACACATTTAAGTCCGTATTAGACTACAGGAAGGACATATGCGTTATAGATTTTCTCTTTGATTTTGTACGGTATGCGTTTAGACGTTAGGGCAGTTTTATTTCTTGTGAAACCAGACCAACCTAAACCAATTCTGTCATTTTCAGCTGTTTGCCCGTCATTAGATGAATGGTAAATAATAACAAAAGTAATAATTCAATGCGTAATTATCAAAGCTACATTGAAGTGAGAAATAATACACACACACTCACACACACTTTAAGTTGTCTCATAATTTTATTAAAGATGAGGATCTGCAACAACATATCTGATCAATTTTAGTATACTTCATCCTTGTCAAGTAAATAGCAATAGAAACCATTCGATTATGCCGATGTTATTGTAATCCTTAGAAAATGACCCCCAGTCTGTAGTTGAATGGGGACACAAATGGATAGTAACATTTAATGCCACTAACACAAAGCTCCTTTCCTTGAACAACTACGAGAAACCTTTTTAACCACCGATTACCAAAGATAATAATACCCTACCCAAAAGTCCAACGTTCAAACTCCTCGGCCTAACATTCACAGGTAACATGAGTTGGAACAAATACATAGAAGACATTGCCAAGGCTGCTGCAAGGAAAGTGGGCTCTCTCTACCGCGCTAGAAAATTTCTCTCACCTGCCAGTATCGTATATCTCTACAAGGCCATCATCATAGAGTATTGTTGTCACGTCTGGGCTGGTGCATCATCCACTAGTCTCTCCCTCTTAAACAGGGTCCAAAAAAGAGTCGCTAATCTAATAGGTTGCTTACTATCCACCAAGCTTCAGTCCCTGTCCCATCGCCGCAATGTTGCATCCCTGTGCTTGTTTTACAAGTACTTCAATGGAATGTTCTCCGATGAATTTGCTGCTCTGGTTGCCCTTCGACGTAAATACACCTGACCAACTTGACAAACAGCTAAATCCCATCCATTCACTGTGGAGGTCCCGAGATGCCAGAGAGCTTTCTACTTTGATAGCTTCTTTCCTCGAGCTGCCAGCCTTTGGAACTCCCTCCCTGCCCCCTGTTTCCCCGACTATACCAACATGCAAAAATTTAAATGTAATTGTAAACAAACATCTCTCTGCACAACTTCTCACTTAGGATGGCCCCTATAATTTCTGGCCCCTAATCCACAGTGGTAGTATGCCTTGTCTGGGGTGAACTCAAGCTAAAAAACAAAAAACGAAACAAAAAAAACATGATAGACGTAAAGTTTAGTCAGTGACAAAAGACTCGGATCGAAACAATAAAAAAAATAAAAAGTCAAAGAAATATTGAAACGCATTTTAATAAGGAATTTTGAAAATGCAATTTTGTGTTAGGATTTTGTTTATGATGTCAACGAACAATCGATAAAATAGTTATTTAGTAAAACAAAGGCGTTTTTTTTTGGGGGGGGGGCTCACTTAGTATATTTGTATCGTAAACTTTGGTCTTTCTGTGTATATCTTTTTATTCTTTCAATGAAATATAACCCTTCTATTTACAAATTTGGGCCCGCAATTATTTTCCTTTTTTTTTCTTTTTTTTTTTTTCGATTTTTAAAATGCTCTCATGAACAGGTCAAAGTTCAACCTGTCTAATAATGATATTACTAGCAAAATTACTTTTTTTTTTCACTTTGCTTACTTTATTTTTAATGCAGTGTAAGCCGCTTACTATTGGTTGGGTTGTTTTGTTTGATGGCATATTAACCCTTTTTTTTTTTTTTTTTTAACTATTTCATGCCGAATCCAGTTATTTTAGTAAAAGTTTGGTGCTTATGCATATCAACCCTGACATGTTAGACCGCTCTTAAAAATAAAATAGCTAAAGAAATGTATAAACTTTGTTATGTACTTACGTGGTAGATGAAAAAAAGACTGTACACTAAAAATTATGCAAATTCATCCAGTATTTATTTAATTATAAATAAAAAACGATTTTATCACTCGGTAGATATTTCCACCATTTTCCAGTAGTCAAGGACGATAACTCATATTTTCACGATTTCGGGGTTTGGGGTCTCCATTGTTTACAAAAATGTCAAAATGTACGTAAAATCATTTCTTTTTCTTATAATTTAATAACTACTGGATGAATTTGCGTAATTTTTTCTGCACAATCTTATTTTCAGCTAACACGTAAGTACATAATTAAGTTTATACATTCTTTAAATATTTCAATGTCAGGGTTGATATGCACAAGTACCAAAAGTTTTTATGCTTTCAAAAATATAATAGATTCTATTTTGTGTATGGTTTGTAGATTAATTTGTTTTATAGTCATATACTTTGTAAATAGTGTCTCATTGATAAATTCTATTTAACCCATAAGTGAGACCTGGCACCCAGAGATCAAACGAGGACGAAATCCGATCTTAATTCTCGACTACATGGTAGTGCGAGATTTCCCACAAAATCTCGTGTCAACGAAATTTTGGTGTCTAAATGCTCCCCCCCCCCCCTCCCCCGCAAGGGGAATAACTGTGGCTTGAAAACCAGATAACTATGATCCCAACCATACCCCCCCCCCCTCAAAAAACGGGTTCCCAAACCCGAAACAAATCCTTAGATTAAGTACAGCGAAAAAAGGAGATGAAATTTAAAAAAAAAAAAACGGGGGACAAGTTGTGTATTCAAAAATTGGAAATAAAAAGGAAACAATATAGTCATCTGAATTGAGTCAAAGTCCATTTTCGAAGATGTGAGGTAACATGATGTGGTCTTCACTAGGAACACCCAAAAACTATTACAATTTGAAGGAACTTGGTCTTCATGAAATGCAGAACTTTATGTAAACTGTAGGCTAGCCAGCCACCTGTTTTGCGCATTGCACAACTCATTCTAGCAGAAGTTCTTGGCTTAGAAGAACCAGAGCATTCCCCAGCTCAAGTGAGTTTGACCTTATTCAGGAGTTTCTTGGCTTTCATAAAGAGGTTCTCTTGGGCCTTGGCGGTGAGTAGTTGGCCCTTGCGACTCTTATGTGAGAAGTAGCGAAGATCCTCGTTCAGCGCTTTCTTTATAGTCGTCACTCCGATGCCCATCTCTCACCAAGCTTTGCCGCACCTATTTTTGCAGTTTCTCAATCTTTGTTCATTGTGCATCCAAATAGAAAAAAGCAGTTCTTAAACAGGAAACCATGAAAAAAAAATTTTTTTTTTTAAAAACATTCTGCGTAAGAGTGGACCTGGGAGTATTGGTAACTAACGGGTGACTCCTTCCCCCCCCCCTCCGTATTAACTTGCATTTAAATATCTATTAATAATGGATATTTGGTATCTGCCTGTCGGAAGCGAAAACTATACTATTACTTCTATTAATGGTATTATTTCAATTCTCAATCCACAGGGTTGTCTAGTGTAGTATCTGTTCTGTTATCATGAGACCATCTTGCCAGGCATTACCTCCTAATTGGGGGGGGAAGGCGGTAGCATATATCAACAAGAAAGTGTCACAATTGACTGTTCGTTAGCAAAATTAAAACTTACAATATATATATATTAGCAAAAATATGCGACCAGACTGAAGTTTTGGAAATATTTGTGCCTTTTCATTTGTCAGATATAATTTTGCCGACAGGTAAAAAGTTAGATTCATCAAGCCCAAATGTACTTTGTTGATTTTTAGTTGAGAGAATGGGTTTTTCTTTTTTTTTTATATATATATATATATATATATATATATATATATATATACTAACGAGTCACCTCTTATCAAGGCTAAAAGCCACTCGCGGATAAGGTTTAATGAGATTGACAGTTGAATGCTGATGAATACTATGAGAGGATTGAAAATGATGAATGGAATGAACAAAAATTGATTACTCATGAGAACGGTTTATGACAAGTATTTGCTGAGATTGGATTTGAAGACCACCATGTTGTAGCCAACAGGGAAGCACACCGGTGATAACGTGTTCCACAGCCATTTCAATCGGACAATCCTGATGGCAAGTAAAACTCGTTGGAACAACCACTACAGTCTGATAGCGATCTATGACCGACATGATAAAGACTACCAATGAAACTGTCAGCTAGTCCCCAAAATCGTTAATGATGTACGTAATAATAAAAAACATAGTACCGAAGCATGTAAGTAAATATAAGTATATTTTTCTGTTGGTTGAACCTAGAGTTTACTTTAAGCTCTTACATTTCTCTACATACCCGGAATTCTTTTTTTTTTTTTTTTTTTTTTTTTTTTTTTTCTTTTTGATTCGGAAGTTCGGATTGGGTTGGCATGGAAGACGCTAAACAAGTTACAAGATTTGGAAATTAAAAACTAAAAAGAGAGCTTTAGATCCAATTCTTCGCATCCACAGTTAAATGTGTTTAGCTGTCTGGGGCAGAAAGCTGGAGCCTTACAAATGAAATGTGCAAAAGGCTAGAGGGTACATAGGTGTCACTTTGAGGGATAGGATAACAAACAACGATCTATATGTGTGAATATGTCTGTATGCGTGTGTTCACTGAACCGGCTGTAATCGTCTCCACGCGTTGTGCCATTCAAAGGTTGCTGTTCGACCTCGTCTCAGTGCTGCAACAAAGAACTCTCATGCCAAGTAAAAACCATGTCCAGTTTATCAAAAAGTAACAAATTTATTTGTTGGATGCTATAAATGATACTCATGTTCCCAAGTTGAATGGCAGATTTGAAAAATTAGATTTCTCTATTCCAGTGAAATAAAATATAAGTCCCACGCAGTCCTTTGGCTAAGAGCCCCAACAGGCCCATCTTGCCTCGAAGGGTACCCAGTTTTAAACTCCTCGGTAGCTCTCAGGAAAACCAACTTCCTGTCATGCCCAGTGGGCCAGGTCTCCTCTCTCATCTCTTTCTTCCTGGCTGGGTCTTTCTCACTAGTCATGGACCACCCAGGCGCTGACCACTTGAGATATCCCTAGAGATAACTGTGAGACAGGATTATCATGGCGGATAATTCATCCCAGAATCTATGAACATCCCATCTTGAGTCCCCGCCTTTTACGAGGTACTTAATTTATTTCAAAGAGAAATAAACTCTTGAGTGGCCCAAATAAAATAAAAAATATTTTCACTTTTTTTTTTTTGTGCCCCCACTCTTTCCTCTTGCCGAGCATCTAACACTTGCAACGTTTGCCATTCATATGCATCACTAAAAAATGCAGCCTAATGCATTTTTTTACATATGGAGAACTGAGTAATATGACAGCAATGCTCAAAACCAGAAGGTTTATTGCGCATATGTGGAGGAGGAAGCAAAACTTGGTATGCCAGTTACTGATGTGGGAACTAAAACGGGGGGGGGGGGGGTGGAAGAGAAGAGAAAGGCTAGAAATTATATATGTGGACCAGCTAAGAAATGACACCGGTTTGACGATGAAAGAATTAAAGAAGGCGATGGAAGACTGTGAAATATGAAAGATTCTAGTAGGGGTGGGACGTAATGGGTGAAAATTTCAGATTCATGCGAGTAGTATTTTTTCGTGTTCATTTATACATAAATAACACTAAACAATCAAACATTTTGAAAATTTTGCAAAATTCAGAAGGTGCAGGCCAAAAATAGCCGTTAGGGCTCCACGGGACTCAAAATCCATAATTTTTCGGTGAAAAAGTGGTTTCATGCGACATTGCAGGTCCTAAAACATCCTCAAAAGCTATGAATGGATATAGATGGTTAAATCTGATATAGTACTTTAATTTAGAACCATTTTCAGGCTGTGAAAGGGTTTTCATGAATGTAAAATAGCCAAAAACTAGTGGCCTGAACAAGCTAGAAATAACCAACACACCTTTTAAAGTAAACGAAGATTTCAAGAATTGATTTTCACGCGAAATTACAATTCAAATTATAAATCAATGTTTCAATATGATAGAATGGGATTGTCAGTTGGATGATGAACAATACTATGAGAGGATTGGAAACGATGGGTGGAATGGACAGAATTTTATTACTTAAGAAGACAGATCAACACGTATTGGATTTGAAGACGCCCATGTTGTAGTCAGCAGAGAAGCAGTCCCGCCGTATTGTGTTCCACAGCTGGGACGTTCTTGGAAAGAAATTCTGTTTATAGAAATTCTGTTTGGTTTTAGGTAGATAGAAGAAGAAAGAAAAGTTCTTTGCAGTGGTGGTAGGTAGAAGAGTTCGTGTTTTACAGGGTGGAACAGATGATTGGAGCTCAGTCGAGCACCTATCATAAAACAAAAAGATAGAATAGAGAAAGACTAGCAATGTCTCTTCTGTGAGGGTTGTAGGAAAGAGAAGAGATAACTAGAATTGGGCGGTTTTGAAATTTTGGTTTCGGTATCGGTTTCGGTTTTTTTCCCTTAAAACCTTTGTTTACAGTTCGGTTTTTCGTTTTTTTTGAAAATTTTTTTACTGTGGAAGCTATTCATTCTCTTGGGTGATGATTAGTTATTATTCAACGTTTAGTTGAATTATGCCACTGTTTCGATAATTTTGTGACTGAATCATTCTCCATGATATGAATCATAACTTTTAAGGTGTTGACTTGTAATCAAAGTTCTGATACTTTTTCAACAGTTAACTCGTTAAAACAGTGACCAAAGATTCATGAAAGATTTCTGAAGAATAAAACTGAGTTTGAATATACATTCTATCTAATTCTTTAACCCATCAGAAGCTAAAATATAACTCAGAAATGCAAGAAATTAAAAAACGAAAATTTATTTAAACTAACAAAATAATTTTACAAATAAACTTAAGCAAAAATGATGATGAAAATGAAATATTGTCAAAATTATTTGACAGATAAAAATTTTAATTTTTTAATAGGTGAAAATGTTTTTACTCATTTTCTTAGGTTGTGATTGAGAAAAACTAGTTTCTCAGCATGGTTAGGTTTCAGCCTACATCTCCGGTCACTAATGACAAGTCCAGCCTTACTAAATATCCGTTCACTCGCTACAGAGGTAGCTGGAATACTCAAAAGTTCTCTTGCCAGAATACAAAGATTCGGGTAGAGCCTCCCATTTTTCTTCCACCAGACAAAAGGACAGGCTGATGTGTCGATGGCTTTTCCATACAGAAATCGATCTACCTCGTTTTTAATCTGAGATATTTTTTTACCGCTGGTATCAATTTCTTTTGTTCTTGCCTGACCTTTCTTTCGGAGAAAACCCCAAAAGTCTTTTTCCCCTTTTGGTTCACTACTTTGCCGTACTTCTGCTGGAATGTTTTCGTCCGTGTCATCGGATAGAGTCGAAAAATAAACACACCATATACTTCTCGAATTGCCGGTGTTGACTGTTGGGATGTCTGTCATTTTGTGTGCTCGAAGTTCTGTCAACTGGTGCGTGTTGGGGTTAATATTTGTTTTTAAGACAGGGTAATAAAACTTTATAGACATGTGTAAAACACTAGTAGTACACCCGAAAACCGCGCCAAGGGAAAAGGAAGGATGGTTAAAAAAAAGTAGAGATTATTAATTAACCTAAAGTCATTTTTTAAGCTTTAAGGTAATTTTAGTCATAGAATTCATGACTTGGATTAAAGTTTAATAATTAAACTTTCGAATAAATTGTCAACTCTAAATACATACCATATTAACAATTTAGTAAAATATAAATCGTTGCATAGTCTACTTTTTGAATAACCCATTTTTGGGAGAGAAAACGTTATAGTTGAGAGATAGTTCTCTAGAAATGACAATTTATGTATGAAGTGGCTTTTCAAAAGTAAACAATGAAATGCCTAATGTTTAAAATAATTTTTAAAATCCGAATAAAGTGATACTAGCATTGGCAACTACTTTTTTTCTTTTTAAATGTTTATACTCGCTCGCTACTTTTCGTTTATTTACTTTTACAACGAGTATTTTTTTTAAATTTCATTTTAATAACTTATTTTTTTTAGATAACTCTGAAACAAACATAAATAATTATTTTACAATTTTGAGTTGAATCAAATAGATTTTCGACATCATACGGAACGCGTTTGATTTTTTCTTTTTCATTTGAAAATAGTTTATGCTAAAAATATGATGTCATGTTGTCTGTCGTATTTCTCTTTTTTTCATTTGAAAATTCAAAATGTTAATGATAAACAAACTGTAAACAAAGATTTCTTCCTACAAGTCAATTAAATGTTTTTATCATATATTTGTTCAATCTGTCCTCTTACTAATATAACATTTTTTGGTAATATTCAATTTTATTCAAATCGGAAAATCTTTTCAACCGTGTTTCCTTGTATATGGTGGCTTACTGTAGTAAACACACAATACCGAACGGCTATGGTTTAAAAAAAAAAAACCTATTCGGTATGGAGATGTAAAACCGCCCATATATAGAGATAACCCCCCCCCCCAACCCCCACTAGATTGCGAAGTCGATTTTGTACTCTGTCATCTGTCAAAGCAGGAAAGAGTGCTCTGTGCAGCACTTCCCCAGATGTGGCAACAGTACTCCATCTTAGGACAACGGAGCAGAGTCCAAATAACGCATCTCAAGTCATTGCTTTTTTTTAACAGTATTTTTTCTCATCAGAAAGCAATGATTTATCAACGCACAAAATTCAAATTTTTCTACGGTTTTGAAAATTTGAAACAGTAGCTTCGCTTAAATAATTGTAATTTGTAAACTAATAAATCTGATTGGGTTCAAATTTTGACATGTGCCATTTGAAGGTTAGTAGTCGATAAAACTCCTAGATTTTTTTTTAATTAGTGGCACCATATATATATATATAAAATATGAAACTAAAAGTATACTTTTAGTAGATAGAACCTATAGTGAAATGGTTTAAGCTCAAGATACGAGATAGAGCAATTATAAAGATAGATAAAAGAAGAGGGATAAACATGTACGAATGACAAATCTATTTCAACTTCGATTGTTTAATGCAAGGTGTACTCGGTAAAAACATGTTTATTTTTCTTTCCTACCGAGTACGTCTTGCATTGAACAATCAAAGTTGAAATACATTTGTCATTCATACATGTTTATCCCTCTTCTTTCATCTATATATATATATATATATATAGGCCCTACATTCGTTTGACACGATGACTCGGGCAAAACCTTTCTTTCAAGGCTGAAGTAATAAACTTATTTTCAACCAGCACATCCCACCCCCTCCTAAAAACTCTATAGACTGCTGCTGACGCTCAGCATTGTTGCATTCTTTTCTTTTTTTAATTTTTCTTTTACACACAAACGCTTTCAGGCAAATCAAATTGATGCTTGTATGATTTTTCTTCATTTTTCTTCATCCTGAGGAAGTCTTACAATAAAGACGAAACGTTGATGAATACATAAATAATATATTATTGAGTGGTGTGTTATCACCAAGATAGCAAATACATTCTCTAAAAGCATAAGTCATATCACTAAGATAGCAGAATTGACTGAAACCTTCAGAATTAGTATGCCAACAGACCTGTGTTCTAACTGCTTAGTTAAAGCTAGCCATAACAATTAGGTGTACTTAAAGTGCTAGTAGTCATGATTAACTTTTTAGAAGCGCAGTAACAAAAAGAAAATGATGATTGTCTGCCTCTCGATTATTGATCTACTATTGAATTATTAAAAGGCCTGATAGCATTATTCTCGAAACGAACTTGCTTCTCTTTGGTTGACATCTCTCCCCTCTCCTGGGATTTACTCTTAAATATAGGAATAATTCATCCTGTTAGACTATTGAATGGTTTGTGGGGAGTGACCGTTGTTGGAGTGTGGACAGGTACCGTTTTTCTACGGATCTTCATGAATTATTGATTTGATTCACTAGTATTGTTTTCTGATCATTGATTGGCTGCCTGCACTTTGTCTTAAGTTGTACAATTGTCAATATTGATTCCCCCCTCTCTCTATCCATTTCTACTTTATTCCGAGCTAGAAATATCGCCCAAATAATAATAATAATAATAATAATAAACTAAAGAGAAAAGATCTACAAACGATTTTGAAGAAGTTTTAATAGTCATGTGATATATGAATGGCTTTGGATTATTCGCCCTACCATTCCCATCTTGGTTGTCGTTTTTACAACGTTTCGGCCGATGTAACTTCTGATCTTCTTCAGGTACATATTTTTGAATCTGGGAATCTTAATGTTGAACTCTGGACCTATTTGGACTTTCAAACAAAAAAACTTTATTAAATTCACCAGGGTAGATTGTTTTCGTTAAGGTCTGTATCCTGTGATCGCTGTGAACCTGTGTTTTATTTTGAGGTTACAATGGTACCCGGCTTCTCCACTGAATGACAGACTTGCAAATCAGGAAAACCGATCTTTCAACTGAATACAAGCAGTCCGTCTGTCACAGAAACCCAACTGACTCCCTCTACCCATCTTGCTGGAATATATATATATATATATAGATATTGGTGTCATTTAGGGTAGACTACTTAAGAATCATGGGCTGTTTTATCACTGGACATAAAAACTTACTAAACAGGGTGCTTCTTATCTAGAATGAACATTAATTCTGTAATATTTCAAGTGGTCTGATCTCCCAGCATGAATTATGAAGACATTTATTCAAAGAGTCAGCTGATCTCCTTCGTGGTCTTTTCTCTTAGCTAAATGTTTTCTTTTTGCAAGCTTGTCATTTACAGTATGCATCTATGCATCACACTAAACATGCAGCATTGCGAATGTTCATAGTCGCGATAAGCTTCCAAAATTGAGAGTTTATTGTATTCTCTTCGTTTGACGATATTTTAAGGTTTGCTCTGCATCCCGGTCGTCTGCCTCGTCACTTTGCACTCAATGATGAAGTTAAGCGAAGTCTCAATTTTGCCGGGTTTGCATCAATTCTCGAGTAAGTCAGCATAGACAGAGGCAATGGTCGCCGACCCGTCAACATGTCATTGATATGGGCACCACTTCCTCTGACTCTTTCACACCATCAAGAATTGCGGAATCTGCTGTCAATCCCAGCATGCATTGCAGCTCAGTTCACGGAACTCAGAAAAAAACAACAAATGCAACTCAATAACTGACCGTTCATTTTCCAATCTATCGCGGTAGAAATGTCAGGAGTCGTTGGTCCGATATTTCATGTTGGACGTTGGACGAATGATAGCCACTTGTAGGAATGAGCCCCTAAAAACTGCTTGGATGTTCTCGCGCATTTCTCTAGCTATCATCCAAGGCAACACTATGTCTATTATGATGTCATCCTGCAACGTCTAAGACTTCTCGTGTATATTTCTCGTTTTTTTTTTGTGATGCACAGATTATTAGTTTTGTTTGTTTTTACAAATGAAAAAAAAATTTATATAAAAAGGGAAAATGTCCGACGTCAACATTTCAGGAATGTAACAACAAATATTAACTAATAATAATTGAGAAGAAAAATGGGGAGGCAAATAATGATGTCCGTTTTCGAAACCAATATGCATGTATCAGGAAGTTTCATCAGATGTCCTGCTGGCTTGGCAGGCCGAGAGCAGGCTCAAGGGATTTCCACAAATAGTGGTGAAGAAATGTCGTTTGTAAAGCCAAGTCAATTCACGATGAACCTTGGTATGGTGCGTCATTAACAGACTAAGGCTATTGAGGAAGTCGCGCATGGTGAGGCCTATTGCTCCACTTGTCTCCGTGGAGATCGGTTGAAACAGTAATCGATCGAGAAGACCAGCATATTTTGATTGCTTGCGGTTCTCTGCTGACATTGTTTGTATTTTTATTTTTTCCTTTTGCTCGATTGTTTATTTAAAAAGAAGACAACATATTACTTTCTGAATAATAAATCAAGGGAGGCACGAGAGCTTTCTATCCCTTAATAGACTTCAAGAATGGCCTATGCTGGAAATCTCATTTCTTTGATAAATCATAACTCAAAAACCAATAAACCAAATTAGTTAAAACTTTGCACAAAATTTTTATTTGATATGTTCTATAAGTGTGTAGAATTTCAGCATCATTAGTCAAGGCAACCCAGAGATCCAGAAAGTTCAATCATGTTATTCGTGTGTACGTACGTACGTGCCACCCTGTATCTCATCAACTATTTGATGGATTCAGCTGATTTTTGGCAGAGATAGAGGTTCTAGAGTCTAGTTGATGGCATTTTAATTTCAGTTTACCATATACCTTAGTTTTCCAGAAAATTCCAAAAAACCTTATGAGAAGGCATTGTATTGAGGAATAGCCTTTACAAAAGTAGTGACATTCCATGAAAAATGCCAGTATACTGAAATCATATGCCCTTAATAGGGTTAAGATGAAAATTCATATACACTAAATGTACAAAAGCAAGGAAATTCCCAAATTTTTACACTTTTATTGTCATTAAGGGTATGACTACATATCAACCAAACCATTTCATTATCACATCACTACAGTATAAATCTCTATGCATGAGTGGATGAAGTGTGTGAGGTGCGCTGAAGAAAAATTCCTACCAGTAAAATACATAGCCCTGTTGTGCTCACATACCCTTAATGACATTAAAAGTGTAAAAATTTGGGAATTTCCTTGCTTTTGTACATTTAGTGTATATGAATTTTCATCTTAACCCTATTAAAGGCATATGATTGCAGTATACTGGTATTTTTCATGGAATACAAATAGACTTTCAAGTCTTGCTTGTCTCTATCCACCAACCTCGTCCTCTTTTAAAGATCTACCATTAATCCTTTGATGTCATCCATTTTCATGTCAATACTTTCTTATAAAAACATGATTACCAACCAATGCCAAAGTTAAGAAATTACATATTAATCTAGCAGGGCTACCCGGCGTTGCCCAGGGCAAAAGTGTAACATATTTCTATTAAAACTTTTATCTCACGACCTCTACCTCTCTCAATCTCTCTCTCCCTCCTCGTTGTCCTCTCCCTCTCCCCAACCTCCTCTTTCGCTTCTGCCCAGCCCATTCCTCTCTAGACATACATACAGACAACTCTCTAGTACAACTAGTACATAAAATGGCTGAAAAACCGCCCCCCCCCCTTGACGAAACCTGACCCAGTTGACTCCCAAAGAATGAATATTTTTTTTAAATTTTAGATATTATTCATCCATTACAACGCAGGTCAAGAATATACCAACTTTGTGGGTATTTGTTTTGTAGCTTTTTACTTTTAGCTGGACACGCGCGCGCACACACACACACACACACACACACACAGAGATAACTGCTCTTTATATAATAGAAGATAATATACATAACAAATACTGTCCCATATGTGAAACGATGAAATGAATGGTGTTTCTTGTGATTCTGGCCATTGCAAGAATCGTATAGATGGCACAACGGAAGGAATTCTATGATGATGTTTTTTTTTATCATCACGATTCATGACCGAGTAGAAGTGTTTATTTTTATGTTATTCTTACTTAAGTTGGAGAACGAGTTTGTACGTTTTTTTAGTATATATTTTAGCATAGGTGAATGAGTACGAGTGCAGGTGGCCTTGCTCGTGTGGGGAACAAAGAAAGCTGAAAGAGTGTATTGAGAATAACCTGGTACCAGGGGAAGATGGACGGGTACGGTTGGAGGAGCAAGACTCAAAGCGATATATGGATGAGATCTCATGGATGTGACGTCATGTGGGACCAAAGCGATGAAGAAGGGTTACATTTTGAATCAGTACCGGTTTTGGATTTCATGCAGCCGATCGCTAGGAACTACTTTAAAGGAGATAACTCACACGCAGCCATGGATGGTTAGGGATTGTCTTTCTATCTATTGAATAATTACCTTAGGTTAAGATTTCTGTCTCTCTCATACATAGTTAATTATAAATTTTACTTGTGACTTTTTTTAACCTTTTCTCTTAATAAACCTCCATTCTCGAAACTATGTCTTCTCACAATTGTTCTAACTTGGATTACAAGAAGATTTGAAGTGGCAAAGAAACGACACGGATCATGGCAAAGAAAAGACGACAACACAACACTTATAGGCGATAATAACTAAAAATAATGTAAAAATTAAAAAAATGTTAATCGATTTTTATTTTTTTTAAAGATGGAAAAAAAATCACTTACTTCCTTCGTAGACTAATATTAGATTGTTTTGTTTAGCAAGGATTGTTAGTATGGCCCTCGAATATTTAACGATTAACGAATTGTAACTAAAACTAATGACGGTAATATTTATCTAAGGGCAGGTGAAGTGCTCTTTAGCCTTGGTAGGCAATCACCTAGAGATGGTGTCTCCATAAAAGCACTGGCTTGGCATCTGGAAGGGTGTCCAGCCTATAAAAATCTTGCTTCAACTCAGGAAATAACTTCCAAAAGAAAATCTGTCGCATTGAGGTTATGTAGTTTAAATAATGACCTGGCCCCAATCATTGTTCGAGTCTGGTGACAAGATGAAATTCAAAAGACTGGAAGCAATGCCAGGACAAGCGGAGAAACACTGGTGTTATTTTGGAGTTTTTCCATCACCTAGACGTGTTACTCTACCAAGAGTTTAAAATTGAGTCTACCCTACTATTCACCCATAGCTAGAAAGAGATGTATTCATAGGTTTCCGATATAAGTATAGAATAGTTAACAGTCGAAAACTCATACCTTCCCCCATAAAACAACACACAATTTATACAAAACACATTAGAATGAAATTATCTATCGAACCTGCATAATTTTAACATGTCGGAACGATTTGTAAGATTTTTTTTAACCTGTATAAAACCTCTTAAAAATCGTTTCCACACGTTAAAACTATACGGTTTTGGTAGAGAATTTCATTCTAATGTGTTTTATATAAATTATGTGTTTTTTTAAAAAAAAGTTTACAAGTTCTCAAGTGTTAACTATTCTGTACCTTTACCAGGTTTCTCAAAGAAAATCGAAAAAATGACTTCATGAGGGAGGCTCATAAGTTCATTGTAGAGTGATCACCCATTTCAGAAACAGGGTGTAAAAGTTTGGAAGATGAGAAGCTCAGATTCAGGAAGGAACTAGGGTCACATGGTACATGAGAATTTCTAAAAATTCATGCCAGTTCTAATATGGGTGATCAATCTACGATAAACTTACATTGCAAAATGCCCCCTCCTCATCCTCCCCGTCTAAATCAATATTAATAAATTGACACAGCTACACATTTTTTTTTCCGCCTCAATTTAACTTTGATAATTACATATCGAAATATTCCTTTTTTGTTATTTACTATTTATTGAAATTAAAAATGCAATTCTATTTCGAGCTTCATTCTTCCGTTCGTTTGCACACAAGCCTAACATTACATAGCCACTTTTCTCATCCCTGCATTCGTCACGTAATCAGCACTCCCCATAACCTTATCGGTCTGCTTGTTGATTTGACACCTCTGACTCTTAGCTTATTATTATTTATAAATTTAAAGAATAGAAACTTCCCATGCAGGCCACCCTTACAAGGGGTATCCATTCTCAGTCGAGACTGAAAGAAGGCCTTTTTTAAAAAAAAAAAAGAAAAGTTGTATAAAGCTGCCATTGTTGAACGCAGTGTGATGTGTGGAAGTAAAACCTGTGCAGTGATGAGTTGAGGACATGCATTGCATGGAGGGAAATGATATGATAATGATATGATGGATGTGTAATGTGAGTCTTAAAGACAAGCTTAGATCTGATGACCTCAGAGGAAGATTAAATCTGTACAGTGTAGGGAGATGTGTGCAGAACAGGCGACTTCGTTAGTTTGGTCATGTTGGAATAATATATGAGAGTTCTTGGGTTAGTAGATATAGAACAGTTGAGATAGCAGGGTCAGTTCACAGGGGAAGACCAAGGAAAACATGGAAGGAAGTGATAAGAATGGACTTGAAAGAGGAATAAATAAAGACCTGGACAGAGATAGGTTAGTTAGAAAGTCAATTTCTAAAAGCTGTCCAACACATGCCAGTATGTAAAACGGACTTTGAACTAAATATGATGATTTAAAACAATATAGTTAAATTATTCTAATTTGGATGCTCCTTGTGTAAAGTTATCATCCGATTATAATGAAAACCTCTGGTAATCAAGGGATTATAAGCTAACTCCTTTGATTGATCGAATGGGGTAAGTAAAATTGATTTTATGTTGATTCGGCTGTTGGGAGCCGATTACGGGATAGTTTATCTCATTGGGGAATTAGTGCTTTGTGTAAGTAAGAATCATTGTTAAATGATTCTTAACCACTATTAAATATCGTATTTCCTTGTGTAGAGGCATACCCGTCCCAGGACGGGTAAAATTAATTCTTCAGACAGAACAGTCCTGCACCACTTTTATGTCCCCTTAGAAGATTAAAATAAAGATATAATGATCCTAAACCTTTTGTCTAGAATCCATGTAAATAGAATCCTTATTCTAATTCTACAAAAAGCTTTAACTTTTAAAGGCTTAAAATTAAGGGGGGGGGGGTCTTAAGAAGTAATTGAGATTCAGAGAATCTTGCTTAATTTGTGTCTAGTGACGATGGATAAAATCCAATGCAAATCCTATATATTTAGAATTTTCAGCTGGGAGATTGTGCCCCCCCCCCCCCCCCCCCCAAAAAAAAAAGACCCCTTTAAAATACTATAAATAAAAACTGAAATTTGGGGAATATTTATTAATTGATGTCTAATACCTATTGTTAAATTTTCACAAAGGACTTCTACCCTTTTTTTTCTGTTCCCTTTGCATAAATTAAATTAAACTAAATATAACCCACATCAGGAACGGCGGGACAGTTATAAAAGTGTGGGGGGGGGGCTCTCTTAAAAAGTGGGGGGGGCGGTTAAACACATGCATATATAACTTCATTATTGATGACCATAAAGTGGGGAGGCCAAATCAAAAGGGGGGGGGGTTGAGACCCCTCTGCCCCGGTGCCGCTGTCCATGTACACTTAGCAGCGAATTCCTAATGATCGGTTAATTAGTTTATGAGTGAATATATTATAAAGAAGCTTTTTAATCATTTATAAACAAAGGAAAAAAGTTCATTTTAAATTCCTAGGGATACTAACTAAATCCGTATATTGCAGACTTAGCCCTTGTATAAGCCGACTTCTTGCTGGAAAATTCACTAATATAAGATATATATATATATATCTAAAGAAAATTTACTGAACTGTGAACTTTTTTGTAAAATTTTAAAGATAAATAAAATCTTTCTTGCTCTTTCTCTCTGTATAGTCATCCACAGACAGACTGTTCCGCTGTATCACAGCTCTTCAGTGCGGCTAGACTAGCACCTCTCCCTAGCCAGGGATTGAACCTTCAACCACAGAGTTAAGATATATATATATATATGATTGTTTTTATTCAAACAGACATGTACAAAATCTGTGACACCGGCATGTCGATGTTATCGATCTACTGCAGTTAAAAGATGAGATCTCATCAGGCAAAATTAGGATTTGATCCTTCCCTAAATCCTAATTCTGCCTGATGAGATCTCAGCTTTTAACTGCTGTAGATCGATAACATCGACATGCCAGTGTCGTATATTTTGTACATGTCTGTTTGAACAAAAACAATCATATACATAAAGCTCTATTTGATATTGAGCACTTTTTATAAACCGGTGGGGGAAAGAGGAGGGGGGAGGCTCTGTGATTTTGGTGTGTGGGTATGTCATCTTCACTAACAGCCATCCACATTATTTCCGTTCACCCCCACCCCTCCACTTTTTCACTGAGAACCATCCTCATTTATTTCATTCCATGCTACTGACTTCACTAAGCCCGGACCTTGGGTCTGCGCACCCAGTAATGGCTACTACTTTTTCTCATCAACCCATCATGTCAACCCAATATTTTCACGTACTTGCATGACATTTTTCTTAAAATTATCATCCTGAGAATGTCTTACAAATAAAGACGAAACGTTGATGAATATATAAAAAAAACATCCTCTTTGGTTTTTCCTTTTTCATTTCCCATTACGTCGGATTACCTTCATCCTTCCTTCCCTTCTCATATATATTTATATATATATATATATATATATATATATATATATATCATGTAAGGTTGGTGGGAGAGAACCCCAGCAGAATGCTTGATTATTAAAAAAATTCCAAAATAAGAGTGTAATATTTATTTATATATGTATTACAGAAGATCAGATTAAACAGAGGCTGAAGAGAGTCCGGTAAAGGAGACCAATCATAGTCTTCTTTGTTTGGATTTGAAACCGACGGTACCGATGTTGTTCTGATTTTCTGTAATATATATATATATATATATATATATATATGTATGTAACGACCTTGTTGCGAAAGCTAAAGAAACATGAATAAATTGCTATGTGTAACATTACATAGCACTAAAAAGCCATTTATATTGTTCGATGGTGGAATCCCTTCAACCCCACCAGATGGCCTGTCATCTTCTCGTTATCAGAAAACAGTTGAGTCTTTTGTTGACACGTAAGTAGTTGGCTCAATGGATAGTGAAGTCTAGTTGTAAAGGTGGTCATAGTGGTGATGTAGCAGCCAAACTGTCTTCCTTCCTCTTTCCTTGTAGCTGTAATAATATAACAAATAACATTTTTAAAAACACCAACGTATTTACGCAATGACGTCATGCTCTTTGATGCTCTATTCTTTTACACATTACATAAGATTTTTATTACCTGCTCCCTTGAGGCACGAACGAAGATGTAGCTTCTAAACAAAGGCGTCTTAATCCAGTCAGCTCACCTGCCAAAGAGAAACACTTTGCTATTCTCGCCGTCTGACACGTAGCCCTAAATTCAATCATTAACTTCTGCTTCCACTTTTCTGCTTATTCTAACCTTGTGTGGAAAATTCCGTTTTTAACATTATTTTTACACACTCACGTCCAATATTGTTACATGAAGGTTCAACATTATGATTGAAGTGTTGCTGAATTCCAGGCTCCCTGGTACAGGATGTTGCAGCAGAATCCGACCTTTGACATAAAGAAAACGAAATAGGCAATAAAAACAGAAGTTGTATATGCAGAGACCCGACAGTTTATTTAGCAACAATTAGTCACATACTACATTATTTTTAAATGTAACCACCACCACTGCCGACGAAGACGACGATCTCAAGGTGAGTGCGAAATGAGTCACACACTTTGATGACCATATCCTATAGCCACGAACACCTCCACAATGACAGACTTCAGAGAGTCGACCATGTTGTGGGTGTGCTTGTTGGTCTTGGCCTCGATCATGCCTCAGAAAAAATAGATTGCAGTTGGGTAAGGAAGGTGGCCACAAGCCCGGCGACCAATGGTGAGGAACATTGTTGAGCAGCCACGCCTGGGTCGTTTTGACCTTGTGTGCAGGAGCAGAGTTCTGCTGGAAGACGTATGAGCGTCTGGTGGTGATCTTGTCCATCCAGGGCTTCAGCATGCTCGTCAGCACCTGGTATTTCGTTTACAAATCCTACACTTGACAAAAAAGTCAAGTATAGGATTTTGCTTCAACACCATGTATATGTGCAAATGAACGTTTTCACTGTTAGCATCATCATCATCATCATCTGTTTTATTATCCTATTTCCCTTGGTCAGGGGTCTGACGTTTTCTGGTAGTCTGCAATCCCAATCTCTAAGGTTGGCGGTCTTTAGAATTGATTCCATTCAAATTCCACTGTCTAAGATCCTTATTGATGGTTTGTATCAAGTTTGCACACTGATAGACTCTTCCCTTGGTCGACAGTGGTAATATTCTGCTAGTTAGTAAAGGCAGAATATTATAAAAAAAAAAAGCATTAAATTATCCAAAAAAGCAGGCTTATCAAATATGTGGCCCACAGACTGCGCATAGCCTGTGTTGCAAGGACACTTGCAGACCACATAAAATATACTCTATTTCGTTATTTAGCGCTCAAAATTACAGATTTTATAATTTAAGCAAGATAAACATGCGGCATGTTTTTCTTTATTCCGAACGTTTCTTTACACTTAAAAAACGATATATCACATTTTATCGATTTCAAAATTGATTTGCTGCAGTTGCATACAAATCTTTGCCGCTTAAAATTTTGTGATTTTTTTTTCTTTTGATAATTTTGTCTTTTGTTGATTTGCATTCGTGAATGTAGCTAAATCATTTGTGTGCATATGTTTCTAAGTTTAAGTAACAAATATTCTGCATTCATTTTTTTATTAAACAAACACCAGTTAGACGCGTGTGACTGACAAAACAACACAAATTGAATCTACATAGCCCTCGGAAACCCTGAGTTTGACCTTTCTGCAAAAGAGGATATACCATATAAATAAGATTAAGCAAACCGTTCAGGTTTCACTAAATATTGTCAGCTGTGTGTGTTTCTTGAATTGATTTTTTTAAAATCAAAATTTGGTGTTCTCAACCTAATAAAAATTAAACGACTTCTATTGTATAATTTAAAAAAAAATTTATTAGAAGTCCAAAAGATTCTGTTGATCAATCAGCCATTTTGTCATATTTATTTTGAAAAGGCCTTTTCTTTAAGATTTCACACTTCAGTTTGAACTAGCATTTTCTTTGGTCTGTCACGCTTCAGTTTGAACTAGCATTTTCTTTTGTATAATAAAGAATAATAATACCTCTATATAATAATAATGATAATATAGAAGTAAAGAAACTTATTGGTCCCCCCCGATTTATAAAATCGGGGGACCTATGTTTTGAGGCATGTCTATCCGTCTGTCCGGATTTTTCTCCGCAACCATCCATTGAGCAATTGTTCCTAATAGAAAATAAGTATCGCTGACCTTGGAAAAAATCTAGTTCGCGCCCCCAGGGGATCAAAAACCCCCAAAATGGCAAAAAAATGACCCTTTTCTCCCATAACGTTTAATCTATCCATTCAATTTTTCTGAAACTTGGCCAAAATGTCGAGGCAATTGTTCTGGATATAAAATGAGCATTCTTGACCCCAGAAAAATTCTGGTTCGCGCCCCCAGGGGGTCAAAAATGCCCCAAATTGCCCAAATCTATTGCATTTTACACTCGCCACATCGACTCACATACAGAGGGGGACCATGCACGCGCGGCTTGTTATTTTTAGTTATGCAAAAAGAATGTCTTAATAAATATGTCACAGTATGAATTTTCAAATGAAATCTAAGTAAAATAAATAGTTGTAGTGACCTTACGGGTCACGGGTACATCTAGTGATATATATATATATATATAATGGGGGAACTCCATCCTTACCTGGGTAGAATTTCTGAATAACTAATTTTGCAGTCCTAATTTTAGAAACCTTCTCTGGTGACAAACTGCATAATAAATATCTTAAACCTGTAGAGACATGCAATTTATTTTCTTGTCTCTTTAACCGTCTCTATCAGTCAGGTTTAGATTATGAAACATGAATTCCTTATCGTTTGTATCTCTTTAACTTATCTACATGTCTATAGGGAATGGAAGGGCAGATTTTCTCGGGTGATTAGCGTTACCACTATCAACCAAAGAAAGAGTCTATTAGGCATGTGTCTGCAGTATGATGATGTATGGAAGTGAAACCTGGCCAGTGAGGGTTGAGGACATGCGTTGCATGGAGAGAGATGATGTGAGAATGTTACGATGGGTGTGTAATGTGAGTCTTAAAGACAGGCTTAGATCTGATGATTTCGGAGGAAGATTAAATCTGGATAGTGTAGGTACATGTGTGCAGAAGAGTAGACTTTGTTGGTATGATCATGTTTAAAGAATGTATGCGAGTTCTTGGGTTAGTAGATGTAGAACAATTGAGGTAGAGCAGGGTCAGTTCACAGGGGAAGGCTGAGGAAAATATGGGAGGGAGTGATGAGAATTGACTTGAGAGAAAGAAGAATAAATAAAGACCTGTATAGAGATAGGTTAGTTTGAAAGTCAATTTCTCAATGCCGTCCAACACATGCCAACATGTAAAATGGATGTTAAACCGATGATGATGATGATGATTATAGCTTCTTTCTGATGAACCATTTATAAGAATCCGTTTTTCTTTTCTGAAAATATCTCAATCAAATTATTGTTATTTCTTTATTTATTATGCCTATTTGAGCCTCTCTTATTTTAATCCAGTTCCATTTCAACTTACAATGAAAAAGGGAATAAGATGGAGTACTCCTGCCACATCTGGGGAGGTGTCACTCGAAGCACTCTTTCCTGCCTTGACAGAGTACAAAATTGACTTTGAAATCTAGTGGGGGATGATCTCTTCTGTTCCTTACAGCCCCTTTCTCAGAAAAGACGTTGCCAGTCTTTCGCTACTCTATCATTATTTCCATGGTACATATTCGACTGAGCTCCAATCTCTGGTTCCTCCTTGTAAGACATTCACGGCAAGAACTCACCTAGTTGCCACAACTGAAAAAGAAAGCTTTTCTTTCTTCCTCCATGTACTTAGGGCCAGGTAGAATTTCAATGATAGAGCTTCTTTCCAAAGTCTTCCCATCTGTAGAACATTACTGCAAGACTGCTTCCTTGCAGATTACAACATAGTAGTCTTCAAATCCAATGTCAACAGTTCATTCCATTAATCAGTTTTAATACTCCCATAATATTCTTCATTATTCAACTGACAGTCATTCCATCTCATTAATCCTTATCTTTGAGTGGCTTGTTAAATGGTGACACATTAGCATAAAATCTCTCTCTCATATATATATATATATATATATATATATATATATATATATATATATGATAGATGAAAGAAGAGGGATAAACATGTACAAATGACAAATTTATTTCAACTTCGATTGTTCAATGTAAGGTGTACTCGGTAAAAATGAAAATATGTTTATCATTCTTTCCTTAAGCCAAGGCTTTTCAAAGATTAAAATTTTATCAGAGGAATTACATAGAGAGTACACCTTGCATTGAACAATCGAAGTTAAAATAAGTTTGTCATTCGTACATGTTTATCCCTCTTCTTTCATCTATCTTTATAATTGCTCTATCTCGTATATTGAGCTTAAATCATTTCACTATAGGTTCTGTCTACTAAAAGTATACTTTTAGTTTCATATTTTATATATATATATATATATATATATATATAGTGTGTGTGTGTGTTACTAGCAAAATACCCATCCCAGGACGGGTATTGTGCTAGTCTATTATATAAAAAGGAAAGTCGGATTTTGTATGTATGTGTATCCAAGTAAAAGTCATAAACTATACAAGATACACTTACAAACCTTACACCATCGAATTTGGTACGGGTCCGAGCATGTTAGCAAAAAAAACTATTTCAATATTCATACGCTGAGGGTCAATAGGGAGCAGATTAGTGCGGGTTTAGAAAATTTTAAATGCAAAAAAAAAAAAATCTATTTTAAAATTCGCTGTGCATTTTTAATTGTTATCTGCTCAGAAAATGTTTTTCTTTTTGCAACTTTGAAATAATATTGGGTGTTCACGCCGGATGTACATAAAAAAAATGTCACAAACTCATCTTAAGAAACAGTCGGAGGGAGATGTGTGTTCAAAAAGTTATGGAAGAGGGAGAGAAAATAGTTGTAAAAGAAAGACACACACCTGTTTTTTTTGTTTTTTTTTAACTATTCTATTTTCTTTTTCAGCTCCCTGGGCATGCTGGGTAGCCCTGCTAATTAATAAAAAAAACATAAGTCTTGCACCACTTTTATGTCCTCTTAGAAAGATTAAAATTAAGATATATATGTTACTACATCTTATGTCTAGAATCCATATTCAAATTTTAATCAAAATCCATTAAATGATTTTGATTCTAGAAAAATGTCTAAAATTTAAGGCTTAAGGTTAAGGTCTCTTAACAAGAAATTGAAATTCAGGGAATATTGCTAAATTAGTGTCTAATAACTATAGATCAGATTTAATGTAAATCAGAAATATTTGAATTTTCAAATGAGAGGTTGTGCCTATATTATGCCCCTTAATAATACATTAAAATACTCTAAAGAAACTGAAAGTTTGAGAAAATTTTTAATTGATGTCTGATACCTATGGTTAAAATTTCATCAACATCGGAGGTATCTGAAAATTTACAAAGGGCTTCCAACAACCCTTTGCCCCGTTTTGCATGACTAAATTAAATATAGCCCACATTATCACCTCTAAAAATAAAAATGCTGATTCCCGACCTCAATTTAAAAAAAAAAATAATGCTGACTCCCAACTTTAAAATAGGTTTAAAAGAATAGCCATTCTTACTCCTACAAAAATGTCCGCCTCCTGACTCAGACTCCTCCACCTATGCTTTATTTTTATTTTTTTCAAATTAAACTATTTTGTGATTTAAAGAACTTAAAATTGTTTGAAGGAAAATCTTTATCTACTTATTTATTTTATTTATTTATTTAGTCATTTTTTATTTTTCTTTGTCTCGCAGCAACACTGGACCCCCCCCCCCTACACACACACTCACAAATTCTTGCTTCAAGAAAAATCGAAAGTCCCCCATCCTCTTTTTGTCATCTCCAACAATTGTGTTATACTTCACTTTCACTGCTTCTCTCTGCTCTCACTCTCCTGAAACCTGAAAAAATAAAACCCTTACATAAAAGCTTATCCACCTTCTCCTGTTCTATTTTCATCTACCTAGGGCATCCAATACAACAGCCTCTGGGGGTCGCACTCATTCAAAGAAGAACAAAAGGTAATTTGTGTCGTATGTACACCCTTCACCGGCCCAGCCACCGGCGCACTCATAGGGCCCCTTGTGCACATCGATGTTGTCATCTTTTCTTCTACGATATCTTGTTTCCAACTTTCTCTTCTTTTTTTTCTGTTTTTACCTTTTTTTTTTTTTATTTTGTAACCAGATTTCACAATAAGTGGAGTATCTTTGTTCATTTTGGAGAAATTTTTATAGGAAATATCTGCGTGGTTTTAGAACCGTCGTGGGTAAACTGAGATCCATAACGTTTTCTGGATGACACACCAAAATCTTTTATAGTAGGGGTGGGACGTAATGGGTGAAAATTTCAGATTCATGCGAGTAGTATTTTTTTGTGTTCATTTATACATAAATAACACTAAACAATCAAACATTTTGAAAATTTTGCAAAATTCAGAAGGTGCAGGCCAAAAATAGCCGTTAGGGATCCACGGGACTCAAAATCCATCATTTTTCGGTGAAAAAGTGGTTTCATGCGACATTGCAGGTCCTAAAACATCCTCAAAAGCTATGAATGGATATAGATGGTTCAATCTGATATAGTACTTTAATTTAGGACCATTTTCAGGCTGTGAAAGGGTTTTCATGAATGTAAAATAGCCAAAAACTAGTGGCCTACACCTTCTGAATTTTGCAAAATTTTCAAAATGTTTGATTGTTTAGTGTTATTTATGTATAAATGAACACAAAAAAATACTACTCGCATGAATCTGAAATTTTCACCCATTACGTCCCACCCCTATTTATAGGAAATATCTTTTTACAGAGAAAAAAAAAGCAAACTTTCCCCTTTTTGTTTCAGAACTTTTTAAATGAGAATTGATAATTTGTATTATTCGTACTACTATTCTCATCTTGGTTGTTACTTTCACAACGTTTCGGCCAATGTAACCTCCGACCTTCTTCATCATTGTAAACTTGGGAAAGTACATGTCGAACTCGGGAACCTATACATAATTTTGAACTGAATCCTTTATTTAATCCATCGGGGCATATTGTTCTCATTCTGTCAGACGTCACTGAATAGAAGTGTTAATTATGTTTTTCTTAGCTATTATCCTTTGCAGTAAGGATTGAACCTTCAACCTCCAGAATCACTTAGAACTGATTGATATATAAATACAGGGTGGGCCAAAATAAGGGTCCTATCTTTAAATTTGAATAACTTGAATTTGAATAACTTCCACAAAATAAAAGTTAAACTCACCAAACTTTATGTGTGTGTAGACTGACCCTTCCGAGATTTTTTGAAATAAACAAAACAAATTTTAGCCGAAAAACACTTCTTAAAACTTACAAAAACTAAAGTATTGTTTTTTACACGGTTTTGAGTTTTTTAAGCAAAAATAATGTTTTCTAAATGAGGGTACGTTCCTTAGGGCTAATACGGCTCATGCTTGCTTCGGAAGGGGTCCTTTACTTATTCTAAAAAAAAAAAAAAAAAAAATCAATAAATAAAAAAGTTATGAATTTTTTAAAATAGGACCCTTATTTTTGCCCACCCTGTATATAATGTGTATTTGTGTTTGTGTGCATATATGTATAGGTTTTTTTTGATTTTGTACATATACATGTATACATTTCACAAGCAATCATTAAAATCAAATTTGTGTGTCCCAGGATTCACTTATAAAGCTATAAGCTGTGTACTTTTGTGTACATGTATGTATCATTTTGCATATTTATACGTACCGGCATGTGTTTTTTGTACATGTGTGTATATGTTTGTGTGTATGTTTAACTGACAGGAAGTCAATTTGTCGAGGTGTGGGGACGAAGGTTTATTAGGAAAGTTTGTCATCAAACCGTTGAGCTGACGTAACTTAGAAGATAGAAAATGAAAAGTATTAAGAATTTGAAATTTAAATTTTTTTTAAATAGTCGAGACATTATGACGGTTGGCCATATAATCCAAATAATCTTAATTAATCATGTGACCAATCACGTGTTACTCCTTGAAAGAAATTCTCTCTCATATTAAATTGTGGTCCGAAGAAGTTTAGCTGGTTTCCAGCTAGAATTGAAATGTCTACAAACAGGAAGCCAAAAATATTTATTCTTATTTTTATTTTTTGGAAGTCGCTCCAGACAAAGCATGAAACCACTTGATATAAGGAACTAATCATAATAATACAAAGGGAGAGGAAGGTAGAATTACTTCAAGACAAACCAAGCCTGAAAGAGACCCCATCACCAGCATTCAACCCATGGATTCCAAACAGGCTAGCTAAAAAGTAAGCCCTTCAAAAGGTTACAAGGCTGGCTGACAAAGAAGTTTTATACCAAATCTCTCTCTCTCTCTCTCTCTCTCTCTCTCTCTCTTATATATATATATTCTTATATATATATATATATATATATTCTTATATATATATATATATTCTTATATATATATTCTTATATATATATATTCTTATATATATATATTCTTATATATATATATTATATATATATATATATATTCTTATATATATATATATATATATTCTTATATATATATATATATATATATTCTTATATATATATATATATATATATTCTTATATATATATATATATATATATATATATATATTCTTATATATATATATATATATATATATTCTTATATATATATATATATTCTTATATATATATATATATTCTTATATATATATATATATTCTTATATATATATATATATATTCTTATATATATATATATATTCTTATATATATATATATATATTCTTATATATATATATATATATATATTCTTATATATATATATATATATATTCTTATATATATATATATATATTCTTATATATATATATATATATTCTTATATATATATATATATATATTCTTATATATATATATATATATTCTTATATATATATATATATATTCTTATATATATATATATATATTCTTATATATATATATATATATTCTTATATATATATATATATATTCTTATATATATATATATATATATTCTTATATATATATATATATATTCTTATATATATATATATATATTCTTATATATATATATATATATATATATATTCTTATATATATATATATATATATATATTCTTATATATATATATATATTCTTATATATATATATATATATTCTTATATATATATATATATTCTTATATATATATATATATATTCTTATATATATATATATATATATATTCTTATATATATATATATATATATTCTTATATATATATATATATATTCTTATATATATATATATATATTCTTATATATATATATATATATATTCTTATATATATATATATATATTCTTATATATATATATATATATTCTTATATATATATATATATATTCTTATATATATATATATATATTCTTATATATATATATATATATTCTTATATATATATATATATATATTCTTATATATATATATATATATTCTTATATATATATATATATATTCTTATATATATATATATATATATATATATTCTTATATATATATATATATATTCTTATATATATATATATATATATATATATATATATATATATTCTTATATATATATATATATATATATATATATTCTTATATATATATATATATTCTTATATATTATATATATATATATTCTTATATATATATATATATATATATATATATTCTTATATATATATATTCTTATATATTATATATATATATATTCTTATATATATATATATATATATATATATATTCTTATATATATATATATATATATATATATATATATATCTTATATATATATATATATATATATATATTCTTATATATATATATATATATATATATATATTCTTATATATATATATATATATATATATATATTCTTATATATATATATATATATATATATATATTCTTATATATATATATATATATATATATATATTCTTATATATATATATATATATATATATTCTTATATATATATATATATATATATATATATTCTTATATATATATATATATATATATATATATATTCTTATATATATATATATATATATATATTCTTATATATATATATATATATATTCT
>OY744518.1:192831951-192981951 GCA_963556195.1 Sepiola atlantica | reverse complement strand
ATGTATGTGTATATATGTATATATATATGTATATATATATATGTATATATGTATGTGTATATATGTATGTATATATGTATGTGTATATATATATGTATATATGTATGTGTATATATATATGTATATATGTATGTGTATATATATATGTATATATGTATGTGTATATATATATGTATATGTATATATGTATGTGTATATATGTATATATGTATATATATGTTAGTAATATAGTAATACTACACATTTAGACGAATGGATTAAATAATGGGTTCAGTTTGAAATTCTGTATAGGGTCCAGAGTTCAAAAAGATGCGTCTGAAGAAGGTCGGGGGTTACATCGGCCGAAACGTTGTGAGAATAGTGATCCGAATAATATACAAATTTTTCCTATTTTTCAAGCTGATATTTACGCCTATGCCTTACTGAGATACCTTAAACAGAATTGTTACCATGACTTTTTGTAGTAGTTCGACACGTTTGATAACACTCCAAATCTTGTTCTGTTGCTCCTCCGTGAGAGTAACCCTGTTTCTGTTTTAGAACGATCGCAAGTAGATTTAACGTAGATATTGACTAAACATATCCGAGTCTGGCACACGATCAATTATCTCAATGCAATATCTTTGGCGATGAAGGTTATTTTTATCTACATATTGATAATTATAGTTATATCTTTGTACCTCACCATGACATGCTATAAACTGATACTAATATAAAAAATTTAAAAAATGGTTCTTCTTTAAAATCATACACATCCATGAAAAGAGTGTCTTAGAATTCTTTTAAATAAGCCAATTTTTTAAGTAAATTCTTCAATAGTACTAAATTCTTAGAATTTTGGTGAATTTCAATTTTTTTTTATGGATTTTACTTCTAAATAAATAAATGTGAATGTTGGACCCATATTTCACACTAACCTATTTCAAGTCAATTCAACTTTACACAATAGACATACCATCTTTTTTTATATATTGATTGTATATATTCTAATAAATAAATATGCCTAATTCCAATTTATTTGCCTCTATCCTTCATTTACGCGCTTCCTTACCCCCCCCCCCCTCCCCCCCAAAGGCACTGGAACCCTACCACTAATCTAACTCTTACCCAACCCTATGCCCAGGTGGAAACAGCCCCCCCCCCAAAAAAAAAGACTTAAAGAAAAATAAATAAATTTAAAAAATTTGCCTATGTCCTCCATTTGCAGTCTTTCTCCCCCCCCCCCCTTCCTCACACACACAAAAAAAAAACTGGAAAAATAAAATTTAAAAAAACAATTAAACACATAGGCCTCTTTTATAAATAATTTAATAAATTGTTTGCAAATAAAAAAAGTTTGTTTTGTTTGCCGAGTGTTCGGATAGCTATGTACATAACGACTCGGCGGACATCTCCGTAAATATTTAAAATTCTTCGATAACTGTTCTGCACAAGCACCCTATTCTCATCTTATTTGTTATTTTTCACAACGTTTTGGCTGATGTAACCTCCGACCTTCTTCAGGTACATCTAAGTAAACTTAATTAAACTGAATTAAATACAATATGAAAACCAATAATTATAAATAGTAGACTAAAACACTATGAGAAAAAAATTAATTATTTAGAATAATTAGTAATAATATGCATCTAGACAAGATTAGGTTTAGAGCTCTCAAAATTTCTACGAGAATTGTCCACATAGACCTGTGGCGTAATGGTTAAAAGTGTTGGTTAACAATCAGTCTTCTGGAAATTGAAGGTTTGATCTTTATTACAGGCGATAATAATTAAGAATAACATAAAAATAAATTAACACTTTTACCCAATCATGGTTGACGGAATGAGAACAATCTACCCCCATGGATTAAATAATAGGTTCAGTTCTAAATTTCGTATAGGTTCCTGAGTCTGAAAAGATGCACCTGGAGAAAGTCGGAGGTTACGTTTGCTGAAACGTGAAAATAACAACCCTGGTAAGAACAGTAAATCCAAATAATAACAATCGTGAACTAGTAAATTACCATTCAAGTGGGAGTTTGTTACTTGAATAACTCCCAACACGAAAACAAATTTCTTTTTCATGCAAATAGCCTCTAACCACTAATGTGAAAAGTAGATTATGCGATCGTAATAATTTTAAAATAAGCATCACTAAGGGATGTGTTATATTCTGGGTTGTCCAGTGACAAGTGATGGTCTATAGCAGTTATGTTATTGATGTGTTTCAAATTTGGTATTTTTATCTATCGATTTTTATTTATTTATTATTATTATTAATGAGTCGTCACTTATCAAGACCTTAAATCTACTGGAGGATAAGGGTTGATGAGATGGATAGATTGACAGTTCAGTGATGATGTATACTGTGATAGGATTGAAAATCGCCACATACTACCCACTTTAAATAACAACCAACCTAGAAAACAGCAATTCTTCCCCCTTTGTCTGAAACCTCGCTCATAGAATGTGAGGACTAAGACATAATATCGGCGAAGTAAGAGTTACGAGGCTGTCGAAAGTAAATCCAAGGTCCACTTTATACTTTTTTTCCTTTTTTTTTAGTCGAGCAAGTTTTATTTGGATGTTAGTTTTGGATCTCCATCTTTCAATCGTACCTCCTCCTTTTTTTTTTCACAACACCTCCTCTCGTAATTCTGTCACGTTGTCTTCTGCCTGAAATATTGTTTTGTATTGCTCCCCTCTTTCTTAATCACAAACACCTCTGTTCTGTCACTTAAATAAAAAAAGTGCTTGTACAGATCGGGTCCAATGGCTGCTAATATTTTCTCAGTAAAATCAAGTTAACAAGTCACAACAGCAGCAAGGCAACGGCACAAAATGAAAACAGGGTTCACGAAATGGGAGATAAACACTCATTTATTTATTTTATAGCAAGTTTGTTTTTTGTAATAGAAAGGGTGACCCACACAAGAATGCCACTCATGGGATCATTAATAAAACTCACAATCCTTTCTACAATCCAACCATATTTGGTACAAATAAACTTCAGCCTATACTTGACTTATCCACCAAGTTTCAGTTATGAATGTCCAACAATCGTTGTTTTATTGCTGTTCAATAATATGAAGGGACACTTTGTTGATCGTTTCATCAGTAGAACGATAATAAAACAAAGATTGTTGGACATTCATGATGAAACTTCGTGGACAAGTCAGGTATAAACTGAAATGTATTTGTACCAAATATGGTTGTATTGCTGAAAGGATTAATGTTATTAACGATTCCATGGGTAGCATTTTGGGGAGGGGGATCACCCTGTAATCATAATTGTTGTTTTTTGTTTTTTATAATTATTTTTATATTTTATTGTTATTGTTTTTATTTTATTTTTTAAAATTTTGTCAGTCGGGTTTGCGTAGGGCATTGTGCATGCAGAAAAAACTGATTTATTTAAATTCGTGCATTTTTTTTTATTCATAAATTTGTGCATTTTTTATTTAATCATAAATGATTGCATTTTTTTTATTCATAAATTATTGCATTTTTTTATTCATAAATTATTGCATTTTTTTATTCATAAATTATTGCATTTTTTTATTCATAAATTAT
Source organism: Sepiola atlantica (assembly GCA_963556195.1). Lineage (NCBI taxonomy): Eukaryota > Metazoa > Mollusca > Cephalopoda > Sepiida > Sepiolidae > Sepiola > Sepiola atlantica. The sequence goes on along the minus strand of OY744518.1, from coordinate 192,978,400 downwards.
TGCATTTTTTTATTCATAAATTATTGCATTTTTTTTTATTCATAAATTATTGCACTTTTTTAAAACTAGTAACTTTTTTTTATTGTTAGAGTACTGAACCATTCTTTGAATTTGGTAGCCCCAGACACAAAGGCTACATCAAACCATGTCAAAAAATAAATAACAATTTAAAAATTGGACAATAATTACAGAAAAAATGAAATAAATGCACCAATTTACAAAAAATATATATATAAAATGCAACAATGTAAATAAATCAGTAAATGTTTTTCATTTTCCGTTTCTTGAGCATTGTTTTTCATTTTGTGTCATCATAACTCATTACTAGTTTTTATCCAACTAATATTGTAATATTGTGTACCATGGGATGCAATCTGTACAAGTACTAAATAAAAAGATTACCCTCCCCCCCCCTACACACACACCTCTGCACAGAGATTCACGTCTTTCCATTTTAAGCACCATGTTTATTTGATAAAGGAGTAGGGAGAATGAGAAAACTGTTTCAATATTCTTGTGACATGACTTGTTTTATACATTACGAGTGTGAGGGGACAAAAGTTATGCCTGATAATAAAAAAAAATTCTATCTGATAAAGTAAAGTTAGTCGGATTCTCTATCTTTGTCATTGATACGTTTGTTCCTACAAAATCAATATTTCATGCTAAATAGCTATTTTACTTTGTTGAATGTTGGTTCATGTTGCTAAGCATAATAAAATGTAATTAGAGTTAATTTCTTCCAGAAAATAATTTATCCGACTGGATTTTATTTTTGAATAGCTGCTTTTTTTATTTATTTAAAAAAATTTTTTTTTTTTACGGGAGGTAACTCTGTATTCGTCCATTACAAACTTCCCTTTCTTAGGAACAAAAATATACCTCCCCCCCCCCTTCTCCTCCAAAAAAATGCAAAGTTTAAAAAACTAAAAGCAAAACAAGTTGCAAGTAAATACACTCCCAGGCAACACCAGATAATTAAAGCTAATAAAATAAAATAAAAATAGGCCTAACTTTTTAACATTTCTCCTCTTCTATTTTTCTAACGTTCCTTTTCCCTTGTTCAGGGGTCAGACGTTTTCTCAAGCTCACTCTCCACTTCTCATGGTTCAGCGGGTCAGCTGTCTCCAAATTCCACTCTGTGTGGTGTTGTCTTATCACTTGCTTCCAAGTTTTTCCTTTTCGGTGTATCCAATTCAACCTTAGGATAACCTTCATGCTGGGCAAGTGTCGTGCTTTCAGCAAATCCTCTGACCTGATGTGTTGGATTTGGTCAATCTGGAAATTTATTGACAGATTTCAAAATTTAAATCTATTAATCAATTGAATTATTTTTTGTTAATAGAGAAATATATTTTTTGATCAACATAAGGAAATGTCTTTTTTAATAGTTAGTAATATGTACTTGTGATTTTCTAAATACATAACAAAACGATTAGTTCTTTATTTAAAATAACAATTAAGGGGCTTATCTCAACACTAAGTGTTTAATTGTGTTTAATATGTGGTGAAAGGTCTGCTGTCTTGATCGGCTCTGTTTCGATTAATATATATATATATATGTATATATATAAATAATTAAATTAGTAAATACATCTGTTTCTTTTCTTAAACATTTTATGCATTTGATCCTCCAACAACTATGGTTTATTTTGAAATAATGGACAAAACCACACTTTTTAATATTCTAACGACTATTTGTTTCAAGTCAATCGCCCCGAGCACGGCATGACATAAATAATATTATTCCCCTTTTTATTTTCCATACATATCGTGTGGTTTTATGTGCGTGTTGTGTATGTATGTGTGCATATATATATATATATATATATATATATATTTTTTTTTTAATTGTGTATATGTGCGTATGCTTATATGTATATATATGTAGATATCAAATATTGACACCTCACCGTCCCCTCGCTACATCTTTTTCTCGTCCTATCTCTTACACCGGCCCATTATGCGACCTTGATGTTTAACTCTCTCGCTCTCCTGGCTCAATAGAAACTTGAAAATTTTCAATGAACGTGACTCATGTCTCCTCCTCCTCCCCCTTCATGGTTTAAATAACTCCGACCGCTGCCAATGTTTGCCCCCACATCTTCCACAGTTATTTTAATGTCTCCCACCATCTTGAAGAGCCCATAACATCTCCTTCAGCTTACATCACACAAGCTCACTCCTCCTCCCTAATGATTTTATAACTCCAACTGCCACCATTCCCCCCCCAACGCACACATTCTACTGTTAACTCAATTTCTTACTGCCACCATCTATTTGTAGCTCATAATTTATTTTCATAAGTGGCCTTTTAAGATCTCCTCCTACCATTGTTTCAAATATTTTGTACTTGTGTGTTTTTTTCTTCAGAAAATCATTCTGAGGACGTCTTGAAATAAAGATGAAACGTTCATGAATACATAAATAATATTTTTTGGTTTTCCTTTTCTCATTTTCCATTACGTCGAAACACTATTTCCATTCTTTAGCACACACATATATATATATATAAAGAATATTAATTTAAGTAAATATTAAATTATTTTTACCTACATACGCCGACATTTCAAGCTTTCACTCTCATCCGTGTAGGGGGTGATAATCTCAGACGGTCGCAATGTTCGAACCCAGTTACAGAATCAACCTAGACTTGGCAAGCAAGCGTCCCAACCAAACGGCCATGAGACATTACCTCGTCAAGAAATGAAATTTGAGTTCTATTTATGCGAAGCAGGCACATGTAGAAAGACTGTCTAGAGAGTGTTCGACGAACGTTGTTGGAACATGCCATATAGCTACGTGACCCGAACAGGGCTCAACTTGAATCTCTTAAAGGGGCGTAGAACAATATTAATTTAAGTAAGTTTGAATGCAAAATTGCAAATCACTACAAAGGGTTGAATTTCAACACTCTACAATACCCCAAATCATGTTTTACATAATGTGATATCGGAATAATCTTTGTTGCCTTCAATTAAAATAAACTTTTAGTCAACGTCTAGAATTGATATGTTTGTCCTTGTATCATTTAAAGAAATTTTGATTTTTGCATTCAAACTCTTCATATATTTATTAAATACTTAAAGAGGTCAATGAAAGTGGGGTCCCTTTTAGTAAATTACTAAGCAACCCCCTTTTTGCATACGGATAGTTTGTAGGCAAATATTTTTTAACTAAATATACTATAAACGGTAGATTCTATTTAACCCATAGATTGGACCCTGACGGGTACTACCTATTCCAAGTCAGAGTGGACCTGGTAGTAATGATAACTAAATGGGAGACTCCTCACTCCCCAAAGCCCCTAAAATTGGAACTTTGTCACCGGAAGTAGTTAAAGGTCATAACCAGGTCAAAATTTTGATCTCTCATCATTGTAATCATTGCAAAATAATATTCTTTCTATATTGCTTACTCTTCCGGTTGGCACGCTTAAGGATTAAATCGTTAAAGGAAAACAAAAGAAGAAAAAAACCCACACAATATATATTATAATTAGAAAAAAATTGATAAATAGAATAATAGTAATAAGAAAAATAGTAATTAAAGAAAATAATAATAATAATTAGAAAAAAGAAAAATAGTATCTACATACACATGGACAGATAAACATATGTATCTATACATACATATGTATATATATAATATATATATATGTATATATATAATATATATATATGTATATATATAATATATATATATATATATATATACATATATATACCAAAAAATAAAGTGCTATGATATAGTAGACAAATCAATTATTTTTATATTTTCATGTATAAATTTGTTTTATATATTTACACATAGAAAATATAAAAACAAAACAATGAAAAATTAAAGAAAAATCAACAGGAAGTAATTAGAAGAAAACAGAAGACGAGAGGCCACTTATACATTGATTAAAAAAACGTTAAAAGGAGTCCATTAAAAAGACAATCATTAAGCGGTTGGACATTAATAATTATTGGAGAATTTCATTAGAAGATTATTAAAGTCTTATCTCAATATATTGCTGCTATTTCAAAGTTTAAGTCAATGTATAGGAGAGTGACCGTTACCTTGTTTTTGAATTTTTGAAATGAGGATTAATAATTTGTATTATTTGATTATTAATTATCTTGATTATCTCGGCTTATGTAACTGCAGACCTGCTTCAGGTGTATCTTTTCGAACTTGAGAATCTCTAAGGAATTTCAAACTGAACCCTGTACTTAATCCACAGGTGTAGATTGTTCTCCTTCTGTCAGCCATGATAATTAAGACTTCTACCTGACCATGGCTGACTGAACGAGAAAAATCTACCCCCGTGAATTAAATAACGGGTTCAGTTCAAAGTTCTGTATAGATTCCCGAGTTCGACATAAAGATTCACAAGTTCGAAATGAAGCACCTGAAGAAGGTCAGAGGTTGTATCAGCTGAAACGTGAAGATAAAAACCAAGACGAGAATAGTAGTCGGAATAATACAAATAAAACAATTCCTGTATTGTCTGTAAAGTCTTCAGTGCTTTCAATTCCAAGGAAGAATTTTTTTCAATATCTTCTCTTTATCATAATTCCTTGACGTACCCCAATTAGATTGTTTATTGAGTACCAACTCTACCCACCTGACGTTGCCCTGGATGCAGTGAAGTCATTTTAGTTTTTTTTTTTTGTTTTTTGTTTTATTTGTTTGAACATTTTGAAACTTAAGGTAGACAACTCTTATTATATTCTTCAATTAAGAATAAGTTATCCCCTTGCTGATTTTTATTTTATGTGATTATTTAAAAAATGTTTCATATTTTTAGTCGTCTGGGCCGGACTTAGTCATTTTAAGAATAAATAGTTGCAAAGTACATTATTATATTGCCAATAACATGGTACAATAATAACAAATGAAAAATTTGATTGGTCAGCTTAAATGCTATTTGGGTCTGACTTTGAAACTCCAACAAGATAACTTTATATGTTAGATTGCTTTTAGGTCAGAACATTAACCGATTAATTCAGAAGAATATTTCGTCAGCCAGAAATAAAATACTGGTTGTTTCCATTTACGCATAAATGTTCAATTCATATTAATATAGCCTAGTTCAATATGGCTATTTCTGTCTGGTTCAGAAATAAATGCTAACAGGAAATGGTTTCATGATTCCAGGAATAAAATTCTTCATCTCCAGCAGATAATTATTGGAGAGACATTAGTTTTGTTATGTATTGGGTGTTGTAGGGACATACTATTACTATGCTTTTAAAAATATTTTTTAGCCGATCATTTTTAATAAATGAAATCTAAAACAATAATAATAATAAAATGTTAAATGATGAAAACAGAATAACCGTATGTCGAGCAGAGGTGGAAGGCAATAGAGAGAGATTGGGGGGGGGGGGGGGGGGGGCAAACAATCAAATAGAAAATGAAGTAATATGGTAATCTTAAGAGTTCAGCACTAATGAATCAGGTTTTGGAGGCTAACCACACTGTCGGCTGTTAATCCTTTTATATATTATATTATATAATTTCTCTCTCTCTTTCTATCTCTCTCTCTTTTTATCTCTCTCTCTTTCTATCTCTCTCTCTTTTTATCTCTCTCTCTCTCTTTCTATCTCTCTCTCTCTCTTTCTTTCTCTCTCTCTCTTTCTTTCTCTCTCTCTCTTTCTTTCTCTCTCTCTCTTTCTATCTCTCTCTCTCTTTCTATCTCTCTCTCTCTTTCTTTCTCTCTTTCTATCCCTCTCTCTCTCTTTCTATCCCTCTCTCTCTCTTTTTCTATCCCTCTCTCTCTTTCTATATATATATATATATTATATCTTTTTCTCTCTCTCTCTCTTTCTTTTCTCTCTCTTTCTTTTCGCTCTCTCTCTCTCTTTCCTCTCTCTTTCTTTTCTCTCTCTCTCTCTTTCTTTTCTCTCTCTCTCTCTTTCTTTTCTCTCTCTCTCTCTTTTCTCTCTCTTTCTTTTCTCTCTCTCTCTCTTTCTTTTCTCACTCTTTCTTTTCTCACTCTTTCTTTTCTATCTTTTTCTCACTCTTTTTCTCTCTCTTCTCACTCTTTTTTCTCTCTCTCTCTTCTCACTCTTTTTTCTCTCTCTCTCTTCTCACTCTTTTTTCTCTCTCTCTCTTCTCACTCTTTTTTCTCTCTCTCTTCTCACTCTTTTTTCTCTCTCTCTCTCTTCTCACTCTTTTTTCTCTCTCTCTTTTTCTTTTCTCTCTCTCTTCTCACTCTTTTTTTCTCTCTCTCTTCTCACTCTTTTTTCTCTCTTTTTCTTTGTTCTTTTGCTTTCTTTTTTCTTTTTTTCCTCTCTCTCTCACCATTTCTGTCTTTCTCTCCATTTCTTTCTCACTTTCTCTCCATTTCTTTCTCACTTTCTCTCTCCTTTTTACTTTCTTTCTCCTTTTTACTTTCTTTCTCCTTTTTACTTTCTTTCTCCTTTTTATTTTCTCTTTCTCTCTCTCTCTCTCTCTCTCTCTCTCTCTCTCTCTCATATATATATATATATATATATATATATATATATATATATATATATATATATATATATATATATTGCTCCCTTCATCCTACTGTCTCTTTGTATCGGTAAGAAAACAAAATTACAGGAATGTTATTTGGACTGAAGTCTGACAGTCTGATTGAACATACCCTCTTATCGAGATGCTTGTCCATATCAAAATAAGATACATCCATTCAATCTAAATGTTTAGTCATGGAAAAGCTATTTAAACTAAGCATGACCGACCGACAGACACCTCATAGAGATGCTTAGACGTATCTAAATAAAATAAGGTATGTCCATTGAATCAGCATGTTTCATTACAAATTGAAGCTCTCATAGACATGTGAGCACTCCTCTAAAAATTAAGTATTATTCGAAAAAATATAATTGATAAGAATGAAGTCAGAGAGGGAAAGTAGCCATCTGAAAGAAGTTGGAAACTATTCAAATATATTAAAATGAATGCAGGTTTGGGGAGAATCCGAGGAAAGAAATAAGAAATTTACTGGCCGGTGATCAAATGTGTGAATAATAAATTCACAAAGTTTTCCCATAAAAAGACTTCAAAATTTAACAGTTGAAAAAAAATCACTGAGACGCATAAAAAAAAGTCTTGTTGACTAGGCGCAAATTGCGAAAGTTCTGTTTAAGTAGGGTACTGCCAAATTAGTCACGTGGGATTTTAGAGAATGAGCGACATAAATTTATATCTTTGATTTTAAAGTATATCCAACCCTGGCATCTCGTAACAGATGACCTTGAAAATGGGACGATGTTCAGACAGTGAAGGAAAGGTCGGTTGCAGGGAAAAGAAAAGATGGATTTGATAGAGCCGCAATAATATCTCATCTGCACTGTAAATTGTCATTTACCTTTTTTTTTCTAGTTGTTTATCTACTCCATAAAATTATGTTAGCCGGATTTGCACTTCAGACCTAAATAGCATAACATCTGACACATCAGTATTCCATTCTGTCGAGCCATTTTGTCTTCTTTTCCCTTCCAACATGTTTTTTACTATAATTTGACTATTTATGACTATTGGAGTACCTAAAACAAAAAATTGTACTATTTATGGCTATTGTAGTACCTAAAACAAAAAATTGTACTATTTATGACTATTGGAGTACCTAAAACAAAAAATTGTACTATTTATGACTATTGGAGTACCTAAAACAAAAAATTGTACTATTTATGACTATTGGAGTACCTAAAACAAAAAATTGTACTATTTATGACTATTGGAGTACCTAAAACAAAAAATTGTACTATTTATGACTATTGGAGTACCTAAAACAAAAAATTGTACTATTTATGACTATTGGAGTACCTAAAACAAAAAATTGTACTATTTATGACTATTGGAGTACCTAAAACAAAAAATTGTACTATTTATGACTATTGGAGTACCTAAAACAAAAAATTGTACTATTTATGACTATTGGAGTACCTAAAACAAAAAAGTGTACTATTTATGACTATTGGAGTACCTAAAACAAAAAAGTGTACTATTTATGACTATTGGAATACCTAAAACAAAAAATTGTACTATTTATGACTATTGGAGTACCTAAAACAAAAAATTGTACTATTTATGACTATTGGAGTACCCAGACACAAAAATGTGATTATTTATGACTATTGGAGTACCCAGACACAAAAATGTGACTATTTATGGCTATTGTAGTACCCAGACCAAAAATTTGACTATTTATAACTATTGGAATACCTAGGCCAAAAGTTTAATTAACTATGACTATTCAAGTACCTATATTTAATTCTGCCTAGCCATTTTGTCTTTTTTTTCCTTCCAGCATGTGTTTTACAATACTAAAATGTCTTTTGCTTAAGTTTGTTTGAAAAATTTTTTTTAGTTTGCCTGAGACGTTCGTTATGATAGAAAAAAATGTAATGACTCAAATAATGTAAGGGAGAAAATTCATATTTTAACCTGCAAAGACTTATCTCTCCTCCATATTATCTCCCTTCTATATTATTTATAATTAATAACAATAATTTTGTAAAAATAACGACATAGTTACAAAAAAATAGAAATTATTTCTGTGTTTATGTGATTTCATTGCAAAATCGATTTTTTACTTTTTTTTACAACATATGTTCAGTTATTGATTTTATTTCGAGTTTAAGTTTGTTTTTTTTGTTGTTTTTTTTGTAATAAATGTTAAGCCTATTTTTGTTCTTTTTTTGTTTTTAAAGTTAAAGATTTTCTTTATAAACATTTAATGTGAGCCTTGATTCAATTTTATTTGGTGCTTTCTGTTTTCAAATTTAAGACATTTTAACGTGTTTTGACATTTCGTTTCTAAATGTTTTATTTAGTTGTTAGTTTGTTTTTTAAACAATTATGTTGGAAAGAAATACTGCCACCAAAATCTTATAAACAATATTTTTTGCTTTGTTTTTTCTTCATTGTTTTTTTTTTTACTTTATTTTTCTTTTTTTAACTTATCTTTTTTCTTTTCTTACTTTAAAAAAAAATTTTCCAGCCAATATTTGAGGCCAGTTTACTGGATGAAGGTTTAATTAGACTGTTTATAACTATTGAAGTACCCAGGCCAAAGATTTGACACTTTACGACTATTGGAGTACTAAGGCAACAAATTTGACTGTTTATAACTATTTGAGTAGCCAGGAAAAATTTGACAGCTCATGACAGAGGACACTGGTTAGAAACACAGAAGATATCAGATCGGCTGGAAGCCACATTTTAAAAAATAATTTATGGTCAAAAATGACAAAATAATAAAGAATTATTGGTGGGGGATGGGAAAGCAGAAACATTCCTTTGCTTGTGACGTCAGTAAATCGAAAAAAAATTGACTCAAGAATAAAATATTTTTTTGAAAAAAAAAATGTGAGTGAAAAAAATGTGTCCAATGTAATTTGGTCAGCAAACTCGCATCAATCCACTCAAGCAGTTGTTATTTAAGAAAAGAGACCCTGGGTCCCAGGGAAGGAGAGTCTGGTAGACGAGTCGGGGGAGGGGGGGGGGAGAGGTCACTCAATGATCTGGAGACTGTTCATTTGAGAAAGAAATCAACAAAAAATATAATCGTCTTTTTTTTTATGAAAGAAATACATTTGTCTTATCTGTCAAGGGAAATAACTCCTGCTCCAACAAGAAACGAAAAGGTAAATTGGCTTATGGCCCTTATATCAGCAACTTTGGATTAATCAGACAGATGATAAAATTGGTCATAATCATGTTACAGGAATATCCAGGTCAAAATTTGACTATGTTAAAGTACTCACATCAAAAATTAAATTGCTTATGACTATTGGGGTACCGAAGCCAAAAGCTGAACAATTTAAAAAATAGTCAGATTTTTTTTTTTTTTTTTTTAGTTTTTGTGATTGTAAAGATGTAAAAATTTTTTCTTATAGAAAAAAAAATTAATTTTCTTTTTTTTTTCTTTTTTCAGTAACAACTTAGACCTCAAGAGCCCTAAAGTCGGGGAATCACCATCAGCAAACCGTGAACATGTTGGTGATTACTCCGATATCATTGGGCGCAAAGGGGATGATGCTTTCTTTGTGAAGGTCGACTTGCTCATGGAGGGCTCTAAAGAAGATCAGAAGAAAGCTTTTACTCTTCTCCATGAAAGTCAGGAGAAGGTAAGTCTCACAACGCTCATCTATTTCATTTTCCCTTTTTTATTTTTTTACCCTACCAATTCCTTTCACCATTGCAAATCCAATCAACAAATTATTGTCATGAATCGCCCCATCAAACGCAATTCATACCTTTGATCAATGTTAACACTTCCATAGTATTTCCCATCTCTCGGCTGACAATCATGCCATCTCATTAACCTTTATCCTCAAGTGGCTCTTGGCCTTAATAAGTGGTGACCATATATAAAAAAAATAACTGACTGGTGTCAGTAAATGCTTGTAGGGACAGTCAGTGGTGTGATGAGGTGAGCAGGAAAATCGAGCGGTGCCTTGTGCAATGGGTAGCAGCATCTTTCTGTGGTGGTAGCAGTTGTCATAAAAATGTTGATCTATTTGTTTTGTTGTAGCTATAATACAGTAATTAAAAAGAACAACAATAATTCCATTATTTGCTCTGGGCTGCATCTTCGTTTCTGCTTGATTTAATTGGGTTTTCTTTCCACAAATAAACTCAAGGTCCACATTCTACTCTCTTTATTACTAGTAGCAATACTTAAAGTTATGGTATCTTCAAGCCTTATTCCAGAACTTTTGCTCTATCAGGTAACATTGCACCCCCTTCACACACACACACACACACATATATACACTAATGTGCCTGATGAGTCATCAATCATGATGCAACCATCAGAAAAGGCAATAAACAGATGTGGCTGTTTGTTTCTGCATTTTCTCAGTCAATTTCTATCTTAGATTGATTTATATTAAAATCCAATAAATCGTTTATTTCATGTTATTGCTGTGTTTATACGTAATCTCATACATAAAGTAAAGTCAGATTTTCCCCTATTTCATTGACTGGAATAGCTTTTTTAACAGAAAGTAGTTACAACAATCTGTTTCGTCAGTCTTATTGGCCTAATATTGGTCCATGTTTTTTTTAAAAATTTTTTTACTTTTCAATCGATTTCATCGATTTTAGTATTTAATCCTGATCAATAGTTTATATTTTATTAGTCATGAGTAGAGGAAGACGGCAGAGTACATATCCTTACAGTCATATCTACTATGCCTGCGATCCATAACACCGGCAAGAAATTTAACAAGATAACGTTTTTCCATATACACCATTTCTTTGGCTATTTGTCTCCCTCTCTTTTGACATACATTCAACTTTATAGAGATAAGGAGAGGATAAAAAAAAAACAACATGTGTGGTTTATATATTTAACAGCATCAATATCTCATACTTGTCGCTGTGGGTCAATTGGTTAGCATGCCACACATAAGTAATCAGATCCTACCCTTTTCACCGATTGTTTCCAATCCTCTCATAGTATTGTTATACATCCAATTGACAATCTCGTTAATCCTTACCCTTGAGTGGCTTTTGGGCCTTGATAAGTGGTGATAAGTAAAAAAAAAAAAAAAAAAAATTTTTAAATTAAAAAGAAAAAATATTTTTTTTGAACTTAGAGACAGAGATTATCAGTTCAAACCTCACCTGCCGGTGAATAATTATTTTTACTCTTATTTTGTCCCAAAACGAACTTGAACGTTTAAACTTAGAATATTAAACAGATTGTTTACTTTTATCTTTTTTTCTGTAATCTATGCAATTTACAGAAATTAGAACCCCAGGTGACGCCGGGTAACCCTGCTAGTTTTTAAAAAGAATTTATTTTCTCATTATATCTTACAGTATTGTAGACCTAACACATCACCAGACCTTTGCATGTCACTCGGGACAGTACATAGGGTTATTTCCTAATATGTATCGTCTTACTAAGCAGTTAACTTGCCGCCATAGCTGTGTGAAATGAAGGGGAAAAAGGAGATGTATTTGATTTTTGTATTTCTCTTTTATTGTTGGCTCAAGCGAAGAAATGATTTTTGTTTTATTGATTTGGACTACAGATGTAGTTAAAGAACCTTCAAGGTTGAACTTGGTTACCATGGTTACGTCATGTTTTCAATAAATAAGCCAAAGATGCTTTTATAAAGTTTGTTGTATGAGGTTAACAAAAGGCAGAAGGAAAAAAAAAATGAATGAAATATCTTTATCTTGCAATGCCCCCCTCCACACACACACACACATAATTCACATGATGGTCCGTGTTGTTAAAAGCAAAAAAAAAAGATTTTAAATCGATTGCGTTGATTTTAATATTTAGTCCTGATCGATTTTTATTTTTGATTATTTCACTCATAATATAGGGGGCATTTTCTCTGTGTCTGTCTGTACATCACTTGCACTTTTTTCAACGAATATCTTAACTTTTAGAAATGGAAAATATTGAATAATAAATTCCCACCAAATAAAGTGGAGACCATGGCCAGAAATCGAGACTGGAACCTTGAGATCTTCAGTTTGATGTTCTGCTAACTGAGCTATTTAGAGTTTCTGATAGATCTTAAAACATTACTTTAATAAAAATAATTATAGCCTTGACGTGACATTATAGATTTAGGATTTACGTCATGTTTCAAAACATTATTAAGTGATAATAAAAATAAATAAATGAATGGTTAAACATTATCAATAGCGTTGGAAATTCTTTTAGGATTAAAAAACAATTTATTTTGCTTGGACTATGTATTGGCATTAAAACTGTTTAATACATAATATATACTAAAATTTGGCCCGTATATGTATATCTATATATGCGTATATCTATATATATGTATATCTATATATGCATATATCTATATATATGTATATCTATCTATGTATATGTATATCTATGCATATATATATATATGCATAAATCTATATATATATATATATATATATATATGCGTATATCTCTCTCTCTCTCTATATATATATATATATGCGTATATATATATATGCGTATATCTATATATATATATATATATATGCGTATATCTATATATATATATATGCGTATATCTATATATATATATATATATATGCGTATATCTATATATATATATGCGTATATCTATATATATATATATATATGCGTATATCTATATATATATATGCGTATATCTATATATATATATGCGTATATATATATATGCGTATATCTATATATATATATGCGTATATATATATATGCGTATATCTATATATATATATATGCGTATATCTATATATATATATATGCGTATATCTATATATATATATATGCGTATATCTATATATATATATATGCGTATATATATATGCGTATATCTATATGTGTATATATATATATGCGTATATCTATATGTGTATATATATATATATGCGTATATCTATATGCGTATATCTATATGTGTATATATATATATGCGTATATCTATATGTGTATATATATATGCGTATATCTATATGTGTATATATATATGTGTATATATATATGCGTATATCTATATGTGTATATATATATGCGTATATCTATATGTGTATATATATATGCGTATATCTATATGTGTATATATATATGCGTATATCTATATGTATATATATATATATGCGTATATCTATATGTATATATATATATATGCGTATATCTATATGTATATATATATATATGCGTATATCTATATGTATATATATATATATGCGTATATCTATATGTATATATATATATATGCGTATATCTATATATATATATATGCGTATATCTATATATATATATATATATGCGTATATCTATATATATATATATATATATATGCGTATATCTATATATATATATATATATATATGCGTATATCTATATGTATATATATATATATGCGTATATCTATATGTATATATATATATGCGTATATCTATATGTATATATATATATGCGTATATCTATATGTATATATATATATATGCGTATATCTATGTGTATATATATATATGCGTATATCTATATGTGTATATATATATATGCGTATATGTATATATATATATATATGCGTATATCTATATGTATATATATATATGCGTATATCTATATGTATATATATATATGCGTATATATATATGCGTATATATATATGCGTATATCTATATGTATATATATATATGCGTATATATATATATGCGTATATCCATATGTATATATATATGCGTATATATATATGCGTATATCCATATGTATATATATATGCGTATATATATGCGTATATCCATATGTATATATATATGCGTATATATATATATGCGTATATCCATATGTATATATATATGCGTATATATATATATGTGTATATCTATATGTATATATATATAGATATACGCATATGTATATATATATGTATGCGTATATATATATAGATATATGCGTATATGTATATATATATATGTATATATGCGTATATCTATATATATATATGTATGCGTATATATATATATATGCGTATATCTATATGTATATATATATATAGATATATGCATATATCTATATGTATATATATATATAGGGGGAGGGGCGACATTTACAATGTTTTGTTTTTATTAATGTTTTATTTTATAAATATTCCAAAACAATTTATTTTGCTTCAATTTTTTTTTCAGTTGCTAGAGAAAGTGAGAGAGTGGTGGTGGTAGTGGTGGGGGGGGGGGTGATAGAGGGTGAGAGAGGATAGAGAAATTTAAAAAGAAAGACGTTACGCACACTTTTTAACTCTTTAATTTTATTATCCATGCTCCCGGGCAACATCAGGTCGCCATGCTAATCATAGTCATAAATAAAGGAAGGCAGAGTTCTTCTTACCGATTGTATGAGGTCAAATCAAAAAGCACTAGAAAAGGAACAAATGGTGTTCAATGATTTTTAGCTGAGATTGATGGGTTGTCACTTTTGGTAATTTTATGGTAGAATTGCTGAGATCTCGGGTCACTTCTCAAAGGGTATTTGGTGGTTTGAAAATGTCTATAGCATAAATGTTGATTCGTCAGGAAAGGCAAGGACACTTGCATCAAATTCCACCCTTTGCGATCAGGCCCGCCTACCTCCTGAATTTCTCCAATGACGGTAAACACTCTGAGTGACATCCATATATCTGTTAGGGATCTTGCCAAACATAAAGAATCTTGATACCAGTAAGGAAATTGGTCCTGACAGCATTCAAAGTGCTTAAGAGGCTGCAACCAGAACTAGCTCCTATTCTTACAAAGCTGTTCAATCATTGCTTCAAAGACAAAGGCTTCCCATCACCTTGAAAAACGTTGTCAGTCTGCTCAGTATACAAAATTACTGGAGATCGGTATTCTACATCTTAGTACAGACCAATCAGTCTCCTGTGTGTCATGAGCAAGGTGTTTAAATCTGTAATAAATCAAAAAGTTGTCAACCATCTCAGCAAAAACAATTCACTCAGTGAAAAGCAATATGGATTTCATCCTGCAAGGTCAACAACTGATGTAATGACTGTGATATCACACATGATCAGTGAATCTATTTACAGAGACTTCGTTTCTAGAGCAATAGCTCTTGACATAACTAAGGCCTTTGATAGGGTTTGGCACAAAGGTTTGCTTCACAAACTAGCTATGGAATATCTGGAAATGTCTTCTCAACCATCAAATCCTGATAGGTTTATAAAGTATTTATTGAAGAGCAGAAGTCTGAAACACACAATATCAATGCCGGCGTGCCTCAAGGATCCATTCTGAGTTCAACCCTCTTCCTGACCTTTATCAATGATCTCCCAAAACCCATTCTAAGATCATTCGTTAACATTTGTGCAGATCACACAACCATCTATGGCAACACTTCAAAGAGCATTAATGATCAAGATCTTTGTTTCTCTCTCTTCTGACCTGGAGCACACAGTGTAAAGACGAAAAAGGTGGCTGGTTACTTTTAATGCTTCTAAAATCAAGCTTCTCTCCTTTCACCACCAATGCTTTGATTCTCACTTTGTCCCAATTGAAATGAATGGCTCTCTCATTGAGAAACACCCTGCTTTTATAAGTTTCCAGGACTGACCTTCACTCCAGACCTGAAATGGAAGACTTACATCAAATCTGTTGCCAAGGTCGCTAGAAAAATGGTTGGATCATTCTATTGCTCCAGAAAATATCTTACTCTTGACACAATCCTTTACCTGTATAAGAGTCAAATATGTCCTAAGATGGAGTACTGTTGCCAGATCTTGAGAGGTGCCGCTCAGAGCATCGTTTTCTGCTTTGACAGAGTACAAAACTGACTTTAAAATCTAATAGGAGATATCCTCTTCTCTTCCCTACAGCTTCTTTCTCACAGAAGATAGGTTGCTAGTCTTTCTCTACTCTATCTTTATTTTCATGGTAGGTGCTCGACTGAGCTCAAATCTATGGTTCCTCTTGTAAAACATTCACAACTAGCTACAACCATTGGAAATAATTTTCCTTTCTTCCTCTGTGTAGTTAGAACTAGAACTTCCATGAGCAAAGTTTCTTTCCAAGAACTACCCATCTTTGGAACATAATATTATGGGGCTGCTTCCCAGCTGACTACAACATATGACCGTTTTCAAGTCCAATGTTAACAAAATCTTGTTGAGCCGTCCTCTTGAATAATTAAATTCTGCCCAATCCCAATCATCGTTATCAATCCTCACGTTGTCTCATTGTCCTCCTGACAAACTCATTAACCTTTATCCTTGAGTGGCCTTTGGCTCTTGATAAGCAGTGACTCATTAGCACATAAAAAGGAAGGAGTGAATGTAACAATATTTAGAATTATTTATGACAGTGTATTCGATTTTGGAACAATTTATCATTTTGAAATGAGTAACATCTAAAATTTTGATACTCAGATATATCAGATATTCCTCAATCACTCGGATGGTGGGGGTAGGGGGCTTAATGCCTGCTGCCTGAGGTGCCCTCATTTGTTAGGGAGTGCTGACTGGAATATAGGGGTTGTCTTTGTTCCCAGTCAAGAGTCCCCCTTTTTTTGTTCCGCACAAATCTCCCTATATTGTCCAGATTTAATCGTTCTCTGAGGTCATCATATCTTAAGCCTGTCTTTAAGACTCACATTACACATTCATCATAACATTCAAATATAATTTCTCTCCATGCAACGCATGTCCTCAACCCGCACTGGTTAGGTGTCACTTCCATGCATCATCACACTGTGTACACATGCCTGATAGATTTCTTTTAGTCAACAGTTCCCCAAACTTACTCTATTACCTCCTAGTTCTTGCAATCAATGGTATCACCAAGGTAACAAAACTTCTATGGATTAAATAAAGGGTTCAATTCTGTAGAGAATAATCCAAAAATTTATAAAATCTGTATAACAATACATGTGTATCTGTGATAAATCAAGAAGTTGTCAATCACCTCAGCAGAAACAGCCTACTCAGTAACAAGCAATATGGATTTCGTCCTGCAAGATCAACAGCTGATGTGCTGACTGTAATATCACACAGAATCAGTGAATATATAGACGGGGGTTTCGCTTCTAGACATATCAAAGGTCTACTTCACAAGCTTGCTAGCTATGAAATATCTGGAAATATCCTCTCAACTATCAAATCCTTTTCTCTTTGATAGGTTTTATAAAGTAGTCATTGATGGGAAGAAGTCTGAAGCACATATCAATGCCGGCGTGCCTCAGGGTTCCATTCTCGGCCCAACTCTCTTCCTGATATTCATCAATCATCTCCCTAAACACAGAGTACAAAACCAACTTTGAAATCTAATCGAGGATGTCCTCTTCTCTTCTCTACAGCCACTTACTCACAGAAGAAATGTTGCTAGTCTTTCTCTGCTCTATCGTTATTTTTATGGTAGGTGCTCGACTGAGCTCCAATCTATGCCCCCCCCCCCCTAAAAAATCACAACTAATACTTGTTTAGCTACAACCACTGTCAAAAATATCCCTTTCTCCCTCTGTGTACCTAAAACTAAACGGAGCTTCCATGAGCAGAGTTTCTTTCCGAGAACTACCTGTCTATGGAACACAATACCGTGGGGCTGCTTCCCAGCTTAATACAGCATAGTCGTTTTCAAGTCTAATTTAAACAAATTCGTGTTAAATAATCAAATTCTGCAGAATTTCAACCATTGTTACCAATCATCTCGGTGTTGTCTCACTGCCCACCTGACAAGACTCATTAACCCTTATCCTCGAGTGGTCTCTGGGCCTTGATAAGTGGTGACCCCTTAGTAACAAAAAAAATCTTCATTTGTATGTACATTATCACCTTTCACAAAAAAGAAATGAGATTGTCCGCTCACTAAAATCTGTAATTGTATTTTACAACGTTTCGGCCGATGTAACCTCCGCCGTTCTTCAGGTGCATCTTTTCAAACTGGGGTATCTTTATGTCGTACTCGAAAACCTATATGGAATTTTGACCTAAACCCTTTAATTAATCCACGGGGGTAGATTGTTCTTGTTCCATCAGCCATGACCGGGTAGAAGTGTTAATCATTGAGTTATTCTTAGTTAGTATCGCCTGTAGTAAGGATTGACTCTTCAACCTCCAATAGACTGTCAATTAAAACTGATTGTTAATCAACACCTTTATCCGTTGTGCCACATGTCCATGTAGACAATTCTTGTATGAATTTTGGGCGGTTTAAACATGATCTTCTTTTAGATGTGTAGTATTACTACTTATTACTCTCTCTCTCTCTCTCTCTCTCTCTTTCTCTGTCTTATATATATATATATATATATATATATATATATATATACAGGGTGATTCATAAGTCACTTAGCTATTCATTTTTGAAATTCTAAAGTTAAAAAATACGGTAATACAAAACAGAAAGTTTATTCAACAAATTCATTTATGGGAGTTTAAAATTACAGCAAATTTTCAAAATTTCCACCTTCGTTCTGCATGCATAGCTCCATTCGTTTTTGCAAGGAATTTACGACTCTTTGTAGCATATTTGATTGATTATGGTGTTGTGTGAAGGAAGCTTTCTGTTCACATCACGTTTCCATTGCCTAACAAATAGCAGTAATTAGAGAGTAAGATAACAATCATCAAAAGTTCATAGTATGTTTGTGCTCCATATTGTAATCATTTTAAATAGCTAAGTGAAGTGACTTATGAATCACCCTGTATATCTATAAGAGAGAGAGAGAGAGAGAGAGATATGAGGATAAAATGCACGATATATCATAAAATGAAATGCTGTGAAGACAGGATGTATGAAAATAGACAAAAGGAAAAACAAATTAAACAAAGATTTTCCTTTCGTCTTTTTTTCACACACACACACATATATATAGTGTGTCAGGTTGTATATGAAAAGAAATCAAATAAAGTGCTCGATCATATAAGAGAGCTAATATAATTTATTTAGATACTGTATATTACATATTTCAGCAATGTACCGTGGTTTCATCCAAAAGGGCAGATTTAGACATTCTTGCCGATGATTCCACTGGGCACGGAGATTTACTAAAGATGTCTAAATCTGCCCTTTTGGATGAAACCGCGGTACATTGCTGAAATATGTAATATACAGTATCTAAATAACATATATATATATCATCATCATCCGATTGATTTTTAACAGGTCTTTGATTAGTCCTCTATAAAAGGGTGGGGCCTGCCTGTCAGTCTTGATCGAAGTCCTCCTCGCCAGGCTCGGCGGTCGTAAAGATCTAAGTTTGTAATCCCCAGAGCTGCATGGTCGCGTTTACATAGCTCATTCCAAGAGAGTTTTGGTCTTCCGGCCTGCTGACTTTATGCGATGGACATGTTTCTGACCCAGGAGATCCAGCTGGAGTTTCGCTCAGCATGGCCAAGCCATCTCATCCTGCCCAGCTTAAGGACATCAGATATTTCTTGTATACCAAGCCTATAGAAAATAGTCTCGAGGAGATTGTCGTCTTCTGACTTGACATGACAGATCCATCTAATGGTTCTTTCGTTATGCTACAGTCTCTTGAGAGTGCTCGCTGATGCAGCCCATGTCTCGGGACCATAAAGTATGACACTCCTCACACACCTGTCCTTTAGTTGTGATCGCCATATGCTTATTTGTTAAGATGGGCAGGAAAAAACTAAAGCACCTCAAGGCAGATTTGCAGTATCACAACCACCATTGGCTGAAAAGGAGTCGCCCAGGTAGCAGAACTCGGCTTCCAGTTTGCTATCTCCAACCGCGACCTCTTTTACTGGCCTGCCGTTGATTGGTTTAGCTGTGCCCACACAGCGAGGATACCTGTGTTGCTGATCTGATCGGAGTAGGCCACTGATTCCACTGCATCTTTTGTGGACCCAGTAGGAACAGATGGGGCAGAGGATGGAGTTTCTCCCTGTACCACTCAGGCAGACCGCGCAAGGGAACTTTCTTGTTCTTCTCATAGAATTCAGGTTGGCATCAGCAATATATATAATTAAAAAAAACAATGTTTTGTTGCTACTTTATTATTTATATTGTATTTAATTTGATACTAGATCTACTTAGGAAACAAAAAAAACAACAAATTATTAATCCTTATCTCAAAAATTCCGAAACCAGTAATTGTATTATTTACATTTTTTTTAATCCAATTCAGCAAATTTTTGCAACGAAATAGGAGTCTGCATCTCTATTCTATCATTTGGATAAGTTTCAATTAAACAGAAATTACTGAGATTTCATCAATAAGCTGTGTATCTTTACCAGAGGTGTCAGTTATGAAAAAAATAAACACACTGTTTTAGCATTTCAAATGTTGCCGCTGTCAATACTACTATTATTACTACTAATTATGTTATTTTCTTTTTTAGTATAAAACCAATTCCGAATTCACCTGGCGTCTGTCCAAGTCGACATTTCAAATGGCTGACACCCATAAGTCTCAGAGTAAAGAAAAGAAAGAGTTGCTCCTTCAAGCTCGCGACTATGCAAATGCTTCCATTGCTCTAGATGTCAACAGTGCAAATGCCCATAAATGGTAAGTCTTTTGAATTCTTTGAGTAGGTGTGTTCTTACCAGTTGAGGATACGTCCTCGACATCAGTCCGACAATGTCTTCGTTGCTGTTGGGTTCTGTTCAGTCTCAGAAGGTTCACCCTCCCAGGCTTTACCTTCTCTTTGAGAAGGGGTTTATTGCTAATTGCCTGAGGCACTCTTACCGGGGAATGTCGACGGCTGCTCAGACATTTTTGTAGGCCAAAGCAGAGAGCGCTAATTCTAGTGTGCTGGCTTTTCACACATGACCTTGTGTCTAACCTCCTGCAGAGGAGGTAAATAAACATACTCCCTGCTCTGTTTTCTTTTGTTTTTGTTTTTTTCACCTCCCAAAATCAGTGTCCTGTTTTATATTTATTTATATGTTTTTCATTTGCAGTTATAAAAAAGATCCCACCAATATCTCCTCTCCCCTCTACTTTATATTCCCCTCTACTTTATACTCCCTTCTACTTTATACTCCCCTCTACTTTATACTCCCTTTTCTAGTCCTATCTAAAAAGAATACTTTCACCTTTGGATTTTGTTGTCTCTTCCTGTCGTGTGGGTGGCTGTGTGGGTTTCGAGACCCCACCACCCTTCCCCAACCCACTAACTGTGAGGATTCTGTTCCCCACACCTCCAACTACAATTGGGAGAAATACGAGCTATCCATCCTTCCTTCGGCTAGTGTGGCGACTGAGTCTTAGGAAATGACATCATAACCGGAAGAGGAGTAAGGTTGCTTCTATCTTTCTCTTTTCTGCTGCATCTTGTTTGAGGTGGATATGTCTCGGCAGTATAAAGGCCCCCTTCCCAAACCCGTCGTGGGAGGGGATTTTCAAATATTTAAACACCTACAGTTCACTACTTTCATTTTCCAGAAATATATAAAGATAGTATATGCATATATGTTAAGTAAGAAAGAGAGATAGTATATATATATATAGATAAATAAATATAATGATCTGATTCGGCATGAAATAACTCAAAAAGGGTTGATATGCTGTAAAATAAAACAACCAAACCAAGAAAGGGTGATGATCAGATCATACAGTGCAGATTTTCTCTATTCCTCTCAAAACTTTAATGCATTCAATTAGGCACTAATACTGTTTAGAAAGGTATTAACCCACAATCCCTCACTAGTTATGGGTAAAAATAGCAACTTGTGTTCAATAAATTCTATACAATGAAGTGAAAATTATAGATGTATCTCAATATTATTAATTAAAAGCTGATGATGTTGTAAGCGACAAACCTAAACAAACTTGACCCCGGTTTTGTTACACTGCCCCCTTTTTATTTTTATTGATTTTTTTTTTATTTGCACAATACTCACTAAAGCCTTTTTTTATACTCTTATTTCCTTTTTTTTTATCCCCACCCTCGGTCCTTTTTGCACCCATCCCACCCCAACTCTTTAAAAAAAAAGAAATTATTTTTTACCATCCCTACTCCTGATATATACTAATATATATCTTCTTTTTTTTTTTTTCTTATCATTTTCACGTTCGCTTTTTGATTTATTTCTCCATATGATTAAAGGAAAGTGCATCTTCTCTTGTCTTATTTTCTCGTTTAGGTATGCAATCATTGTGGGTAGCCTCACTGAATATTTGGGAATTCATGAACAAATCGAACTTGCCTATTCAATCAAGGTAAATCAATAAATTGTTATTAAGAACAAACTCAATTTTTCACGTGCATATGTATCTGTCTGAATATATATAAGAAATGTTGTCCTTGTTTTAGAAAGCATTATTTATATGGTAATATTAATTATTAAAAATAATAATGAGCAATTAGAACGCCATACAATGTATTTTAGTTTTATTAACTTTTTTTTTTCTAATTTAATTTTCGAAGATAATTCTGATGAAGTATATCTTCAAAAATGAAATTAGAAAAAAAAAAGTTAATAAAACTAAAATACATTGTATGGCGTTCTAATTGCTCATTATTATTTTTAATCATTAATATTATTTATATATATATATAATGTGTGTGGGTGGGTGTGTGCACGCACAATACAATACGGTATAACTTGTGCCTATCGTGGGTTCATAAAAAGTGTAGTGATTTGAAAGGTAAGTTAGCTCCGAACCCCAACTTCAAGCATAGGAGATGCCCGAGACAGACGTGTCGATTTAAAAAAAAAAAAAAAAAAAAAAATAAATCCTTTATAAACATTGTTCTTTTTATCAGATTTCCGTGAAATGTAATTGAATTACTTGTATTGTTTGGTCATTGCATTAATTGAATAACATTGTTTAAAATTATAACCTATTTTTTTTAAAGTTAAGTTAAGTTTAAACATGAATTGCTATAGAGAGACAATAAGATGTCTCACAATTTTATTATATAGACGATAAGGATTTGAGGGTGAACTTACTTAAAACCTTGATAAGGTGCAGAAACATATCTGTAATTTGATTGACCACACCCTTTCTTCTCTGCACCTCCTTCTCTCACAGATGTGATGTTGCTAGTCTCAGTCTTTTCTATAAATACTATTATGGCATGTGTTCTTCAGAATTATGTGATCTATTTCCTGCTTCTTTTGTTCCAGCTTGTTTGACTCGTTGGTCTAGTGGTCTCTATCAAGGGGCTGTTTTGATACCTCATTGTAATACAGCTTCCTATTCCAGTAGCTTCTTTCCAAGAACTGCAGGCTTGTGGAACTCTATTCCTGCTGACTGTTTTCCTCCTACCTATAGCCTTGGTCTTTTCAAGACTAAGGCCAATAGGCATCTCATGTCTTTGCGATAATCATCCTTCATTCTTGTTAGCTCCTTACATCAAGTGGCTTCATGCATTGTCTGGAGCGATTTCCATAAAAAAACAAAAAAACAAAGTCATGGTGTGTAGCTCTGGGCTACAATCCCTAAGGGACTCTGGTCAGTATTTTTGTTCTGTGTATCGGAAGTGTGTTGTATGCAATGTGATACAATGTAACCTGCCTATTGTGGATCCACAAAAAGTGCAACGACATGAAAGAAATGGTACTAGATGGCTGGTGGTAGTAGATTCTTTTTGCCACCTAGGAGATATGCTGAGTGCAGGTGGTGGATGTTACCTCGGTACAACTACAAGGGTGAAGGCAGCATGAGCGAAATTTTATGAGCTGCTGCCTCTGATAGCATCGAGAGCTGTCCCCCTCTACATTCGGGGTAAATTATATAGCAGCTTTATCAGGAGCATAATGTTATATGGCAGAGAGTGTTGGGCCCTCACCTAGTCCTCTCTTGCTTGACTGTAGTGCAATCACAGGTTCATGATTAGATACATCTGCAATGTGAAATCTGACAAAACCCGACACATAACGTCGGACGATTTGCTGAAAGCACTAAATTTACCTAGCATAGATTTTATCCTTTGTACCAGTGTAAACAATTCGTTCTGTCATGTGGAGCATTCGTCTTTCTGGATGAACTGTTCCAGAAGAATGGATGCCTTGAATTGCAGGAAGATTGGCCAGCCAAGGAAAACTTAGAAGTAAGTGATTGGACAAGATCGTACAGAGCGTTTGGAGACTGAACTGTGAGGACTGGAGAGTGAGCCAGCGAAATATATAAAAAAAAACCCTCTGACCTCTAGACAAGGGAGATGATGTTAAATAAATAGAGAGAAATATCAATGGCGACTCCAGGGAGGGGTGTGGATCTGGCTTGTCTGGTTCACATTCAAGTATATCTATTTCAAGCTGTAATTTTACTGTTGAAGGAATCTTATTTGCTCTTGTTGGCCAATGTGTCTGTTATTTTATTTTTAGGATGTTAAACACGTAGCAGTCATCTCTCTCATTATATGTTGTCTGTTGCTGGTAATTATAAACTATGTGTCTGTTGCTGGTAATTATAAACTATGTGTCTGTTGCTGGTAATTATAAACTATGTGTCTGTTGCTGGTAATTATAAACTATGTGTCTGTTGCTGGTAATTATAAACTATGTGTCTCTTATTTTATTGTTAGGATGTTAAACACGTAGCAGTCATCTCTCTCATTGATATGTTGTCTGTTGCTGGTAATTATAAACACAGTGTATATTGTCTTCTCTTTTTTCTTTCTCTATTAGCAGTATTACTAGTTGCGACTGTCATTGATGTTAGCCACTGATTGTAACAGGATCAAGCATAGTTATCATAGTGACCAAATATGTATCAACTGTGTATTTCAGACCAGAAAAGTAAAAACAACTCGCGTATTCTAGATTTACGGATTTATTACTTTTTACATTTCTCTACATAGAATACTGGAAAGCGTTTTATGATTATGTGTCCCAAATCTATTTTTGAGGGGGTGGTGGTCTCTTGTGAGCTATCAAAATGTATATCTGACTCTACTCGCACCCTGAACCAAAGAAGACGACAGGAAGAGACCAATCTTCTTTTTTTTTTCTCCTGTTATCTGATCTCACTCATGAAAGCCATGTAGTCAATAATCTTGCAAAATCTGAGCCCAGTATACATAAATAGGATCAAGGCATTTCTCTCAGATAGAAAACAGACAGTAGTAGTGAACGAGAGCTCTGCGGTCAAAGATGTGACCAGTGGTATCCCTCAAGGATCCGTTTCGTTTGTTGTATATATAAATGACCTCCCTGAGTCTATCTGGTGATACCAGATCAGGCTGCCCTGTGGCTCCCTGAGACGAAATTCACCTACATTGACGTTTTTTTTTGTTTGTTTTTTGTAAAACTTAATTATGTTCTACAAAACCAAAAACAAAAACAACAGCCCTTCTCCCTTTCTCCCTCCCCTTTTTTATTTTATTTTTAGAACTTGAAGCATAAATCTTTTACTATAATGACCGGATTCGGCATTAGATGGCCCGAAAAGGGTTGATATGCCGTAAAACAAAACTACCAAACCAAAAACGATGATTAAACATTTGAAGATATAAAGAACTTGAAGCATAAAAACTTTTACTATAATGACCAGATTCGGCATTAAATAACCCAAAAAGAGTTGATATGCCGTAAAACAAAACTACCAAACCACCAAACCTGAGTCTATGAGGAATGACAGTGAAGCCTTTTTTTTATGCTGACAATACCAAGTTATTTCATGAAATCAAAGACTATGAAGATTGTCAGAAACCACAGGAAGATATCCATTGCATGTATGATTGGTCTGAAAAATGGTAGTTAATGTTCCATCCAGAAAAATGCAAGGTTATGTGTATAGGTACAAAACAGAACACTAAAAATTTATTCGAATGATTGTCTACAACCTATGGATTATACAAACTCTGAAAAGGACATTGGTGTTGTAATAGACAGTAAGGAGAAAGTCAGCAAAGCCAGCAAAATGCTTGGTTTAATCTGCAGATCTTTTGGATACCTTGATCAAAGTTCATTGGTTATATTGTTTAAAGCGCTTGTGAGGCCTCATATTGAATATGCTAATCAAGTGTGGGCACCATATAAGAAGAAACACATTGAAATGATAGAAAATGTACAAAGACGAGCTACTAAACTTGTTCCAGGACTGTACGATCAGAGTTATGAAGAAAGGTTGAAAGCTCTGAAATTGCCAAGTTTGGCTTATAGAAGAATACGTGGGGACATGATGGAGTGCTATAAATTGCTCTCTGGAAAATATGACTTCAATGCAGATAAACTATTGACGATAAAAAATACAAGAGAGGGAAACAGAGGGCACAGTCAGATGCTCTACAAGAAACGGGCACGTTTGAACGTGAAAAAATATTCATTCAGCCATCGCTGTATTGATTTGTGAAATAGATTGCCATCAAGTGTAATTGAAGCCAAAACTGTAAAGACATTTGAGAAGCAGTTTGATAAGTTCTGGATGGACCAAGAAATCAAATTCAACTATAAGGCAGCTGTCGTCACTGGACGCATACAAAGATGAAGAAAGGAGCTAGTGCCATAGGACGACCCATGTCCTTCTACCAGAATTCATTTATGTTTCTATGTTTAAAGCAAGAAAATGTGTAGATGTAACTCTTTACCCACTGCATTTGTGTCGTCCAACATATCCATAGAGTAAATCGATCTGGTAGCCCTCAGTTGATGTGAACAGATTTGAGTTAGTGAGGGTGATCATCCAATAAGACCAGTGTGTATGGTACTCTGCCAACAGACATAGTTGTTCACAGAGCTGTGATCACCATTGCTCTCAACCTTCTCTGGTGTAGACCGTTATTCAGGGTGAGCTGGAAGCAGACGACTCAATGCGCTGACAAAAAACAATTGACAGTTTTATTTGAAGAAAGAAAAATGTAAAATTTTGAACAACTTTGCATATATCGAATTGTGAGTCTGTAGAATTCCTCTTTAATATTGAATATTAAAACTGCTATTAACAGACATCCGTCTCTATCTATTTAGGACAGCTATATTCTGATACTGAAAATGAGTTGGTATTTGTTATATCAATTTGTTACTTACTAAGTGTGGGTGGGGGGGGGATTCTTAGCCACAATTTGCACGAAAATTTGAATATACAATATAAAAAAATCCCCTCCCCCTCTCTTGCATCCCTCTTACTCAAATTCCATCATTGAAAATATTTTATTACAACAAATGTCAATTCTAAATAATTTACTCCATACAGTATAAGGTTTTTTCGCAGAATGTATCAATTGAAAAAAAGAGTAGGCCTATAAAATTTGTCCCTGATTTGAACTAAATGCGCATGTGATATTCGTATGAATGTTAAGTGAAAATGGGGGGAGGGGAACAAGTAACCTCTCTCCTTCTATTTTTCTTTTTGCTATTATTGGTTATTTAGTTTTAAATTCTTATTTCCCTGTTTAGTTAGTATATTTTTTACTTTTATTTAATATATACTGGCATTTAGAAACAGCATTTTTTTTCATATTAGGTGATACTACCTTTTTAGAATTATTAGTATTCCATATACTTACTTTATTTACTTTGACCATATTATGAGATAAAATATTAACTTTTTGCATGGGTTCATTTCTATCTTCCATAAATTTAATTTTATCTTTATATCCAGAATTTAAGAATGTTATTATAGTAATTAGCGTTTCCTTCAAAAATGTGTCGATTTGCAGATAATCTAGAAATTCTATTGTAGATGTTTAGAATAATTGATTTTATGATAGACCTAGGATGATTAGATTTACTGTATACATAATAAAAAGTTTGATTAAGTTTATGGAATTTCAAGAAGGTGATATTATCAAGATCTAACGTTATATCTTAGTAGTTTATAATTTTTTGGTTAATATCTATAGTGATGCTTAGAGCATATAGCTTTAAAAAAATGTGTAGTTTTTTATTTTCTCACATATGCGCTTAGAAGACCATATAGACCTATTAGAGAAGGTAAATGTACATAGATTTCGTTCAACAGAAACAATCCAACCCGATTAGTAACCTGTGCGGAGTCTGTTGAACCCTTCAAGATATCAAAGTTGTCAGGTGTGTTGCTCTATCTGACAACTCCCTCCTCTCTCTCTCTCTCTTCTATCTTACTTCCCCTCTCTGATTCATGCTGTATCCTTAGTAACTGAGTGAGAAAGAAAGCAAAAAGTAATTAACAGCCGATTGACCCAGTTTCAGTTTTGTTTTTCGAACAACTACCAGTAAGAATGAAAGAAAGTATTTTTTCTTCCAGACCCCTAAAATAGTTAAACTGTGATTTGAATAATTTAATCATAATGTTTAATTAATGAAAAATATTCTTATTGATTTAAATAATGTAAATAATAATTTAAATATTTTAATAATAAAGTTTAATTCAACAGATTTGTTTTAACATGGATGTTGTAAAGTTTGATTTTTCATTTCCGTTTGACGAATAATTCATTGTAAAAAAGGATAAAGCTACAATCCATATATAAACAAATGGTTGCTGATGATACCAGGCCGTAAAACATTTTTTAAATGATCATAAAAAAGTTTTTGTTTAATGTTTATAAAAATCTACTGGCCCATTTGACATAATCTTTAAAGTGTTCATTAATAGGTCAGGAGACCGGAGTTCAATCCTTGGTCAAGTCCTACCAAAGACTCAACAAATCGTACTTGATGCATCCTTGTTAAACACTCACCCTTGAACCTCACAATATAATGTTATGTTGAAAAATCCAGGGTAAAGAGTGGCACCTCCCTTTCATCTCGGTGGAGTAGCCAATGAAAAGGGAACCTCCAGGTCACCATCGATTATGGTCAATCCATTTTTTTTTTTTAATAAAAATTTATTGAAATTTATTTTATGTACACTTTAAAAAGCAAAATTTTTAGGAAAGAAAATTAAGTTTTCTTTAAATTCAAATATATGAATATTTTTTTTAAGTTATGACAGAATTGAAAAATAAGGAATTAAATTCTGTCCACAAAACGACTTTTCTATAAAATAAAATTTAATAAATATCAAATTAAACATAAATATGTAAGTTATTCTTACAACGTTTCAGCCGATCTAACCTCCTTCAGGTGCATCTTTTTGAACTCGAGTATCTTTGTCAGTTTCAAACTGAACCCTTTATTTAAACAAGGTAGATTTTTCTCATTCCGTCAGCCATGACTGGGTAAAATTGTTAAGTCATTTTTATTTTATTCTTCTAAATGACAGTCTTCTGGATGTTGATGGTTCGGTCCTCACTACAGGTGATAATAAGAATAAAATAAAAATTACTTCACACTTCTATCAGTCGTGGTTGATGGAACGAGATTTACATCCATGGATCAAATAAAAAAAGTTTTAAATTCTGTATATATTCTCGAGTTTGAAAAGATGTACCTGAAGATGGTCGGAAATTACATCGGACGAAAGATTGTGAGAATAACTATAACAGTATAAATATATATATATGTATAAATATATATATATATATATATTAGCCTGACGATTCCCTACAGGGATGAAACGCAGAAGCCTCTGTGTAGCTTAATTGCCATAAATATATTTTTATAACTTACTATCTAGCTCTACTCACGTATTGAGCACTGTTGAAGTGAATACTGAAAATTGATACATAAAAGATTATAGCTCCTTATAGCATTTTATGTGGATACATGAAATAATATTATTTATATATATATATATATATATATCTATATGTATGTATAAGATTAATAATTTCTATACAAATTAAATATCAACACCTCTGTTGTAAAATCCTAATGTTTAATGTATATATTAAAATTTGGTAAATAAAAAAAACTTTTACTATTTATTGGTCTCTCCAGGATTTAACAGCTTGTGTAAGACACTGCGTTATGGTAAGACGTCTCTTCTTTTGAATGTACTTACCCATTCTCTTCCTGCGTGGTGTGCTTTTCTTGTGCTGATTGTGCTATTTGTTTGAAAAATAAGTGAGTTTTCGTTTGAAGTTTTATAAGATATTTTTTTTCGTTTTTAATTTTAATTCATAAACTACAAATTTCATTTTCTATCTCTGCCAGAATTACAACAAACAAAATGATTTTTGTAAAATAACTAAATCCTTAAAATCCTTCAATTTAAAATAATAAATAAAATAAATTTTAAAAATTGCTGTGTTCCTCCCCATCCAACACTATGGAATGATTTTTCGCACTACAAATAACTTTTGATTTTCTAAAAAAAATCTTTAAAAAATTTTTTTTTTTTTTTTACTTTTCTATTTTTTTACTTTTCTATTTTTTACTTTGTAAAATTTATTACTTTTTTAATTTTTTATTTATTTTTTTTTTTTTACTTTTTTATTTTTTACTTTTTTATCTTTTACTTTATTTTTTACATTTTTATTTATTTTGTTTTTACTTTTAAAATTTTACTTTTTTTTACTTTTTTAACTTTTCCTATTTTTAAACTAAATTAATTTTGTTAGTCTCTCCAGATAAATTTTAAAAGTACATTTAACAATGACATGTGTTAAAACATTTACTGCTAATTTTCTTGTGAATAGAAATGAAATAAAATTTACTTCTTGCCATTCCTTATCGCTTCACAAAGTTTGCTACTTGAAATACTTGAAACAAAAATCTTAAATAAACATTTCATTCATAACTCTGTTGTAAACATGAAACAAAAACTTCCACATTTATTCATATAGATAAACATTAACATTTCGGTAATTTTGATGTAAAGTTATTAATTTATCATTTTTTTTATTAAATCACTTTAATTAATTACTGTTAATATCAACAGAACTATTGCATATATATAGACAAAATAGGACAATAAAATTACAAATGAATAACACCAAACATTAATTGATTATAGACTGTTTAAAAAATAGTTATGCAAATTAGGCATGCAAGGAGCTGTGTTTAGGTTTTTTCTATCTCTAGTACTATATATACAGTATTTATTTCAAATTACTGTTGTATTAATCATTTAAATAACAGTAAGCCATTTTGATGGTAGTATAGGTGTGATAAATGAAAAAGCTTTCACATTTATTCATTTAGATTTAAGTTTAATTATATACGATTTTATTAAAGTTATACATTTTTATTTTAAAATTATATTGATATGCAAAATAAGTAACATTGGATTCCTTTTTTCAAATTAACAAACTTGATATCTGTTTAATACCAAATATGATATACCTGATGTGTTTAAATTTTGAGATTGATATTAACTTTAAAAGTATCCTAAAAAATTCTGCTCAGCACTGTTTGAAAACAACTTATCACATACCTTTTTATTCAATTTTTTTTTATATATAGAAAACGTTTAATTTAATAATAAAAGAATTTACCGTGGCTGTTTCACTATGCTAACTCGAGGTGAATTTGAAAATGCCACTATCTTGTTTATAGTTTATACTGCTTTACACACTTTTTGAAGATATTCCAAGATGGCTGTACTATGCTGAATGATGCATTATAGTCATGAAGGATTTTTTTTTAATTCAAACTATACTGAATGATGCATTATAGTATTTTTTTTTTAATTCAAGACAAGTAAATTTGCGAGAAATTAAAATTACAAAGTTTGAAAGAGTGGAAAGTTTATTTATAATTTTATCATAACCATAATGCATCACTCAGTATAGAACAGCTATCTTGGAATATCTTCAAAAAGTGTGTAAACCAGTGTTAACAAGATAGGGCCATTTTTAAATTCACCTCATCTGATTTTACACTGATTTACACACTTGTTAAAGATATTCCAAAATGGCTGTTCTACGCTGAGTGAAGCATTATAATCATGAAAGAATTACAAATTTAAACAATTCTACAAACAATTTACTCTTCCAAAATTGGCAATTTCATTTTTCTGCAAATTTATTTATTCCAGAAAAAAAAAAATTTCTTTATAACTATAATGCATCACTCAGCATAGAAAGGTCATCTTGAAATATCTCCAACAAGTGTGTAAACCAGTTTAAACAAGATAGAGCCATTTAGAAATCCAGCTTGGATAAACATAGAGAAGCAGCCATGGTAATTTTTTTTTTTAATTAAATTAAACTTATGTTGTTTTGAAATAGTGCCGAACAGCATTTTTTAGGATTCCCCAAGTTAATAATAGATTTGAGTTTTATTTGATATATTGCTGTGTGCACATCCAGTACTCATTCCATTAATGCCTTTAAAAAGTCTTTTAAACGTTTTAATTTAATTTCCACACTGACATAATATTTTTTTTTATTTAAATGTAATTTTGTTTGTGGAAATGGAGTTGGGAACAATACAAATTTTTGTGGCACTTGTAAGCATTGGGTACACAAGAAGTGCAGTGGAATTATACGTAGGTTGAGAGATGATAACCAGTTTGTGTGCAAGAAGTGTAAGCCAATGGAGATGGATGAGAATTCAGATGTGGAGAAAGTATATTTGGATGGCAGAACTATTGAGGTTGTGGTAACACCATTGGAGCACAGGGGGGAGCCGGTGCTGGTTTGTAAGCCTGATACAATGCAATTTGCTCATTGTGTAATAATACTGTAAAGAATACAAAAAGGAAAGAATAAAACTACAAATGAAAACCCCAGAGCAAGATATGGGTGTTGTTGTTTTCTTTGTTATAACAACTATTACTGCTGCTACTAAAGGGAATGATAGAGGCAAGCAACTGTAAACACAGTTGAGATCACGCCACAGTCATCACCACAAATTACTTCTACAAGCCGTGACAACACAACACATCTGCTAAGACACGCTGGCCAGATATTTGTAACGGTCAGCAAGCAAAGAATTCTTGACTATACCATCATCATACGATTTATTTTTAACAAGCCTTTGATTAGTCCTCTATAAGAGTGTGGGGCCTGTCTGTCAGTCTTTGTCAAAGTCTTCCTCTCCAGGCTCGGTGGTCGCAAGGATCAAAGTTCGCAATCCCCAGGGCTGCACAGTCGCATTTACACAGCTCATCCCAAGAAAGCTTTGGTCTTCCAGTCTGCCGACTTGATGCGATAGACATGTCTCTGACACGGGAGATCCAACTGGAGCTTTGCTCAACATGGCCAAACCATCTCATTCTGCCCAGCTAAGGGCATCAAATATTTCTTTCATGCCAAGCTTAGGGAGAAGAGTCTCGAGGTGAGTATCGTCTTCCGGCTTGACATGACAGATCCATCTAATCATAGCTCTTTTATTGCGCTGCAATCTCTTGAGAGTGCTCGCCGGTGCAGCCCATGTCCTGGAGCCATAAAGCATGACACTCCTCACACAGCTGGTGTACACCTGTCCTCAAGTCGTGATGGCCAGATGCTTATTTGTTAAGATGGGCACGGTAATAAAATGCATTGGTCCGATGCTGTCTCATAATCTTGTCTCTTAGAGCATGACACTCCTCACACAGCTGGTGTACACCACTACATTTTTATTTATGTCTCCTAAACACTACATTTCATCTGGGCCCTCGATAATTTTTTTTCTTTTCATCGCAATTACCTCTACTAACATCATTTATTATTCAAGGTTTTCTTTCAATACAAATTACTACTACGAAAACCAACGTGTCTAATAACACAGCCGGTTACAAAATACGATGACCATATTTGTTGGGGTCAAAGAAACCATGACACTATGCAACAATGAGGAGGCGGGCTAGTAACTCAACAGAATAAAATAAGATTTGATATAGAAGCTGCAAGGTCCGTCTTCGTCCTTCTCAAGTGATTACTGTGGTGTTAATGGGAGATCTCAACGGCTACGGAGTGGCATATCTATCAGACTATAGTGCAGACGATCCTTCTCTATGGTTGCGAAATGTGGCTAATGAGAGTAGTTGATCTGCATAGGCTTGAATAATGACTGCCTTAGCTGCATTCTATTTTGCCACCGTGTAGATCAAGTGAAAACTTAAGCTCTCTGCCAATGTCTAAATCTTCTACACTTGCCATCCGTCCTTCAATGCTGTCTAAGATGGTTTCGACATGCAGCTCGGACCATGGAGAGAGAGAGCTCATCTATGAAGTACTTCTCCACTCTTATTTACCTTGTTGGGGCAAATGTGCTGGTGGGGACCTGGCTGGCGACAGAGGCGACTTGGTAGCACTATCAGGCCTACACGTTTGACTATGGAATCGGGATTGGCTAGCTCAGGATCAGTGAAAGTGGGCTGCAATGGTCAGAGATGCAGTACTTGTTCAGGAGGAAGCTGGCTCAACCCGACCAAGATGATAGCCGTTACAAATACAAGTGATAAAGAATGGATGAACCCGTTTGTAGAGTAAATGTCCATCTAGAGCAGGGGCAGGCAACCTCCGGCTTGTGAAGGCTTAGTGGCCGACCCGCCACACTGCTATGCTTTATTATTGCAATCCGGCCCGCGGACCTCCCAGTAAAATTCATATCATTTTGTGACATAGACGTAAAATACTTTCAATTAAGATTTACAGTGGGATAAAAATGTATAAATATCAGCGAGCGGTGATGCATGTATATTTCATTTTTCTTTAACTATTAATTTCAAATCCTTGGCCTGAGATAAAAATAGAAAAAGAGAAAGAGAGAGGCAAAGAGGAAACGAGAGACTTGGAAAGGGTATGAAACAGAACTTATGTGAGGTGTGCCAAAACGAATGCTGGATCAACTTGCTACTTCCCCCGTCATTATTTTTTATGATTCCAAAATGGCTCTTCGTCGGCGCCTTTTATAACATCACATACAGAACTCTCTTGAGAAAAAATATCAGATTTGTAGAGTGTTCAATGCAATTTTTGTACAATTTATTCATGTAAACAAAATATAGTAATTCTGAGATTTCGTCTTTCACTCCGGCCCGCGATCTCCTTCCAAAAGTCTCATCCGGCCCTCACTCTGAATAAGTTGTCCGCCCTTGATCTAGAGCTTCAACGTGCATAGTAGTGTATAATAGATCCTCCGATTAACTTAAGTTCTGGCAGCTTGCCGCAGCTGTGAACGAGTGCTCGTTGTCTTCGATTTCCCCTTGCCACTTAATTACGCTCTTTTGTGGTGAAGAGGCACTGTTGGGCCAAGCGTACCCTAAGTAACACTCTAAATAGTCCCCTTGCACAGCTATTCGCCTCTGAGACCTGTAACTGGGATTTGGACTGCACAGCTATGTCAGGACTAATTTGTTGTTGAGGCAAAACTGTCACAATAGAACACTACAGTCAACCAAGAAGATATCGTGATGCAGTTGGCAAGATACTATGTGGAGTGAACTCTTGAAAAGTCCCTACATCCCTCCAGATATGGATGTGCTCCCCACAAGAGCAAAGTTAGACACAAAGTCGTTTTTTTATTTATGTGGGAGATATCCAGCTCCCTGAAAAAAGGCACACTGGATAAGGCAAAAATTAAAATTGCCCCAGTCAAGAAGGATCTCTCCTACTTCAACGAAGGGCAGAACAGATATTACACTTTGAATTATTTATTTGCAGAAAATATTTTTAAAAATGTACATTTAAAACAAATTATGGATCAGGCCATGAAAAGTGTGGGGGAAAATTGGCATCGTTGGTCATTTTTGGTCTAAAGTGATAACAATGTCTATCCTACTCTTAACTAGAATCATCTCAGTCACCACAATATCACATTTACTCTAGGGGGCCATCCATTCTTAAAATATTGCCAAACACTTTGATACCAGCCAAGAAAACGTCTCTCATTTCTTTCGTATATTGTCATGAGAACGTGAGGGATGTGTATGTGTGACGTAGTAACTACTGACATGGACTGTGTAATTGGCAAATTTAAAAAAAAAAAAAATTTTTTTTAAAAAAAAAAATTTTTTTTTACTAATGTGTCACCACTTACCAGGGCTAAAAGCTGCTTGCATATAAAGGTTAATGAGATGGATTGAAAATGATGACTAGAATGAAAAAACTTTGATGATGACTTATGAGGATAATTTATGATTGTATCGTGCAAGATGTTTGAAGTTCACTTATGCTTTAATACAGTGTGGAGAAAAGATTTGAACCCTCTTACATCCCTCCAGATATGGATGTGCTCCACAAAAAAATACCAGACCAAACAGAAACCATAATCTCCAACTTTCTTTTAATAACTTCTATTTTCACTGATTTTAGCACCACATCGAAGTAGGCCTAAAATTGAATCCCAAAGATGCATTCCTTCATTACATGTTGGGCAGATGGCACTATAGGGTAAGCTATGTCTTTCTTTACCTTTCTCTTCTGTCTTGTTTGATCCCTCTCCCTCTCTACTTGATCCCGCCCTCTCTTCCCGTCTACTTGATCCCGCCCTCTCTTCCCGTCTACTTGATCCCGCCCTCTCTTCCCGTCTACTTGATCCCGCCCTCTCTTTCCATCTACTTGATCCCGCCTTCTCTTTCCATCTACTTGATCCCGCCTTCTCTTTCCGTCTACTTGATCGCGCCCTCTCTTCCCGTCTACTTGATCGCACCCTCTCTTCCCGTCTACTTGATCCCGCCCTCTCTTCCCGTCTACTTGATCCCGCCCTCTCTTCCCATCTACTTGATCCCGCCCTCTCTTCCTGTCTACTTGATCCCGCCCTCTCTTCCCGTCTACTTGATCCCGCCCTCTCTTCCCGTCTACTTGATCCCGCCCTCTCTTCCCGTCTACTTGATCCCGCCCTCTCTTCCCGTCTACTTGATCCCGCCCTCTCTTCCCATCTACTTGACCCTACTATCTCTTCCCATTTTCTAGATTCCGCTTTTTCTTTTTCTCTTTTCCGCTGAACCTTATTCCACTTTTTCTCTCTCTCTCTCTCTCTCTCTCTCTCTCTCTCTCCCACTGGATTCGATTCCGCTTTCTTTTACTCTGTCTTTCTTCTTCTGGACATGATTCCGCTTTCTCTCTCTCTTTTTCCTCAAGACTCAGTTCCGCTTTCTCTTTGTCTTTTTTTCTGCTAGACTATATTTCAATTTCTTTCTCTCTCTCTCTTTTTCCGTTGGACACGGTTCTGCTTTCTCTCTCTTTTTTCCGCTCGACACGGTTTTGCTTTCTCTCTTTTTTTCTACTGTACTCGATCCCACACTCCCGCTGTTTTTGAATCCATTTTATGAGATATTTAATCTCAATATATCAAAAAAAATTTGCCATTGTGTTTTACCTTTTTAATTTTTTTCATTTATAATTTTTTCTAAATCATTTTTATTCATTCTTTCCTTTTTTTTTTAAATTATAGGTCTATATGATGACCTGGATGGAGAGAAAACTTGCAGATATGTTGTTCAACAACAGACCGCCTGCAACAACTCCTGAAGAGACATTAGACCATTTCATGACAGTAAGTTTCATTTACTCTTGTCATTTTCCTCACTGTCAGACTAGCATAACTCAATCTGTATAAGAGATTAGTCGGACATTCTGTGATGCTTAAATTTGAAATAACATTTTCATTACTAATCATTTTTTATTTCTTTTTTATACGTATTCATGTATCTCTATAAGATGTAATTTTGTCTGTCTTGCTTGAGTTTGAAATAGCATTTTTTTTTTGTCTATTCTGTTCGATTTTGAAATAGTATTTTTTGGGGTCTATCCTTTTCGATTTTGAAAAAGTATTTTTTGGGGTCTATCCTGTTCGATTTTGAAAAAGTATTTTTTTTTTGTCTATCCTGTTCGATTTTGAAAAAGTATTTTTGGGGGTCTATCCTGTTCGATTTTGAAAAAGTATTTTTGGGGGTCTATCCTGTTCGATTTTGAAAAAGTATTTTTGGGGGTCTATCCTGTTCGATTTTGAAAAAGTATTTTTGGGGGTCTATCCTGTTCGATTTTGAAAAAGTATTTTTGGGGGTCTATCCTGTTCGATTTTGAAAAAGTATTTTTGGGGGTCTATCCTGTTCGATTTTGAAATAAAAGGCTCTGTCTGTCTAATGCATAAGTTTGAAATATTATTTTTCTTAGTTTCAAGTTTGAAATAGCATTTTCATCGCTAAACTTGCAGATTACATGAAATCAGTTAGAAGATGTAAGTAATTCGAGGTGTCCAATATTTCTATTAGAGGCTCTGTCTGTCCGTTAGTCGATTTGTTCATCTGTCCGTTACACATAAGTTTAAAATAGCATTTTCATTGCTAATTGTACAGATTGATAAACATACGTATATGTCAATTTTCTCTCCAGTTAGAGGGTGAATAGTAGAGTAGACCGGACGCTCCAGTTTTTGTTATATCGTTTGTATTGAAGGACAGGGGTGAACATAATATATTAATCATCTCCGAGAAAGAGAACGACCGTGATTTTAGATTTTTCTTTATACTGATGAGTCACCATTTATCAAGGCCAAAAGCCACTCGATTAGGATTAAGCTTTAAACCTATATTTCATTTACATAACAAAATATTGCTTTAATTTCTTGACTTGAAATAGCGTTTTTGTGTGTCTTTCACGTGTTAAAAAATTTTCTTTGGTCTGTCAAGCTTAAGTTTAAAATAATATTCTTGTCTGTCACGCTTAAATTTGTAATATCACTTTTCGATGCATCCACGCATCAACAGGGGAGGCTCTGTCTGCACTTTGGTCAGTCATATTTCAGGTATAAATAACATTTTCAACTCTAAATGCTGAATTCTTAATCTCCGTCGCTGTTATTCTTTTCTTTTCAACCGGCTATTTTGTTCCAGATTTTTATCTGTCTTCATGGTTTCATACTTTTAGGTCGATATCTTTTTCTTTTTAACGCTTTTTATCGAGCTAAAAGTGTTCTACCGATTGAATATGTTTTCTGCTATCTTATAATACATACTTTTAGATGACTATTAATTGAACCACAGTCTGAAAAGTGTTAATTTAATGTATTTGGTTTTTTCCCTTTTCTTTTAGGCTGAACGATTGCGCCCAAGACATTGGAAGATGAATTTATTGCATATTGCAAGAGTGAGTTTTTACTTTACTATAACATACTGTAGAGAGTTCTTCGATCCAAACTGTCTATCCGCAGTCCACTTTGTTGACAGTACCAGCTGGTTGTCTCTTTGAAGTCACAGTGGTGATGTGGCAGCCAAAGTTCAAAAAGCTCACGCTCTTTGATGTTTTATTCTCTTACAGTAATACATGTCAGCTTCTCACTGCCCGCTCTATATACAGGGCTGGGGGCAGGCATAGACAAAGTCAGAGCTTTGCAAAAGGTGACCAAAGGGAGATGACACGGTGGCTAAGTGGTTAACGATGCAGACTGAGAACCTGGATGTGTCAGGTTCGAATCCAGTTCGTTCCACAGAAACACTTTCATCAAAACCCACACTTGACCTTGTGTCTAACCTCCTGGAGGGGAGGTAAATAAAATACCTATGGTTTGTTAGGTTACTATAAACGTCATTCAGGGATTGGCATTTGTTTTTCCAATTTTATTTAAGAATCAGGTATTTACAGGCGGAACCACATGAAGGTTGCCAACCGGGATTGTGAAGTTGGAGGTTTTGGAAAGAGTTGGAGTCAGACACTTAAGAATGCTAGGAGTTGGAATTGGATTTTTAATCTCCAAAGAATAAACAGACAATCTGAATATTGGAAGAATTTAAAATAAGGAAGCTGTCGGAATTTTTGGAATCCTATGAGTCGGAATTTGTAGAATCCTATGTGTCAGAAATTCCACAACAGGTGACGTATCTATAGGCCTCACGAAGTCCCGCGTGTCATGAACACCATATTCCTTCAAAATGTGATGGCCATTGAGTGTGTTGCCCTCCATCTTCGAAAAGGAACCCATACTCAACTCCGATGGCTATATTGAGTTGCTGCCCACTGTTGTCAAGCGCTGGGTGGAGATAGTGGCTGCGTGAAAGCCATACTTGTGGCAGCAGGACTCTGCTCCATCTAACACCTCTGGAGAAAATCCAGAAGTGGCTGTCTGAGAACTTCTACGACTGCCCCCACCCCTCCTCATCGCGCCTGATTGCAACTCGATGGACTATTATGTGTGGCGCGCAGTTGAGGAAGACACCAAGGACATGCTGATTGCCAGTATCAAACTGGTGTTCAGGCGTCTGAAGACACCGGGAAGACTGCATGCTCCAGGTTCAGATGTCGTCTGGAGGTTGTGGCGAGGGCTTAATGTGGCTTCTTTGAGTGAACTGTATTCGGCGAAAGATCATCTAAGAGATGCACTTTTAATTACTGGTCAAGATGTGACTTTGTTTTTCTTTCCTTCCCGAAAAGTGTCAAATTTATCCTGAACACTAATTATGTTCTACAAAACCAAAAACAAAAACAACAGCCCCTCTCCCTTTCTCCCTCCCCTTTTTTATTTTTATTTACCCTACTCCCGGTCCTGGATATGACCTTAAACTACATCCGATGGTGAGATCCGGCTTACGGACTTTGGGGAATGTGGAGCCTCCTCTTAATTACCATTGCTCCCAGGTCCACCCTGACCCGGAGTGGTAGTACCTGTTAGGGTCCCAACTATGGGTTAAATAGAAACAGATATTAAAAGGGGAAAGAAACAAAAAAGAGAAGAAAACAAGACCAGATTCGGCATTAAATAACCCAAAAAGGGTTGATATGCCGTAAAACAAAACTACCAAACTATCCTGAACACTGTCTGTGTCTATTCTTTGCATTCATTTTGTGTTAATCGAATTGTTACAATCCTGCACAAAAAACTTCATGCTTCTAATTTAATGAAATCTGAAATAAAAACAATGTGTAGCATAATGAAGATATGTTGTAATTGATGTAAATTTTAAGATTATTCTTATAAATCTCTTTTATTCCGTGTGCAGCCAATAACCAACGAACGGTTGATATGCTGTTAAACAGATTAATCAAATTTTGTGCTTATTTGGCTGATTCAAAATACTATTCTCCTTTTGGTTGGTATTTTCACGTCTCAGTCGATGTAACCTCTGACCTTCTCCTGGTGCATTTTTCTGAACTTGTGAATCTATACAAAATTTCAAACTGAACTCTTTATTTAACCAACAGGGGGGTAGATTGTTCTCGTTCCCTCAGGCACGACCAGCTAGAAGTGTTAAGTAATCTTCGTTTTATTCCTAGTATCGCCTGTAGTGGAGATTGAATCTTCAACCTCCAGAAGACTATCACTTAGAACTGATTGTAACTCAACACTTTTATCCGTTGTGCCACAGGTCCATGTTTGGCATAAAGATCCCCGAATTAGAAAAGATACACCTGAAGAAGGTCGGAAATTACATCGGCCGAAACGTTGTGATAATAACATCCAAGATGATAATAGTAGTCCAAATAATTCAAAGTATCTCAAAGATTCCGAAACATGAAATCAAACTTTATTGTTTTACTTTTTATTTTCAGTGTCATATTGAAATGCAACATTACCCGGAAGCTGTCAAGTGGCTTCTGCAGGCGAAGAAGCTGAAGCGAAGCGAGATTGATGTGAGTATATGTAGATACATAGCGTGGATGACCGAGCGCATTAGTTTGATGCTGTCTTCTAGTCTTGTTTCTTAGAGAAGCAGGGAATCGTCTCTTACGTAGCGACAAATAGGTCACTGGATGTTGTCTACCGTCACTGTTGTCCTCATCCATCAATGCATGGTCGCAAACACGAAGTGTCCACATCTAGCAGTCTTGCTATTAAATCAAGACCGAATATTCAATAAAATCACTGCATAAACTCCAAGTTATCGAATCAGGAACGCACGTGTGTTGACCTACATCAAATCTTGTCAACACGCAATGCATGGTTTTTATGGTTCACAGATTTATTGATGTTATATTTTCCTGGCCATGATCGCATGAAACTGTACTTGTTAATCAGCCGACATTAAAAGATTCCCAACTCCCTTCCTCCACTCTAACTGGCTTTTGGGAGAAAGGGAAAATCAACGCACCCCAAATACACGTCTGCCTCAGATGCTCACTGCTGGGAAAAGGGCCGACAGCTATTTCTTCAACTATCACCATGTCACTCACAGGATCTTGTATCCCCCCCCCCCTTTTTAATTATACAACGTATGTAGATAAATATGTAAAAAAAAAATAAAACTGAAATTTTTAGTCTGTGGCCTGAGGAAATGGAGTATTGAAACACCTTTGTAGGCAATGCACTCAAATCTGTTTTTATTATATATATATATATTAGTCCTCCACAGACTGCTGTATCACAACCCTTTAG
The DNA here is from genome assembly GCA_963556195.1 of Sepiola atlantica. Lineage (NCBI taxonomy): Eukaryota > Metazoa > Mollusca > Cephalopoda > Sepiida > Sepiolidae > Sepiola > Sepiola atlantica. Next base: position 192,936,001 of record OY744518.1, on the reverse strand, counting down.
TGTGGCTAGATGAGCCAGCGTTTAAAGCTGAGATTGAAACTCAACTGTTTTGTCAATAGTCTGAGTCACTACTCCTACCTACCAATAAAAGGGACAAATCTTAATGCTTATATACACATTATCAGCTGCTTAGAGTGCTCTATTCTTCTACCAAGAGCTATTCATTATCGCTAATGGCAGGCGGCGATTTCCCTTACCTAAGTCTAGCCACCTAAGTAATTGTACTCAAACAAGTTTTTTCTTCTGTCTCTCTTTTTTCTTCCTTTATTTCTCATTTTTTCTTCAGCCACTCTCTGTCTCTCTTTTTTTCTTCAGCCACTCTCTGTCTCTCTTTTTTTCTTCAGCCACTCTCTGTCTCTCTTTTTTCTTCAGCCACTCTCTGTCTCTCTTTTTTTCTTCAGCCACTCTCTGTCTCTCTTTTTTTCTTCAGCCACTCTCTGTCTCTCTTTTTTTCTTCAGCCACTCTCTGTCTCTCTTTTTTTCTTCAGCCACTCTTTGTCTCTCTTTTTTTCTTCTGATACTCTGTCTTTTATTCTTCTGACAACACTCTCTGTCTCTCTTTTTTTTCTTCAGTCACTCTGTCTCTCTTTTTTTCTTTCACCATTCTTTTTTTTTTTTAATTTTTTTATTCTAATTAATTTTCTTTTCTATTTTTTTTTTCCAGGATGAAAAAACAGACGAAGACATCGACCAACTCCTTTCAAAATACTTGTCTTATGGATAAATCAAATCACAAAACATCATTCAGCCAATAAAGAAAGAAATTTAAAAAAAAAAAACATTAAAAAAAAAATAAACATTCTAAAAAAAAACAAAAAAACTCTCCTTTTGTGCCACATGCTCAAATTTGGTTGGCCATAGAATGGCAACTTCTTTTAAAACAATCATTTATTGTTGACTATCATTGTCTGCGAGAAAAAGAAAAGGAATGGCAAGCAACTTTTATTTATCGTTGGTCTCAATATTTCAAAACTAATCATGGAAAAACAAAAGCGAGCGACCAACTCCTTCTCTTGGACGAAAAAAAAAAAAAAAATAGAAACCTGGACGTCAAATTTGGCATTTCTTTTGCAGAATTTCTTTTTTTTATATCTAAATGTTAAAAGGTACACAAGTAAAAATAGTTAATAAAAGCAGGTTCAGTCTTAGTAAATATATACTATCTGTGCCTACTCGGCGTTGGCCGGGATGCAGTAAAATTATTTTAGTTTTTTAAATTTTATTTGTTTGCACATGAGGTAGAAAACTGTGATTATATTCTTCAATCTTAAATATGAGCTATCCCTCTTGCTGATTTTTATTTTTAGGTGATTATTTAAAAATGTTTAATATTAGCAGTTGTCTAGGCTAGACTAAGTAATGTCTTTAACAAATTGTAGCAAAGTATGTTATTATATTGTCAACAACATGGTACAACAATAACAAATGAAAATTGGCTAGTCAGAAGCAAAGTATCATTTGTCAGCTTAAATGCTATTTGGGTCTGACGTTGAAAATCTGACAAGATAACTTTATATGCTAGATATGTTCTGAAAAAGATCTTTCAACTAACATTCATTAGAGGAGTATCAGTAGAATTTAAGTAAGTTGAACATAACAGCTAAATGATATTTGACTAGTAAGGTTACCCGGCGTTGTCCGAGAATGAATAAGGCCCGGCATACTCCTGCTTCCACCCTTTATCCTATATATTAACATTTTTATTTTGTAATTACGATAATTTTAATTGGAAATAACTTTAAAATTATTTAATTACTTCTTGAATTAAAGAACATTTTTTCCGGCTTCAGTCACTAATTTGGTCCTTGGTGACCCCCAAATAAATGAATATTGCAGTAACTTTTTTTTACCCTAGCCTGCTCAAGGTCACACTAAATCAGAATATGTAATTATATTTCTGAATTTTTTAAATGAGGATTGATAATTTGTATAATTTTGGTTATTCTCATCTTGAGTGTTATCATCACAACGTTTCGGCTGCTGTAACCTCCAGCCTTCTTCAGGTGTATCTCTTCGAACTCGGGAATAATTCTGTGGAACTCGGGAATCAGGACGAAATTTCGAACGGAACAATTTATTTAATCCACGGGGGTAGCATGTTCTTGTTCCGTCAGTCATGACTGGGAGAAGTCTTCAGTAATTCGCAATTCTTCGTATCGCCCGCACCGAGGATTGAACCTTCAACCTTCAGATGACTATCACTTAGAACTGAATTTAACTTAGTACTATATCCACTGCACCATGGATCCTTGCGGAAGAGATACACCTGAAGAAGGCCGGAGGTTACAGCAGCCGAAACGTGGTGATGATAACACTCAAGATGAGAAATGTAGTCCGAATAACCAAAATTATACAGAATATGTAACGTTTGTAAATGTATCTTTGGTAGTTTCTGAGTTTTTGCCGATCAGAAAGACAAACAGGAAAAACAACTTTCTTTTATATAACTGATGATATCCTTACAGACATACATTAAAATCTTAGCTTCTTCTCAATCACCTGTGTATTCCCGTTTCCACTCCTTACTCCCTATATTACCATTTTTATAATTTTTTATAATTGGTTCAGGTAAATAACTTTTCAATTATTTAGAGTTGTTTCCCTTGACTTCTTGAATGAAAGATTTTTTTGTAAGGTCCACAGTCACTAATTTGTTATCAGCTGACCCCAAATGGATGAATATTACAGTATTCTTTTTTACCATAACTTGCTTGAGGTCTTACTAAATCAGAATACGCAAAGTTTGTAAGTGTATTTTTGCTAGTTTCTGTGTTTAGGGCAGACAGACAGGAAAAACAACTTTCCTTTATATCAATGATGAAATCCTTACAAAACTATTTTATACAATAATTGTATGGATTTTGTTGAATTTATGATTTTGCTTTTATGTTAAACTAGCAGTGGTACCCGGCATTGCCCGGGACTCTACCCTCCCCCCTTTTACCCTCCCTCTCTACAGGCAAAAGTGTAATTATCTCTCTCTCTTCCCCGGGCAAAAGTTGTGTCTTCCCCGGTCGCCCCCTTATTCCCTAACCTGACAGGCAAAAGTTTGTGTTCCCCAATCGCCCCCCCCCTGCTCTCCCTTACCCCACTGTCTTCCTGCTCGCTCTCCCTACGCACCTCTCTCTGTTGCCCGAGGCAAAAGTAAGTACTAACTCTGTCTTCCTGGTCGTCCCCCTCTCCTCTTCGATGTATATTTAGGTCACTGTTATTAAAAAAAATTTCTGGTAGTAAGTGGGGATCGAACCATCAATCTCGTGGTCGTGGTACTTCGTCATTATCCAACGGCCCAAACGAAGAGGATAAAAACTGATGAAAAATAGGTCAGTTAAAGACTGTTTTAATCTGGGCTCAGTGCGCATGCATACAACATGAAGATGTGGAGAGAAAACGATTAAATTTGGTAACACCCCCCCCCCCCCATCCCTGAGAAGTTCTGTGTTGGTTCGGCACAAAGAAATCAATGTTTTCTTTTCAATTTTTGGATATTATGCGTCTGAAAGCAGGAGGATTCAGAAAATGTCAACTTTACGGTTGTCTGTTGAGTATCTCGGAAGCCTTTTGCAGAAAAAAAAACACAAAGAAAACAGACAACTCTCCTTTATATAGGAGATTACTCCATAGTCATTATTTTTTGGTCCCTGGGGACCCCAAATGAATGAATGGATGTTAACAGTAATTTTTTTTTGTTACCATAACCTGCTCGGGGTAATACTAAATCAGAACATGTCAGTTTTGTAAGTTTATCTTTGCTAGTTTCTGGGCTGAACAGACAGACAGATAGGAAAAACAACTTTCCTTTAAATAATGGATGAAATCCTTACAAAAATACTTTTAAATTTAGATTTCTATGCGGTCACTATTTTTTTTCTCTTTTCTATTGAAAAGATTTGGAGGCGATTTACATTTCCTGTTGACAACCTTCATTGTCGAAACAAATAATTTGAATATTTCATGACAATTGTACGGATTTCATTGAATTTATAATTTTGCTGTCATGTTCATTTCCTCTTAAATTATTCTAGCCATACTCCCCTGATGAATGTTTTTTGAAAGATCTTTGGAAGAAATTTACTAAAATTTAACCTGCTTTTATTAACTACTTTTACAGGGTGACCCAAATTAAATGTCACTCACCCATGGAATTGTTAATAAAATTTACAATCCTCTCTGCAATCCATATTTAGTACAAATAACCTTTAGCCGATGCTTAACTTGTTCACCAAGTTTCAGACATGAAAGTCCAACAGTCTTTGTTGTATCGTCATTTAATGATAAACACATGTGGATACGAAGTGTAAAATTATCAATAACTCTGAGATACTCCCTGATTTGGGCTGTGATGGGACTCTTCATTCCAGGAATAGCCTTGGGATTATTTTGATAGATATTATCTTAAAGATAACCTCACGAATAAAAATCTGGAGGGTTACGATCTAGTGAGTGTGAAACCCATTCAGAATCAAACTTCCTACTAATGAGATGATCACCAAAGTGTCCCCCATATCAGTGAATCGGTATGCTGAAACAAAGACTTGGACATTTACGAATGAAACTTGGTGTACAAGTCAGACATAGATGGAAGTTTATTTGTACCAAATATGGTTGGATTGCAGAAAGGAATATAAATTTTATTAACGATTCCATAGGTGGCATATATATATATATATATATATATTATACATGTGTCGTTAAAGACCACAGAGTTTTCTTTCTTTGCTATCCTTCTGGTTAATTTCTCGACGCGGCGAGCGATTCGTCGGTTTTCTGGTGTTAATTGGTGGAGTATGGCACCTAACGTTGTATCTTGGGCCATTCCTCGAGCGCTTTCAGTCTCGCGACCGTCTTCAGGAGGCTGTGTCTTATTATTAGTAAAGAGCCTTATTTATAGTTTTATTATTGGTTATATCTATTAATTTACATATGTGTGTATATATATCTTTATTCTTTTATTTACTTACCGAAAGCGCTCGAGGAATGGCCCAAGATACAACGTTAGGTGCCATACTCCACCAATTGACACCGGAAAACCGACGAATCGCTCACCGCGTCGAGAAATTAACCAGAAGGATAGCAAAGAAAGAAAACTCTGTGATCTTCAACAATACACGTATAATAAATGACTTGCTGCCGAAATATATATATATATATATATATATATATATATATATATATATATATATATATATATATATATATATCTCATGACTGGTATTTTTTGTTTAGCAAACTAATTTTAGAAACTACCACAGAATGCTAGAATAGGATATATCAAAATTATCTTTTCAATCTACGCTTCGTTGCTTCAATAATGTACTTCTGCCATCGGCCTAAAATTAATAACAAACTGAAATGTAAACCCAAAAAGTACTTAATTTTTATTTATTTAAAAAAAAAAAAAATGTTTTTATTTTGCTTGGCTATCAAAAGGGTTATCTATTACTGTTGACTTTTTCATCTTTTTTTTTTTTTTTGTTAATACTTCTTAGGTGCATGAAATGAAATGCATTGTCGAGGTTATCAAGGGTAGCAAAAGAATTTATTTTCATAATTATTATTTTTTTCTTGTTTAAAATGTAAGCACGAGAAACAACTTAAAAGAAAAAAGAATTTTGCAATCGTTAAGTTTTTTTTAAATGTGAAATTATAGGTTGATTCAGACTGATGTCCGCATCCTGGCTGTTTAGATGAGGAATTTTTTTTTTTAATTAATGTAAGCTGATGCTTCTGTTGAGCTCATTATTGAAAAATGTCTCCATTGTAAACATCTTCCAAGCTGGAATAAAAAAAAAAAAATGGACTGAAATACATTTTTTTTATTGTAAACAATATGATACAAGATTAAAAGAGACAAATTGGCTGCTCAGAATCAAATATCGATTTTTCATATTCAAAGCTATTGATGACAAGCTATTTACAATTGGACTGGTATCCACATGATTTTGGTGATGTATGAGTAGACGATGGCTCTAGAATCAGCTATGTCGACGTCAAATTAGTTGGATCTATTTCACTCATTTTCATTGTCAATCATAAAACATCCTATAGATGCTTCTAGGATGGTCATCAGTGATGAACTTATTTCACTTCAGGTTTTAGAGTGTCTTGGTTCTTATTTAGATGAGGAATTCATATTATGTACAACTAGCTGTCCCTATGCGGCGTTGCCCGGGATTCTTTTTACTTTCATTAATAATTTACGTAACTGAAAAAAAAGATGTTATTTGCATTATGAATAAATGTAATAAAGATTTGTCATTCTCTTTTAAAAAAAAAGTAAAAATTGACCGTTTATTTTTTCCCAATTTAACTACAATTTAAGAATAAGAATAAATCTAGAAAGAGTTGGCATCTGTAGACAGAAATTGAACTCTGAATCGCATCTTAGCAGGTTGGTGTCTTATCAATTTGGCCACTGCACTAGCAGTATTAATACACAGATAAAGCATGCTATGGAAACGTTATTGTGTTAGTTTGTGGCAAGAAGAAGTCTTGGACTGCGAGAGGGTTAGCTCCTCCGATTACCTCTATGATATTAGTAATCAAAATAAAAACTGTCGATCGGATGAAATATAAAATCGATTGTAAATAAATTCTTTTTTTTTTTAAAGAAAACAGACCAATATTTGCCAAAACTGACTGACTGAACTGGTTTCACTACAGACTTTGGGTTTTAGAACATCTTGGTTCTTATTTAGATGAAGCAGTCATATTATTTACAACCAGTTACAAACGGTACATACCTCAAGGATGTACCGTTTGTTAGCAAAGTTAGCTAGTTACAAACGGTATATACCTCAAGGATGTACCGTTTGTTAGCAAAGTTATTCAAGTCAAAGAAATAGGGGAAACAGTCCCTATTCTATATATATATAAGATTGGATTGCTATCATGATTGTGGGTGAGTTATAAGCGGTTCTCATTAGTATCACCGTTAAGCAACGTTGAACTTTGTCAGTACCAGATGAGTGACAATTTTGGAACTTAGGGCGATGTATGTGGGAAGGTGTGACACCTCCTTCCTTCCTTCCCTCCCTGCAAAAACTAACGTTGTCAAAATCATATCCGTTGACCATTGACCATGCAACTGGGGACCGCTTGTGAATTTTATATTCCTTGAGAAACTTCTCCGTGAAGGAGGAAGCCGGATGAACTCGTCCAGGGTGAATGCCGCACCAGGACGAAGTGCAATGGGTGCCGACGCGGACTCTGGAATCAGCTACGTAGATTTCAAATTGGTTGGATCTATAGTATTCACTTTCACTCGAAAAAAAAACCACATCTTGTAGATGCTTCGAGGATGGTCATCAGTGATGAACAGGTTTCACTGCAGGTTTCGGATTTTAAATCATCAGACTCACTCCACCAGCAACCCAAGCATTTTGCAAAAGAAAAAGGATCAAAAAGACCATTTTCACCCGAAATGCTAAGCCTTTATCCACAATATAAAAAATATTTGTAATATTAAAATCAAAGTTATCATTGAAATAGAAAACAATAAGAATGAATAGTGAATTAATGAGATGTCCTTTTGCAAAGCAATATAAAAATTAGTTAATCATAGGATGTTGATCGCATACACATGATCAGTATATTAGAAAGGTGTTCTTTTATTTTGAATATGAATTTTGCATTTTAATTTCACTGTCAATGTGATAAATGGACCAATTTTATAAATATATAGATTTGTTGGAGGGAGGGGTGATTGAGCTAATGGATACAGTTGCAGACTATGTAATTAGTTATCAGATCTATTGCGATAATTTACACAATAATAAATATATTAACCTAGAATTTTTTTCCCCTCTCATCAGCTAAAAATAAAATAACAACTTGTATTCAATTATGTGCATACTCCAGAGAGCTTCACCACATGCTTGATAACAAAATTTCATCATTTATCACTGTGTTGGGCCAGTCTTTTAGAAATCTTATTCATATGCTATCTTTACATAGCTGGAGTCTGGTAGCTGGGAAACATGTCCAAACTACGTTATTCTCTTTGTTGAACAACGTCGTTAATGTTCATCTTCTTCCTGATATTTGCATCTCTTCTCGTGGTGTGACTTCAATAACAACTTTGATTTAATTAATCTTATAAAACTAGTGTATACCCTCCGTCAAAAATGATGTAAAAAAAAAAAAAAATGCTTAGCCAGTGTTCACACTCGCTATTTATCCAGATATCATCATTAGGGTTTTTTTTTCTTTATCAATCTTGGTGGAGAAATCCTACCTGGTTTCTTTCCACCTTGTTTTATCCCTGGCTAGGCATGACCAAGTAGGACTTAATTGACTATCGAGATCGTCTCTCAACCGAGTTTTTGGCCTTCCTATAGGTCTTTTCCATTGCCTTGGGATCCATTCTGTCGCTCTATATGCCCACCTGTTGTCTGTACATCTCGAAAGGTGACCTGACCATCTATGTTTTGCCGTTCGTATGGTAGTGATGATGTTATTTACTCCAGTTTACTGTCTGATCCACGTGTTTCTTTTTTTTATCACGTAAACTGATGTCGAGCATAATGCGTTCCATTTTGCATTGTGCCACTCTACCATTAGCTTTTCTATCGCTGCATTATTAAGTGCCCATGTTTCGCTACCATATGCACATATATTATTAAGATATTCATAGAAAATCATATGATTTTGTCAGTAATTTAATTTTTCATATATCACTCATAATTTCTGATGATCTAAAGAAGAAAAAACACCCACCGTTGACTTTTTATTATAGAGTGAAGGATTTCTTTCTGAATTCATTTCAGGCGGCGAGGTAAATCTGAGGTGGTTGTCTGACTTGCTCTTTTCTTTCTCGCTTCCCCTTTTCACTTGAAATGGCTTCGTCCGTGGGCTAGAAAAAGGCACGTGTTTTACTTGCTAACGGTATGGAAATATTTAATATCCACAGACATGTTTCATGTTCACTAACGATCATCAGTGTGGCTATATATAATTCTTCCACCGGTTTCATTATTTGAACCTTGGACTAGAGTCACCATTGACTTCTATCCAACACCCTAATCAATGCGGCCGTCGTGACGGCTATATGAAAAAGGAAAGAAATAAACCTTATTTATCTTATATGAATATAGTAAACTTCAGAGAGTATTCTCTCTCCATAGGGGAGATAACTTCGCATTCTTACCTAGATAGAAGTTTTTCATATTTCTATCAGCGCTCGCCTCTTATTAAAAAAAAAAATACACATTGGTCTTTATTATAGAGTGGAAGATGAATCGTATTGTGTTTTGACATTAAATCCCCCTCCCCAAATGTTAATATACCGTAAAACAGAATAAACCAAACCGTATGTCCTTGCGTTCCTAAATTGAACTTGGATAAATAATAAGTTGCTATAATTCTGCTTATGAGGCTTGCATGAACCTCAAGATGCTCAGTTGACCCTGGTTTTGAATATCTCATTTGATAGACTTTATCAAGGATTGTGCTCTTGATTTGACTTGTGACGGTATTCACCTTGGGTCAGTTGAGCCGGCTCCTTCCAATGAATTCATGGAGTCCCAAATGAGAGCCAACCAAACACAGTGACCCATTACAAACGTTAAGACAAGTGACGGCCAGTCTCGATTCCAGCGGCGAACACTATAGATACATGGGCTGATAATGAGTTCTGCATCCTGTTTCACCTTTCGGAGCCACGTTTTAAATTTGCCAGCCTCGAAATGGAACTGGATTGAAGACTTCTCTGATGAATTCACCTTGCAAATGCCGGAGAGTATGTCCGAACCAGCGAGAAGAGTTTGCTGAAGGGAGGATATTCGGCACCGCGCATCAACCATCGTATTCGAGATGAACTGCCACCAGCGAACAGTAATGATCAAAGACTTTCAGTCTGCAAAGGTTTGCAGATCTCACCAGTAAGGACTCGCATTCATAGAGAAAGATGGTATGAACACGAGCTTGATAAACTCGGATCATTGTAGCTAGCTTAATTTCTTGCCCGGTTATTGGATAGCTCTTGTCTCTAAGAATTATGCTTTTATCTATTTTTAAATATGGACAACGGAATTAAAACAATTTTAACTCTTATAGATTAAATAAAGACGAATACGTCCATTCAATCTGTGCGTTTAGTGATGAAAATGATATTGCAAACTTAAACGTGACAGACTGACCAACGGACAGAGCCTCTTATAGAGATGTTTGGACTGATATAAAAAAAGATTAGGTTGTAATTTCTCAGGACACGGAGTACAATTAACAAGAGATAACAGTTAAAATAGGCGAGGACACCCTGGAGGTGGTAGACTCCTTTTACTACCTAGGAGATATGCTGAGTGCTGGAGGTGGCTTCGAACTAATTTCGATCATCAGAGTCAAGACAACTTGGGGAAAGTTCAAAGAACTTCTTCCAATCCTAACATCCCGAGCCACCCCAATTATTACCAGGGGTAAGGTCTATGATAGCTGCGTAAGAAGTGTGATGCTGTATGGCAGTAGGTGTTGGGCCCTCACCCAGACCTCATTTGCTCGACTCCAGAGAAATGACAGGGCAATGATTAGGTGGATATGCAATGAAAAACCGGACCAGATCCAGAACATTAGGTCAGACACTCTACTTGAGAAATTGGCCATTCCAAAACTTGATGTCCTAATAAGGGCAAACCGTCATCACTGTTTCGGGCATGTTGAAATAAGCAAGGGGTGTATCAATACATGCAGAGACCTAAGGCTGGACAGAAAAAAGAAAGCTAGGCGCCCTAGGAAGACATAGAAAGAAACCATCAGGCAAGACCGTAAACAGTGGTAAATGGACAGTTAATCCACACAATCGTGTGCAGTGGAGACTTAGTATAAGGACAGCCAGACAATGTCGAACCTCTTGTCAAAGGGAACAGAGACGATAAACCTGGATAGTGAGAAAGTGTAACAAGTATCGTGTTGGAAATGCAATGATAGCAGCCATGATGAGGACACCAGGATGACTAACAGAAAAGAAAAGTTAGTTAAGCCTTAAATGAAGAAATAGATACATTTTATTTACACATTGATTGCACAATGACTTTTTTTTCTGAAAATTCCTCCATTTTAAAATTCTTATTGAAAGATTTTCCATTTTAATTTCTATTTAGCAACTAAAGTAGTTTGTAGTGTGGTAGTTCTTTATTTTTTTGTATTTTTATTTTTAATTCCTTTTCTTTTTAACTTTTGGCTTTTTTATTTTGTTTTAAATATTAAAATATATAAAATATGAATTCTACCATATTTTGAATTTTTTTTTCTAATTTTGTTTTTGTGTTTTTTGCTTTTTCCATGTTTGTTTTATTTTATTTTTATTTGAATTTTAACATTTTATTTTTATTTTATTTTTTTAATTTTATTTAAATTTAAATTGTATTTTTTAATTTTAATTTTATTTTATTTTATTTAAATGTATTTTTCAATTAAAATTTGTTTTTGTTATGTTTAATGATTTATTTAAATTTCTTTTAGAATTTCTTTAAATAAATTTTTTTAATTTAATTATTTTTTTAAAAATTTAATTTTTGATATTTATTATTTAATTTTTTTATTTTATATATTTTTATTTTATTTAATTAAAAAAAAATTTTTAATTAAAAAATTTAAAAAAAAAAAATATCTTTGTTTATTTTATCAGTTCTCAAGGCTACCCAGAAGGTCTAAAGTATTTAAATCTTTTCATTGTTGCCTGTTATCAAAATCTTTTTTTTAATCAGATATTAACTTTTGCCTACCCTTAGAGTAAAATCCTCTTCTCTTGTCATTCGATAAGATTTCACCACACTTATTATATTTCTCCATGTCAATGATGCCCCAACATCAAAATACAAAAAAAAGGGGAGGTGTTAACACTGTTTGCATGGGTAATACCCTTAAATAAACGAGTAATTTAGTCCACGGGGCTGTGAATAAACAAACAAAACCACAAAGAGAAATATGAGACTTGTATAAGATTCAAATTTGTGCCTCAGAAAGATGGCCCACCTGTCGTGGATGTCACCTTAACCACTCGGCTAACACGCCAAACGGTCAGTGAAAGCTGAATTTATGTCTGTAACTCATCTCCCCATCTTTGCGATTAATCTGTGCTCATGGTTTCACTACCTTTATAAACCCTAATCTCCTCGAATTTGCATTCCGTAAATATGTTGAACACGTTATATAGTAAACAAGTTCAACCTTCACTGATTTGAGTTCGCTAGTTTAGTGGTTATGGCGACACCCACGACAAGTGGTTCCTCTGTCTGAAACACAGGTTTGAATCCTGTATGAATCTCCTTTTACTTTTTTGTCACTTTCTTAATTTAGTCCACAGGGCTGGGAATAAATAAACCATTTGTTTAAGGGTATTACTCACACAAACAGTGTTAACAGAAAAACTGCCAAGATACATAATATATTATTGGAAATAAAATTCCGATATATATAAAATATAAAATCCAAAATGGGTTGATATCACATAAAACAAACGCACCAAACATAACATATGATCCGATTTTCTTCTATTTTTATTTTATTTTTCATACTTTTATGCCCCGCCCCCATACAAGGCATATTGTCACTGAAGCATAATGGGCTACTGTGTTTGGGGCCAGATTTATGGGGAGGAGGGAGTTGGGCAGCAAAAGTTTTGTTTACGTTACATTTAAATTTCTGCATGTTGGTACTGTCTGAGGAGCAGGAACGAAATTCCAAATGCAAGCAGCCTAAGGAAAGATTAGAAAATCTTTGGGCATCTAGAGATCTCTAAAGTTGAAGAATTACTATCAATCTATTGAAATTAGTTTTTTGTGAAAGCAGTGTCTAATGGATACCCTTGCAGACTATGGAATTTGCTATGCCAAATTCAAATCCGATTGGATTTATTGTATTCAATTATGCACTAGTACCTTTTGATAATCTTTGTGTAAAAATATCAACTTTTGTTCAGTTAATTGTATATAATGGATCGGCATCCAGTCACGTTAAAAGGGTTGATATGCCACAGTATTTATTAAATTGGGTGAAACATCCGACAGTTTATAAATATTATGAAACGAGTGTACACAAATTACGGGGAAGAAATTATGTTTCGCCAGTGTTCACACTAATATTCATATAAAATAACGTCTCAGTCGATGACGTTAAAAAGAAGAAAACAAAAAAGAAAGAACACATCTCAAACTGGAAAAAAAAACAGAAGGAAAAAACGTATCAATCTGTATAGAAAGAAAAAAACGTCTCATTATGGCATAGGATTTTTCCCAAAATTCATTTTAGACTGTAGCGGGCGGGAGAGGGGTCAAACTTGCTATTTGCTTTCTCAATTCCCCTAATTACTTGAAATGGATTCGTCTGGCAATTTTTTTTTTACTTACTAACTCTTGTGATGGGATGGATATATATATAAGGAGTAAGGCTACCAACATTTGTAAAAAGAAAGAGTGTTGTTTCATTTGAAAGAGTGTTGCTTCATTTGAAACAACACTCTTTTAAATCGAAAGACATTTCCTCGAAACGCGTTATAAAATTATAAAATAATAAATAATTGTTGAAAAAAAACTTTTACAAATGTTGGTAGCCTTACTCCTTTACATATATACTTTTCTCTCATTGGAACTGCGCTGATGATGCACTACCCTCTTTTATATATATATATATATATATATATATATATTATATACACATTACTCTTTATTATAGAAGGTGAGGATAGAAAAAAAATAACAAATTTGAATTGCTACATAGTTCTTGTATGAGCTCGTAAAACCGACGTTTCAACCAATGAGATCTTCATCAGGTTATAGCATGATGCGTGGTGTGAGCCAGTTTATAAATAAGTGAACACATATTTTTAAACAAATAATCCTCGATCCCTGAGAATATTACAATACAAGTTTTTCAGTGTTATTTTTTTGTTTTTTTATTCTTAAGAAAAATATGTTCTTTTTTATTGCTATTTATTTTATTCGCATCTCTCGGACTGTTCTCTTTGTCTCGAACGTTGTTGTTTCCGCAATGTTTCAGCCATTGTATTCTGCAGCCTTCTTTATGTCATCACTTGTTCGACCAGTTGATAAACGATCGATCATAGTGGGGGCAGGGAGGGGCGATTTGAAGGATGTGAACACCTTCGTCTACCTCAGCTCCACAGTGGTGTCGTCTGATCAAAGCACGGCTGTGGTCGGACATAACCTCGGTGCTGAAAGATCTGCTTGTGCACAGCTGCAGAAATGACTGTAGGACAAGAGAAAAATCTTGTTGGCCAACAAAGGGCGTATCTACCAGGACCACCTTTCTCTACAGTTCTGAAACCTGGTTGATGAAGGTTGCTGACCAACAGAACCTCAAAGTTTTTTGACTCTCTTTATAACATTCTGCACTGCCGTCGCATCAATCGAGTGTCGATAACCAACCTGTGTCAACGACTGAATCTGTGCCCACTCTCCTCTGCGCTGTTGCAACAACGTCTTTGGCGGTTTAGTCATGCTGCTCGACGTCAAGCAGGAGAATTAATCTGATACATTCTTCTCTCGTCTCCACTACCCAATTGGCGCAAACGCGTTGTTGGGAAGTTGGAAACCTGGGAAACTCCTATCAAGGAGGACCTCGGCAAAATCTCTGGATCACAAGTTGTTGGTCTTTGTCACTGGAATAGGGACTGGCTTGCGCAAGACATCCATACGTTGATTGTTATGGTTAGAGATGCTATGTGGGCAAAAAAGAAGTCGGCTCAACCCACCCAAGGTGAATGCTGCATCAAGAACAACTTTCTGAGAAATTCAAAATTTATTCAACCCACTGAGACAGTCTACTCACATTCTGTGTTCTATGTCTTAAAAAATATCTAGTATTACTTAATTATATGAATTCGTTCAGGGACATTTAAATATACCAGTTGGTACATGCCATGGCATAGGCAACACTTACCAGTTCTTTAGCGATTTAGTCATGTCCCCAGTCAGAATGATAAAAATAAAAACCGGGTGAACATGATTGAATGCATTGATGTAGAACATTGTCATGCACTGACTTTGATTCTTTCACGGATGAAAAAAAACAGTCTCTTAGATCTTTGCGCAAACTCTGACCTATCTGACCTGTCTATCTCTCTCTCAGACTCCCTTCTCCCCGGAACCCATAATCTCATTTGTTAAATAATAATTCTTTATGTCAATGCTGCTGACCGACTTTGACTGATTTTTTTCAACCGTATTTTTTTTTTTTGAAACAATATTCATTCTCTTGTCCATTGTTTCAACCTATTGACGTCACAGACAAAGAAATGTTCTGATTTCCGATTTCTCTTCAAAATAATTCTTTTGTTTTCTCTTTAGTTATTATTCTTTTTCCATATGCAGCTTCAAGCCGAGATTCCACCGTCCGGGTTTCTAATCTGTATCCCCCCCCCCCCTCCATATCATTACAATACTAACTACTACTAGAAGCACCTGAAAAAAAGCTGGGGATTACAATGGTTAAAATGTTAAGAAACTGACCTGGAGAGTCGTTCAAACATACCTTTTCTAGACGCATCAAGGGAGAATCGTCAGTGATGCACTGCTCTCATTGCCAATTTCCGATACTTTCTCATCATATAAGCTCAGATGGCTATCCGAACCTGAGACTGGAAGATTCAGGTCGCCTTCTTGAATGTGAAGTGCTACACACCTTCCTAAGACAAAACTTACCGTTCATACCAACTTAAGCTCTTCAACCTCTGTTAATCAGAATACTCAACATATCCCTCTGTTTCTCTATATAATGTCATTTCTAGTTATTTATCTTCCCCTGGAATGTGTACAGTTGTCTCCATATATGTGCATTACAGTGTCATTCTGAAACAAAGGCTGCGGTGTGGTTCTTGCATTAATTATCATGCAATTAATTCGAACATAGTCTTATAAGAATGAAACATTTATTCAAGTATATGATCGTTCAGTGCCTGAAAGGTCAAAAAGGGAGCGAAAGAGAGAGAGAGAGAGAGAGGGAGTGTTTCTTATGTTTTAAGTGCATTGATTAATTACAATTACATTTCATTAGACCATTTTTAAACATATCTTCTCAGTTCAGTAGCTTCTTTCAAACTGTCACCTGCTGCTCTCTGCCATCATATCTGATGTCATATCCGGCTAAATATCATCAACTTCCTTTTCCCACAATTCTAGCTAATTACTGGCAGTCAAACGTTTGAACTATGCTTACTTTTCAGTCATCGGCAGATATACTAATATATCTACCAGCAAATGTACACATTTTGAAGATTTAGTATTTATATATATATATATATATATATATATATATATATGAAAAGGATGCGTAATGTGAGTCTTATAAACACACTTAGTTCTAATGACCTCAGAGGAACATTACATCTGTACAGTATAAGTAGATATGTGCAGAAGAGTAGAGTTTGATGGTATGGTCACATTGAAAGAATGAATTAGGAGAGAGTTTTTGAAGCTGTCCAATGCATGACAGCATGTAAAACGGACGTTAAACGGAATGCTGATAAGAGAAAACATTGCATGAACCATGGTATTAATATGCCATTTAACTGTATCCTCCCCCGGCTTAATCTTTTTAAAGAGACATAAAAGTGGTGCAAAACAGTTCTGTTCTTTCTACTAAACATTTTGTCAGATTTCCATATTTGTTTTTCTACACATAAACACACATATATATGTAAATATTCTATAATAGTTTGTTTGACCCACTTAGAAGTGAAGCATGCGAAAATCTTTTTTCAACAAATCGAGGAAAATTCATTAGTTTAAGAAAGCAAATAGGAAATGAGAGGGTAATAAAATCAAAGACTCTGATATAAAAACAATCATAGAATGTAAATCCATACATTTGGCTTGATAAATTCGCTTGGGAATAAAACAGAAACGTTTCTATGTAGCTTACTTGCTACAACTAATTATTTAATAATAAATATTTTTTTAATTATTATCTACATAGGTATATGTTTCGTCTTTACGGAATCGTCAGTGTGGAGATAATTGTTCAGCCGGTCGCACAATTCAAACCCTAGACACTACTCGTCACTTTTTAACTCAAATCTGAACATCCCAACCAATGTGGCCAACTTCAACAGCTATAAACACTATTATATATTTTCAAGCAGACACATAGTAAGCCGTCTTGCAGTGTTCAGCAAATCACATGGACAGAAACTCGCATTCTTAGCTTTTAATTATTTTTATTTCTCTTAAAGGGTCCAGCCGAAATAATTATTTAATGATAAATATTTTTAATTATTAAACACATACGTATATGTTTCATCCTTGCGGAATCGTCAGTGTGGAGATAACTGTCCAGTCGGAGCTTTTGACAAGTATCAAATTAGATATCATATTTCATTTTAATTCAAACATATTTTAATTTTTATAGGTCAATATTTTAAAGACAATTTTTTTTGTTAGGAAATTTAGTCGAAATGTATGTAAACTAGATATAATTTATTCATATTTATTTTTTACATTTTTGGCACAAAGCAATGGTATAGTAAGTTATGTCTAGCATAACTTTGACTTTCCTATACCAATGTTAAAATGCCTATATATATATATATATTAATATAA
Source organism: Sepiola atlantica (assembly GCA_963556195.1). Taxonomy (NCBI): domain Eukaryota; kingdom Metazoa; phylum Mollusca; class Cephalopoda; order Sepiida; family Sepiolidae; genus Sepiola; species Sepiola atlantica. Next base: position 192,918,449 of record OY744518.1, on the reverse strand, counting down.
TAATAATGGTAATAATCCAGGTAAAAAATATCCACAGGGTGGTAATCCAGAGAATTTTAACCGGGTTTATAAAAAGTGCTCACTATCAAAATAGAGCTTTATATATGATAATTTTTATTTACACAGACATGTACAAAATCTGTGACACTGGCATGTCGATGTTATCGATCAACAGTTACTATAAACTGAGATCTCATCAGGCAGAGTTGGAATCCGATCTCAACCTCAGATCATATTTGGGGATATTTCTCCCCAAATATGATCTGAGGTTGAGATCGGATTCCAACTCTGCCTGATGAGATCTCAGTTTATAGTAACTGTTGATCGATAACATCGACATGCCAGTGTCGCAGATTTTGTACATGTCTGTGTAAATAAAAATTATCATATATTAATATATATATAATTAAAATGGGTGTATCTTAATACTTTAAATTAAAGTGAATATTGAAGTACTTTCTTTTATATTATAGATTAATTAATTTATTTTTGTTTAATAACAAAGTAGATACTTATTTATGTGTCTACATTTGGTTATAAATTCTTATTTGTTCAATAATTTGATTTTTGAAGTTTATAATTTGGTATTTTTCTCTAAATATGATTTACAGTGTCTACTATTTATATTACAAGAAGTTGCTTATGTTACGATTTCTCAATTCAGATTCGTATTGATGATTTTTATCTTTTTGTTCTTATATATATTTAGATAATGTAGATTAGATAATATATGCATAATCTATTATATAAATAGCAGTTGTGTGTGTATGCCCATCTAAAAGTTAAAAAAAAACATCTACAAAGTCGGTATTTTCTTAATCAGCGTTGCCCTGCTTGAATAATATCTAAAATCTAGAAAACATATTCATTATTTGACCCTAAACTGGCGCAGTTAACGTCAGAGGAGGGGGGGGCGGTTTTTCAGCGATTTTATGTACTAAAGGGAATAAACTCTGATGTTTGATCAAGGAGTTACTTCCCTTATGCCGACTTATTTCTCGAGTGGGGAATGAGCTGGGCAGAGGAGAAAGAGGAGTTGGAGAGAGGATGGGGGGGGGAAATCAAGGGAGGGGGAAAGAGAGAAAGATAGATGGGTAGAAGTTTTAATAGGAATATGTTACACTTTTGCTTTGGGCACTTATTTATTAATAGCTCTGTTAAAACTTTAAAATTAAATTTTAAATATCAAATATTGAGCTTTATCTTTTCTTTTTAAAATTAATTCCTATTCGAATCGATCTGAACAATATAGATTTACTTTTATATTATTACTTTTTCTCTCTCTCTCTCTTTCTCCCATATATATATATATTATATATATATATATATATATATATATATATATTAGTAAAAGGTTTCCACTTTATAGAATGTATTTAAATTTTGTAATTTGAAACGATTTTTGAAACCAGTAAAATGCAGAGACTTTTTTTTTAAATAAACATATTATTTATTTAAAATTCAAATTTTCGATTCACACAGGAATCTTCATCAGGATAATAGACAATATTTTTTTTCTTCCTTTTTTTTAAATGACATGGTGTCGCTTGATCTTGTGTTTCAGATGTTAATGAAGCTCGTTGTGTAATAATATCCACAAGTGGTGTATGTAACCTGGTCGCACGTTATAAGTATTAGTAAAATGTTTCCACTGTATAGAATGCATTTAAATTTTGTAATTTGAAACTTATTTTTTTAAATAAACATATTATTTATTTAAAATTCAAATTTTCTATTCACACAGGAATCTTCATCAGGATAATAGACATTTTTTTTTCTTTCTTTAAAAAAAGAAGGAAGAAAAAAATATTGTCTATTATCCTGATGAACACTTAGCCATTTTGTCTATGGTTGAAACATATATGCATTTGTTTAGCAAGATATGTTTGTATCAATAAGAAAGAAAAAGAGAGTAAGACTTTTAATTTATTTTGAATTATTTTTCTCTAGACTCTCCATCCGGGCAACGCCGGATAGGGACAGCTAGTTTTGTGTAATTTTGTGTTGTGTATTTTAATCATATGAATGTAGATTCGAGGCTGCGGTCAGATTTCATTGTTTATTGCACAGTGATACAATACATAACATACATATAAACTTATTTATTTAAAACCCTGGATATTTTTGAAGGTGGCATGTCATTTTAAAGGGTTTTTTTTTTGTGTATTAATTTTTTAAAAATGGTTTCAGTTAATACGAAATCGCCACGATCCAATCAACCAACCAAATAATTTTTAATATCTTAAACTCATAACGTGAATATTTTTTCCCATGATGCACTAGAATTAAAAAAAGAAAAGAGAAAGATTTTTTTAAAGGAATTATTTTCTATTCCTATATTTTTAAGAAAAAAATACACTTTAAACAGAAATTTAAAAAAAAATCACACTTAATCTTTGAGATTTCTGTCAAATAATTCGCAATTGTATTCACATTTTAAGTTGGCTGCCAACAATCACACTTAATTCTTTTCAGAAATCTAAAAAAGAATAAAAAAAGAAGATAATTATTTGCAGTCAACTAGGTTTTAGCATTACTATCAAACAACATATTTATTATGTTTCTGAATTTTTGAGATGAGGATTGATAATTTGCATTATTTGGATTATTCGGACTACTGTTCTCATCTTGAGTGTTATTCTCACCACGTTTCGGCCGATGTAACCTCTGAGCTTCTTCAGGTGTACCTTGTCGAACTCGGGAATCTTTCTGTCGAACTCGGGGATCTGTACGGAATTTCGAATAGAACCCTTTATTTAATCCACAGGGATAGCCTGTTTTTGTTCGGTCAGACATGACAGAGTAGAAGTCTTAAGTAATTCGCAATTGTATTCTTTATATCGCCCACACTGAGGATTGTCCGCAAGGACCCGTGGCATAACGGATAAAGTACTAAGTAAAATTCAGTTCTAAGCGATACTTTTCTAGAGGTTGCAGGTTCAATCCTCAGTGCGGGCGATACTTAGAATACAATTTCAAATTACTTAGGACTTCTACCCAGTCATGGCTGACAGAATGAGAACAAGCTACCCTCGTGGATTAAATAAAGTGTTACGTTCGAAATTCTGTACAGATTCCCGAGTTCGACAGAAAGATTCCCAAGTTCAACAAGATACACCTGAAGAAGGTCGGAGGTTAGATCAGTCGAAACGTTGTGAGAATAACACTCAAGATGAAACAGTAGTCCGAATAATCCAAATAATACAACTTATTTATTATTGTTGGATGGTTTACTAAATTCTAGTCCTGTGATGTCCTCTTAAGAATATGATTTCTTCAATTTGTAACAATTTTTATTTTAACCTTTGGCCTGACGAGACTTAGCCATTTTGGCTATAGTCGAAATATATATGCAGCTGTGTAGCAAAATATGTTTGTATATATAAAGTTTTATACTAATATATATATATATATATATATATATATATATATATATATATAGGATCAAATAAACCAAAGTGAAAACTTTTAGTAGATGGAACCTAATAAATTTGGACAATCGTCGCATATTTATCACTCTTCTTTCTTCTATCTCTCTCTCTCTCTCTCTCTCTCTCTCTCTCTCTCTCTCTCTCTCTCTATATATATATATATATATATATATATATATATTGTTGAATATAAGAGATAACTCATGTCTAGATATCCTTTGGTAGATCCTTTCAATAGTCCGAATTAGGATCTTAGTTTCGGAGGCGAATTGGCTGATGAATTTGCCATAATTTGAATTTGTCTCCCAAGTACTTTTGGAACCATCTGGGTCCATCTTCGGGGGAATGAGGTCCAAAAGTACTTGGGAGACAAATCCAAATTATGGCAAATTCATCAGCCAATTCCCCTCCGAAACTAAGATCCTAATTCGAACTATTGAAAGGATCTACCATAGGATATCTAGACATGAGTTGTCTCTTATATTCAACAATACTAGCCTGTAAGAGAAGATGCTGCCTATATATATATACATATATATATATATATGTATGTATATATATATATATATATATATATATATATATATATATATATATATATATATATATATATATATGTGTGTGTGTGTGTGTGTTTCCTGGTTGAAAATGGTGAATTTCTTCACATTTGAAAAAATTAAAAAAAATATATATCCGTTTGGACAAAATAAAAGCATGTAAATTATAGTTGATATCATAATTTTCATATTTCGGACAGTCCTCTGTCCTTTATCAAAAAATGTTTTTCTTGATAAAAACAAATAAACGACTTTTATAATGAACTGCACATTAAATACCTTTACAGATCTTCTGTTTTGTTTCATTCGTCTTTCTTTAACGAGAATCTGCACTTGCATTAACGTTTTTTTTTTCATTTTATTGTTTTCTTTGTTGTTTTTTTTCAAGCGTCAGAAGCTTTACGTGAACTCATCCGCTGAAGGTTCACGTTTTTTTTCAGGGAATTATTTTCTATTCCCATTTTTTTAAGAAAAAAACAAAAACACTCGATAAACAGAAATTTAAAAAAAAATATTCACGGTTAATATTTGGGATTTCTGTCAAATAAATTTGCAATTCTATCCAAATTTTATTTTGGCTGTCATCATCATCATCATCATCATCATCATCATCATCACCACCACCACCACCACCACCACCACCACCGTCCGTTTTACATGCTGGCATGCATTGGATGGCTTTAAGAAATTGACTTGTAAACTAACCTATCTTTGACCAGGTCTTTATTTATCCCTCTTTCTCTCAAGTCCATTCTTGTCATTTCCTCCCATCTTTTCCTTGGCCTTCCCCTGTGAACTGAACCTGCTACATTGACTGTTCTACATCTACTATCCCAAGAACTCTTATCCATTCTATCAATGTAACTATACCATTCTTAAAGCCGTCCAACACATGCCAGCACGTAAAAAGGATGTTAAACTGATGAGGGTAATAATTATGCTACTTAGAATGGCTAGAAATCCCTGCCCATAACTAGAAAATGATGAGCTTAGAGTTATCTCCCTTGACATATTCCTTAATTCAAACGTAACGACTTCTTTTTCAGCATTTCACCTGTACGATTGTAGTAAAATTGAATGAGAGATAAGTAGGTTACGTCAAAATAAAATTTCTACTTCAGAGATAAGGTTATGAAAGTGGGTTAACGTGGCAAGGAAGTGACGTAGCAAATAGGAAGTCAATAGAGATAGGATGTAGTGTGGCTTCGATAGGGTATTTAGATAATGGTAACGTCTTTGGGAATTCACCAAGAACGATGGTTATAAAATGTTTATAAACGGCGAAGGAAGAAATGGGATAAAAGCATGCATGCATGGCTATTATAATCTGGAAATGGAAGCATGATTGAGAGAATAGAAGGGTCACCAATGCAAGTTTATGTGTTTCGTAGAGAAAGTTCAGTGAGTAAGTAGGCACGAGGCTATATGTTTGGATTATTCGGACTACTGTTCTCATCACAACATTTCGGTCGATGTAACCTCCAACTTTTTACAGGTACATCATGTTGAACTCGGGAATCTTTATATTGGACTCGGGAATCTGTATGGAATTTCGAATGGAACCTTTTATTCAATCCACGCATGCTCTCGTTTTGTCAGCCATGACCGAGTAGAAGTCTTAAGTAATTCGTAATTGCATTGTTAGTATTGTCTGCACTGAGGATTGAACCCTCAACCTCAAGAAAACTGTCACTTAGAACCGATTCTTACTTAACACTTATATCCGTTATGTCATAGGTCCTTGCTACAATTCATAGTATGAATTTTAAGAGCCTTGAAACTATTCTTGTTTTAGATGTGTATTCTTACTACTGATCACTATATATTACTACTAATTACCATATATAATACAACATATTACTATATATATATATGTATGAAAAAATATATTTGTGTATATATTTTTAAGAAAATTTATCAAAAATGTTCAATGTAAAAGCTCGATAACTGTTAACATTTAACAACACAGCATATATATATAATTAAACAATTGTAAGTTAAATTCCAATGACTATGTCTTTATTCATTTTTTCTTGCCGAAATTCAAAATAATTCAATGTTTTACACACAAACAAAACAACCGAGAATAAACATATAATTACCCGGATGTTTCGTTCATGCAGCTCATCAGAAGACCAACAGACCACCTCCGGAAAAAAATCCTCAAGCAAAAATTTTTTTTTTTAACTTTTAGATGCATTTCCCATAGAAATCAGTTCCTATATATATATATATATATATATATATATATATATATATATAGTAAGTTATGAAAATATATTTATGGCAATTAAGCTACACAGAGGCTCCCGTGTTTCATCCCCAGGGGGAATCTTCAGGCTAAAATGCATGGAGTTAGTTTTGCCGGGTGTTTTTATATATACGGCTAACTAGTTAACCAATCAGATTCTTTGTCGTTTTCTTAGCCAATCGTTGGGCTTCTCACGAACAAAAGTCCGGTTAGTTTTTCTTCCTATTTACTGTTCTATTGTTCTGTTTTTTATAGAGTTGCCTATATCCTGTTTCTTTGTTGTGTCAATATAATGGGTGAACTTATTTTAACACGTGGTTCCTTGTATTTCTATTTTAGGTTTTAGTTTTTAGGTTTTAGTTTAGTTTAGTTTTTTTTTATTTATTTGTTCATTTATTCATGTATTGTTAGCCTAAAGTAAATTTTATTCTGTGCAGGCAGCTGTATATGTGAGAACCTGTGTGAGTGAGTAGTAATTCGTTTCTGCATCCATTGTCAGCATATGCATATGTGTGTGTGAGTTCACAAAATCTGTGGGTGTTTGAATGTTCTTTTCGCCTGTAGTCAGACTGTACTCTGTGTGTAGGAGTATGTGCACAATATTAGGAACACTGTGGGTGTCTAAGTGATTTTTCTCCCTCCCCGGCTCTTTGGCCGAGGAGGGGGGGGCAGTGAATGTATGTTCTGATCTTCTTCTGATGTCCACCGCCCTGGATCTGTGTTCTTGCATCGTTTGAACTTTATTTTATTTTTTTTCCAATTTTCACATCGGCTCGTGAACTCTGTAATTTCAAACAAGCGGGAATTATGTTCATTGGCCGAAAATAATGAGTTTGTGACCGAATGTGAAATTCCTACTTGTTTTTGGATGTGAAGAGGAAAGGGTAGCTAAACGAACAAAAAAAAAAAGAGTGGCTATTCAAGCCAGTAACTTTTTGCGTTCGTTCGCATCGCCAAAAAGATACATGACAGTTTATTGGGTTTTTGGTCTGCAAAGAAAGCAGACATATTTCGAAGGTTTTCTTCAATCCAACATAGGCAAGGGGGGAGCACAAATACTGTGTAATGCTCTAAAGCTGCGTTTTTCAACCGATTTTCTCTGCAAAAGACCGGAAGGGTTCCGCAAGAACTTTTTATTAACCCATTTATTGGTTCACATGGCATTTTACCTTGATTTACATCAATCTTTTCAATATTGCCAGTAAAGGATTGACGGGATTCCACGTTGGCACTAGCACAGCACCGAGTATCTTATATATATATATATATATATAGAGTGGCCTATATCCTGTCTTTGTTGTGTCAATATAATGGGTGAACTTACTTTAACATGTGGTTCCTTGTACTTCTATATATATTTGTGTTCACAATACAAGCATGTACTAATGAAAGCAAAGTAACAAGTCGAAGACAATATATATATATAATTCAATAAAGCATTTATTGTATGTGGAATCGACTATGAAATAATGTTCATTAAAACGTATACAGAGTAAGTGTAGGTGGAATGATGTATACGCGTGTGTGTGGACGTACGTATGTGTGTGTGTGTATGTCAAAACAAAGTGTCCATTGGGAATGTCTATAGTAGAGAGTCTGTGTATTGTTATGTATACATGTCAGTAGATAAATATTCTTACATACCAAGGTAGTGTCCTTGTGTGTGTGTGTGAGCACATGGTGATGGCAGTTGTCATTCCGAATAGGGAGAGAGAGACGGTCTGGCTGATGTTATCTGTAATAGATCGTGAGAGAGAAAAAATCAAGAGCGAATCTGTGCATCTCTTTTCATAAGGCAGATCAGGACGCCTCCTGGTGTCTCGACAAGGGGAGATAAATCGAGTTTGGCCTTATCTGATGGTATATGTGTGCAGTTGTGTTTGAGAAAGGGAATTAATGCTACAGGATAAGTAAATAATAAAATGGTGCAGCAATTATCTGTTTACATTTATATTATAAGTATATGATATTGCTTACTTATGTTTATTTTTTACGTTTGAGATTAGATTTTTTTTGTGTAAATAAAAAACGCTCTTATAAAGTATTATAAACGAACAGTGTAAATTGACAAAGAATTATTAATTTTTCCTTAAATCAGTTATTCAAATATATTTACATACTATGATATTTATCATATGAACAACAATGAAAATAAAATGTGAAATATATGAGTACCCATTGTTTTGTATTTCCAAACTGGCCGCCATTTTTAAAATAAAAAAAAATACTTTTCAGAACTACTAGTATGTTTTAGATTTTTTTTCTCGTATTGCCATCACATTTGTTTTTAAGTTTGTGTTGGGGTTAATGAAGGGCATGTTAAAAATATATTATCATTTTAAAGGTGTTGTATATTTTTCAGCAGAAAAATAGGGCCCTTAAATAAGCAAAAAAAAAAAATGCCTCTCATTAACCTGAAAACTAACCCTAGTTCTAGGTGTCAATACAAAATAAAATCTAAAATATACTAGTAGTTCTAAAATTTTAAAAAGAAAATGATGGTCATTTTGAGAATACAAAAACATGGTTACTCGTTCTGACCTATGCTATATGGTTAAGAACTGGGTGATCGTTTTAAGTTAAATTTATTCAGTAAAGTGAACCCCACTCTAAAGTTTAACATATTTTTTTTCGTTTTAATTTTTCTAGATATTTCTAGGGTTTTGATTATCTACTCCGAACTCGGGAATCTGTACAGAATTTCGAAATAAACCTTTTATTTAATGTATTATATAAAGGGCATTTGTGTGTGTGTATGTGTGTGTGTGTGTGTGTGTCCAGCTCAAATTCCAGGTCTAACAACATTATAAACATGCGCACAGGTATCCAATAAATATCTACAGGTGGCCTTTAATAATTGTTACAAGAGTGGTTGAATATATTTGACATTGTATCATCTACCATTATAACAGAATGCATCAATTCAAGAGGCAACATCCTGTAATTAAGGAGAGTAGAAAATGGACCTTGGGTTTACTTTCGGCAGCTTCGTAACTCTCGCTTCCCTTATTTTGTCTTTTAGTCCTCACATTCCATGAGCGATGTTTCTGACAAAGGGAGGGGGGGGAGAATTGCTGTTTTCTGGGCCGGAATCTATCCATCTAAAGCTTATCGTTGGCTAGTTTTTTTTTTTTTATCTTGCAGTAGTATTTGTTTTTATTTTAGCTCCTTGCATCAAGTGGCTTCATGCCTTGTCTGGAGCGATTTTCATTTAAAAAAAATGTTGACGATTTTTATTTCAGGTAAAAAAATGCAACAGATCAAATACAGGTAAATAAATATGATCAGCACAAACCAAAGACAACGCAGTTAAAAAAAAAATGGACAACAAAGGAAATTAGAGTAGTAATGAAGTGCTATTACAAAAGCAACCGTCACACAAAGAAGCTCCTTTACACATATAGAACATAATCCAGAAGTTATGCCATTGATTTTCCAAACACGCTCTATATTTGTAGCAATATGTAACATGAGATAAGTAGCATATGCAAACTATATTCTAACAGTTCAAGTAGTTATCTCCCTTGTATGGGATTCTCCTCTCATAAAAGTGACATAGTCTGTACGCACAGTGTTTGAGTATTTATTTACTCCTCTCCAGGAGTTAGGCACAAGGCCAGTTTTATCTTACTCCCACAAGAAAGATGTGACCCAAGGTCAGATCAGGAAAGTGGGGTTTGAAAAGCCAGTGCCAGAGAAGGTGAGCACTCTGGCCATTAAACATTGCCTGGGCAGCCCCGTCGGCATTCCCCAGTAGGGGCGCCTCAGGCAGTAAGCAATAAACTTACTCCTCTCCAAAGAGGGGAGGCGAAGCCTGGGAGGGTGGACCTCTTAGAACTGCACAGGACAGACCTATAGACTGGCGGAATCAAGCCCGAAGGGCAAGACAATGCCGGTCTATGGAGTGCAGTATCCATCGGAACAGATACTACACTTTGATCTTAGCCAAAAGGCACAAGAAATGCACAGTGTATTATTTACTCCTCTCCAGGAGTTAGGCACAAGGCCAGTTTTATCCTACTCCCACAAGTAAGATGTGACCCAAGGTTGGGTCGGAAAGTGGGGGTTGAAAAGCCAGCGCCCGAGAGGTGAGCACTCTGACCATCAAAAATTGCCTGGGCAGCCCCGTGTTTTAGTAGCACAGGTTGAACACTTGGAAATATTTACTACCAGAGGAGAGATTAAAAGTTTGGTATATGTTTATTGTGCGTCTCTATGTATTTTCTATTTGCTTTATGTGTTTTTCTTATGTCTGGTGTTTACACGCTGTTATCGGTTTAATTTCAACTCAAAAATGAAGTAAGAATGAAGTAGAACCTTTAACAAATGTATTTAACAAAAACACCGATTAGATGAAATGTAGAAAACCGCTGGACGCGAGATGCTTGTTTGATTGTTAGAGACGTTCTATTTACTTTTTCAACTGTCATGGCAGACGACTTCTTTTATTGAAGGGCGATAACTCTTTTCCTTGATCCAAGGGAAATAGCTTGATTCTGTTTTGTTAATTTTGATGCTGAGTGGCGTGTGTGCTGAAGATGACTTCCCACCACATTTTGCAGATAGAATCATGGGGAAGGGTATGGTTAGACATAGCTGGAGCTTCTGCCAGTACCGAGAATGCAGTTCTATCTATCTATCTATCTATCTATCTATCTATCTATCTATCTATCTATCTATCTATCTATCTATCTATCGATCTAATGGTTACTTAGGTTAACATTTCTGCCCATCTACTTAATTAAGTGTAAATGGTACTTGTCATCATTTAATATTTTTCTCTCAATAAACCTCCATTTCAAAACTCTCTCTTCTCTTAATTCTTCTAACTATAACTCAACGAAGTTATACTGACAATGGATCCTAACTAGAGACAACCAAAGAATGGGTTAGGTTCCCCTTGACCACTTTGGAACAGTGTAGGCATTTGTGTGTGCATCGCTTTTTGTAAGGGTGCATAAGCATGTGTGTATGAGTTGAAAATGAATAGTAGCTTCTGAACCCCAAGGGGGCGAGGGAAGTGGAAACTTTCTCCTCCTGTTAAATGTGTGTTGATTTTTTTCCAACTGGTTTTCTTGCGGCAAATCTGATCTTAAATTATATTTTATCGGCTCCAGGCACAGGCACATGGTTTTATTTTAGCACGAAAAAGAGATTTTAATCACCAAAGTGTGGCGGACGTAGTTGAAAGCATATCACATGACAGCCACTTTTTTTTTCTTTTGCTAAATATGGTGCTTGGAGCTGATTTTGAAAGAAAACTCAAATTTCTTTTTCAAATAGAATTTTTGGGTGTGCCGTATGTGTTTTCCCCAACGCCGTTAGTCGATTAATTTTATAGGATTGAGATACATGTAAATCCTATAAGTCTATTCTTATGTAAAATTTACCGGGGAAGACAATTTAAGTGTACCCGAATCTCTAAGTCCACTCTTACTTTGTCTATGAGAGCATAACCTCCTTAAAACTTAAAATATACCCTATTTTAATGAAATTTATATCCTGTGTATAACATTCCTTGGGGAAGACAATGGAAGTAGCCCACATCTCCACATTACCCTCTATGTGCCGAATATCTATGTGCCCCCACCTCTGAGTGAGCCATAGAAACAGAACCCCTTTAAAACATAAAATACGTATATCCGATTTTAATGAAATTTAAACCATGTGTATAAGACACTAATTCAGAGAGTTTTATAACATGTCAGCTTGTCATATAGGGAGCGAAACGGGAGTATGGGGGGACAGTAAAAAAAAAAAGTAAAATGTGTTATGAGCAAAGTGAACAAGTACATCATGATGACCCTCATTCAATCCCGAACAACGTCGAACCTTCCTGCTAGTAATTAAACAAATTGTTGAAAACAAATTATTATTAGCAAAAAAAAAAAAGAAGAAAAACAGGCTAAAATAGAATGCGGGATTTGTTTTAGTTTACACCGGGCGACATTTCCGATTTGGCAGCTAAGACATAGTGGGGAAACTCAAAGTTAACCACTATTTTAATAATTTGTTTTGGCATTTAATTAAAGCAAAAATAAGCATAAAAATTGCTGTTTAGAAAAATGCATGTTCTCGTTTATCTATTTGGTAGCGTTTCCCTTGTCGCTACAGAGAATATTAAAGCTGAGAGTTATTTCACTTTGTTAGAGAAGGGAGTTATTTCCCTTTGTTACAGATGGAAGTTATTTCCCTTTGTTAGAGATGCGAATTATTTCCCTTTTTTAGAAAAAACAAAAACAAAACATGTTCTTGTATGACTGTGACAAACCCGAACAAACATTTGGCAAAAGTGCATTACAGTTAACAACGAAAAAGAGGGTGAAAAATAAAAAAACAAAAAACAAATAGACAACAAATAACTGTTACAAAACGCAACAAAATTTACTTTTCTATCTACCTGTATATTTTTCACCTATGTTTACTGATTGTAAGATTTATTATCTATGCATTTGTTATCGTCACTTTTACCCGGTCAAACATACGTAATTTCAGCATAAACAATAATAAAGGGGGGGGGGGTAGTGGAACCGTAAACCTAAGTCCTAGAGTGATTGCTAATCGGATTAGTGTAAGCTTTTTATTATTATTATTATTATTATTATTATTATTATTATTATTATTATTATTATTTCATAGTAGTCTCAACTTTTTGGATGGTTTTAGTTGGAGTTTTCTTTTTTGAACATCAAGTCAATTTCCTAGACTTTGTGCCAGTTGACACGGTTAAGATTCGGATAAAAATTGTTGTTTGGGATAAATACAATTTAGGCGCGCAGTGTGAATATAATTGTATTGGCGCGTGAAAAATAATAAATAACGCCCACGCAAATTCCGGCGTGACCTTATATATTAAATCAACTCAAAACGAGCGGACGTAGTAGGGAGCACACCACGTGATATTTCTGTCCAATGGGATTTCTCCAAAGACATTTTTCTAAACTTTTCTCCTTAAGCTCGCTGGAGCCTATCCAAATAGTATTTAAGCACACACAAACATCAAACCCTCTCTCTCAACTGACTCTTCATTCGGAGGTTACACGCGTCTTACTATTACTCTTCCATTTCACCTTTCGCGCGCTTCATACAATTTCACAGGCGAACATTACCTATTGCCTCTCTTAACATTTTATAACACATGAGCATTTCAACAAAACAAAAGACATTCTCCTTTTTACTTACCCTGAAACTAAAGAAAGGACTTCTGAACTCATTACAAAAGGAAATATGTTATATTTGTTAATGGTTTATTTCAGTGAATAAACTTCCGTTGGTTTTGCATGTAAGTCTTCTTCTTATTATTTTTATTTTTATTTGTGGAGGAAGTTATCACCAAAAAAAGGCATGACGACCACCACAACTTTCAAGTTGTACCGTAACACTTTCGCTGTTCCTAACAGGCAAGCTTTTTGGCAGACTTGGAGAATAAATTGTCTCATCAATCTGTTTAAAACCATTTATTGTGGCTTTTCGTTATGGTTCCAAGCGTTCCAATTACAACAGGGATCACCTTTTCTTTTTTACTGTTCCATAGTCTAATTAATTCCCATTTTAGATCTTGATATTTATTCATTTTTTCGTGTTCTTTCTCTTGCACCCCGGTATCGAAGGGTCAGGCTAGATCAATGATTAAGCAAGTTCTCTTGTTTTAGTTTAGAAAGATTAAGTCGGGTTTTGAATTTTTTTTATACTGATGTTGTGCTAGGATTGGGCATTCAGATACAATATGCGCTAAGGTTTCTTCTCTTTCATTACACAATCAGCATATCGTGATTCTGCAGTTTTGTCAATGTAATGCTTGATGGACCTAGTGCAAGTGGCTTGTTCCTTAATTGCAGCCCAGAAACAAGCCACCCTCACTAGGCCCATCAAGCATTACATTGACAAAACTGCAGAATCACCGATATGCCGATTGTGTAATGAAAGGGAAGAAACCTTAACGCATATTGTATCTGAATGCCCAATGCTAACACAACATCAGTATAAAAAATGAAGACACAACAAAGTCGCTCAGGTACTACCTTGGAATATATGCAAGCTTTATGAATTGGACCACAATGAAAAGTGGTATGAGCATAAGCCAGAAATGGTAAAGGAGAACGACAATGTCAAACTTCTTTGGGACATGCGCATACAGACTGATCAGGATTATTATTATTATTATTATCTATATATTAATACGATAGCGTGTGTGTTCGTGTGTCACGCTTCCGGCAAAAGCTCTGCGCATGCGTTCCGCACCTAGATTTTGAAAAACATTCAACTAACCGAATTTTCGAAAAATTTTCATGTATTTCCCTTTGGCGCAACGGTTAGTGACGTAGTATTTTTGACTTCGGCCCGACTGGTTTATAGTTCGATCCCAACCAACCTCTAAGATTGTTTTTCTACATTTCGAGGAGAAGGGGAAGAGAGGTAGGGAAGGGACGGCCTGGAAAACACATATTAATACGATAGCGTATATGTTATTTTGTGTGTCACGCTTACATCAAAAGCAACAACCTTCCGAATCTTTGTATGCTACTCATGAATTGGAGCAAAGTTTAATTTAATCTAAAACATTTACAAAGTAAGGTTTAGTCGTCAAAATATTACGTTCACTAGAAATAGTGTATATAAAGAAATCTTGTAAATTGTTTCATGTATTGTTCATTTAAAAAAAATAAATATACAAGTCAAATCTTATCATATTTTATTCAAACATGTATAGGTTAGGAACAAGATAATTAGTCTAGAAAACAGCAGCGTGAAATTCGGCTGTTTTCGGGATTTTTCCGAAGTTATCCAAATATCGTTTTCAGTCATAAATATTTTTTTGTCTATTTAAGTATCATACAATTAGTATTGAAAACCTCATTTCGTGTAATTTACACGGGTCCTGCTAGTTATTATTATTATTATTATTATTATTATTATTATTATTATTATTATTATTATTATTATTATTATTATTATTATTATCTTTTAAGCCTGAAATTCACGACCAACTCCCCTAAACATCTGCGGCCATGATGGAAAACACGCGTGTTTGGCTAAGTAAAAGTGACGATAACAAATGCATAGATAATAAATTTTACAATCAGTAAACACACGTGAAAATTATACAAGTAGGTAGAAAAGTAAATTTTGTTGCGTTTGGTGACAGTTATTTGTTTTATATTTTCTTCACCCTTTTTTTCGTTGTTAACTTTAATGCACTTTTGGCAAACATTTATTTATCACTAGCTATTCGGCGTTGCCCAGAAGTCTTTATACTTCCATTTCGTTTTTTGTTTTTTTTTAAATTCTGTCGTTTTTTGTTTCCAAAATATATTTTTTGTTTTTAAAATAAGATTTTGCGATTCAAATTCAATTATTACAGTATCGTTTAGCTTATTAAATTATTAAGTGAACCAAATTGTTATAAAACTATAATTATTTGTTGTTACGGTAATGTTGCTTTAATCGGCATTTGTAAAATTACTTTCAATATGTTGCAGGGGCCGATGGTGGCGATCGGTCTTATGGCAAAGAAGGACAAATAGATAAGCCCTCCCCCCAATGTCCCAGTGCTCTCTGCATTCTTTCAGTGAAGGTCTGGTTAGTGCTATCCCTCCTCGGTCTTTCCATCCTCCTTGACCCTTCATGACTGTTTTGTACAGAGGAGTTAAAGGTGCACAGAACAATTAATGGTCTATTGCACCATAAAAGTGTAGCGTGGATGCTGGCTTGGATAGGATATAGAAGATGGTCACGCCTTTGGAATTGTCCCAAGATCCATGCTCGCAATTAAAAATCTTGTAAGTGACCAATGAGAAAAATGGACAAAATTCATGTTATGAATGATTGAGAAAAGGTCACCATTTAGCAAGTGCTAAATTCACTAAAAAGTGTTTTGTGAATGAAAGAGAGAAAGACATGGTTAACTGACAAAATATATTTATATTTACAAATTTATCATGGCGTGAAAGATATTTTGAGTGAGCAAATTGTTCGTTAGAAAAGTTAAATGTTCTTGTGTTTGCAGAATGTTCGCAGTATGGAAGTAGGCACGGGTGTTAGAAGTGTGTATGTCGATATGTTTGCTTTGTAAACATGCGCTAGACTGCATTTTTTAGTGATGCATACGAATGGCAGACGTTGCAGGTGATAGATGTGCGGCCAAAGGAAAAGTTGGGAGGCGGACACAGAGGAATTTGAAAATATGTCTGATTTTGTGTTTTGGGCCACACAGAATCTTTTTTCTCTTTAAAATGAAATAAGTACCTTATAAAAACAGGGAATCATGCTGAGACCAAAATGTAATGTTCGTAGATTGGCTCCATGATGAACTCCCTTGAGTTGACTGTCTGGCAGTTATCTTTAGTGGATTTCTCCAGCAGTCAGCTTCTGGTTGGTTTAATGGTGACCAATGAGAAAGACTAGAATCCAAGATTTCTTGGTAGGAGGAAAAAATTCCAGATGATGGGAAGAGGGAGACCTGGCCTTCTGGGCAGGACAGATGGGGTTGGTCTTTCTGAGAGCTGGTAGTCAGGTGGAGCTGTGTGCCTCTTCAGGCAAGGTGGGCCGATTGAGGCTCTTAGTTCTAGGATTGGGTTCATTGGACTTATGTTAAATTTGGTCGGGCAAAAATCTCATTTTGCAAGTCTGCCATTCAACCTGGGAACCAGGCACGTAGCCAGACTTCTAACTTAGGGGGGGGAAATACATTTTTAGGGGGGGGGGCAAGGCATTTTTAGGGGGGGGCAAGGCATTTTTAGGAGGGGGGGGCAAAACTAATATTGATATTCTAATATGGGTGACGTTTTGGTTCAGTGTGTGTGTACTGATATATAAATATAAATAAGTAGATACAAAATTTCAATTTCTTTTATATAATCTAAATATATTGTTGTGTATTTCGGTAGGTACATGTAAATAACAACATCAGCATAGTAAAGCACATAAAGCATAGTAAACACAGTAATAATAACATAAAGTTCGTAAAATAAGGTAGCTACTTGCTAGCTCTACAGAATTCTATTATAATCTTCTATTTGTACGTGGGGTTTATACCCTATCAATGCTGTTTTTCTTTTAACTTCATCTCGGGTGAAATGTGGGATTTTTTTCTATGTTAATTTAAAAATTGTTGAATATAACATTCACAATTTTTTAAATTAATAGTTACAACTGACAACAAAAAGAAAAAAACATATTTGAGATTCGTGATAAAATACAAAAATAATTTTTTAAACTAATTCCCACTTTCATTTGAAAATAATTTAGGTTGCTAGTATTCATTTCTATCTTTTGAATGAAGACAACACTTTCTTTTATAAATTAAAAAAATATCTTTAAAAGAAGCTGGCAGAACAACAACGTTAATTCATTTTGTGTTATTATTCCATCATTTGAATTATAATTATGAAATTGATAATTTATGATATTAAATAGTGTGAATTAACAATATTTAAAAGTATATATTTGGTAAGTTGACAAAAAAAGACAGATACACTGACAATCTCTTTCACCAAGCAGGAAACAGGTGAAAAGCATCGAGGCTTTGTTTCCCTCACCACGTGATCTGAAACTAGCGAAGTTATGTTTGAGTTTGAGAACACGTACATTTTAATTTTTTTTCTTTTTACAAGGTAACATAAATTTAAATCATATTTAGATGTTATTATGGTCAATAGATTTATTTTAACTGGTAGTTTAAAATCTGTAAATATTTAGTATGGTATCATTAGTACCAGGAATGGAAAATTAAGTTTTAAACAAAATAAAATCCAAAGAAGCGTTTTTGAAATCGGAAATTATGTTAAAAATTGGTGGGAGGTCCTCTCTTGGTTGGTGGCCCAGGGCCCCAGCCCCGTGGCCCCTTAATCCGGCCCTGCTGTAAAATATATTACACAAAAGTAAATACTGGTTCATAATGAAGAAGTATAGTTGACTAGGAAATATAAGAGTATTTATATTTATAATATTTTTTGGATCACAAATTTCAAGGGGTGCAAATGTAATTGCAGGGGGGGGGGCCTTGCCCCCCCTGGCTACGTGGGGGCTGGGAACACGAGTTTCATTTGTAACTTCCAACAAATAAACTTGTTACTTGTTTAATAACTTGATTTGTGACCTTACTTGGAATGAGAATTCTTTGTTGCAGCACTGACCGAGTTGGACGACAACTTTTGATCGGCACAACAAGTGGGGACGATCGCGGCCAGTGCAGTGAACGCACCCGTGCATGTTCGCAGTTTTTTGTCAGTATGAATATGCATGTGTTAGTTCAGGAGGCATTGTGCGTATGCGGTGTTTGTCAATATGTGTTAAAGTCTGTGTGTGTGAGTTGGGTAGTAATTTGCTACCGCAGACTTCCGAGGACCAGGTAGTTAAATGTAATGTAATTTCTGTTGGGTGTCTTTTTTCTGTCTCTCCCTGATTTTGGTTGGAGCATTGCTGTTATTATTAGAAATTGATATTTCACACATGTTCACAAAGTTTATCGTTTCAAACGAGTGGGAATCATTTTCATTGATTGAAAATTGTAGAATTTGCCCCTTTATTTGAAATCATATTTTTTTAATTTCCGAGATGGCAGACAGCACAAAGGTATTCATTTGGCTATCTTCTATTTCCATTTCATACAGAAAGGAAGAAAATGAACGTGTAAGCTAAACGAACAGAGAAAGAAAGAGAGTAGCTTATACGAGCTAGTAACTTTTTTACGTTCGTTCATATCGCATCTCCACTTTCCCACAGTATAAACAAGAACATAAGTCAGTTGTGAGATCGCATACATCAGCCTGACAACATAAGGATATGCCAGAGTCTTATCTGGCCCGTACTTCTCCATATCGTATGAAGTATTCTCGAAGTTATACCATGGAAACTTTGATAACTCAAAAAACTTATTATCTGATCAGGCTGAAATACTGCATGGTGTTATTAAAGATTTATCTGATCATTCATGAAATCTGGAAAAATCGGAAGTTGAAATTCCATGAAAATGACCGCACTTTTCAATGTCAAAATCAAAGGTCAAGACCAAGGTTATATAAGAAGCGGGACTTCATTGGCTACAATATGGGCCAAGTAGCGAGTCTACAATGAACAAAACCACAGTTATCACCAAAAGTGTGACCATCACCTTTTCTCTGACCTTGACTTTGATCTTTGACTAAGATATCCCAAAATTAAATCAGTTCTAAGTTAGATCATGATTGAAGTTTGGCAACAATTGGTCAAGCGATGTGAACTCTAGGCTGTAAACAAACCATAAGACATAGTGACAAACTTGACCGAAAACATAACCTCCACAAACTTGACCGAAAACATAACCTCCACAAACTTGACCGAAAACATAACCTCCACAAACTTGACCGAAAACATAACCTCCACAAACTTGACCGAAAACATAACCTCCACAAATTTGACCGAAAACATAACCTCCACAAACTTGACCAAAAACATAACCTCCACAAACTTGACCGAAAACATAACCTCCACAAACTTGACCGAAAACATAACCTCCACAAACTTGGTAGAGAAAATAACAACGGTTTATTGCACCATAAAAGGTGAAGAGGTATTGATTGCTTCTGCTGTCAGTGTCACAGCAAAGGTAGATGCGGAGCGCCCGGATGAGTTAGTTCTCTAGCGTGGACCTCTCCGGAGTTTAGTGAGACAGCCCGGATGGTCTGGTGACTGGAGGGACAGCTCGCCAGGACTGGTTGGTCGACTGGACGAACATGGATGTCTCTGAGATTGGAGAGATTGTTCGTAGGATCTCCTCACTCGGTTGAGGAGAGAGAGGGACGGCTCAGTGATAACATTAGGAGCATAGAAAGTAGACCATAGGTTTACTTTCGGCAGCCTCGTAACTTTCGCTTCCCTTATTTTGTCCTTTAGTCCTCACATTCCATGTGCAATCTTTCTGACAAAGGGGGAAGAATTGCTGTTTTCTGGGTCGGAATCAAACACTTATCGTTGGCTAGTTTTTTACCTTAGAGTAGTATTTTTTTTAGCTCCTTACATCAAGTGGCTTCATGCATTGTCTGAAGCGACTTCCATAAAAAAATAATTAGATGGGTAGCCTCTTAGCTAGTTGAGTGAATGAATCCTTTTCCTTTTTTATTTTTAGTAATATAGATCTGTCAAGATCCCCACTCCTGACTTTTAGTTTGACCTTGGCCTCCCCAACTGTTTTTTTTTTAATCTTGGACACTGTCCACTCCCAAAATCTATCCTTATTTCATTTCTTCCCAGTTAAATCTCACTCCTATTTAGAGATCGCTTTATTTGTTTTCGATTCTAAATAAACTAGAAAACAGTGAACGGACTATTTTTTAAAATTTGGTTTCTTGTTTTTTTCTTTGTTTTGGGGCGTTTTTTTGTTATCTTACTCCCTATCGTTTTCCTATGAAATTATATACACTCATCAGTGTAGGAAGTGACAATTTCATACGGTTACAGGGCACAAACCCGGTTCACAGGGTCAACCAAGACTCCACACGCTTTTGCTCTATCCTCAAGGCCATCGAAACTTATCACGTGATACAGTAGGAATTAAGTTCTATTCATGCCTAAATACAGCTGGTAGTAAACAGCAGACAGTCTAGAGGGTTCGACGAATGTTATCGGAACATTGCCTATAGCTAAGTGACAGTCTGTTTTAATATCTCCGAACAGTGCTGAACTTTAATTTCTTAAAGGGCTTTATAATAATAATATTTACAAATAGATATTTAATTATTTATACCTACATACACTGACATTTCAAGCTTATGCTCTCATCAGTGTAGGAAGTGACCATTTCAGACGGTCACAGAGTGTGAACCCGGTTCACAGAGTCAACCAAGACTCTGCACGCTTTTGCTCTATTCCCACGGCCATCAGAAATTATCACGTGATACAGGAGAAATTAAGTTCTATTTATGCCTTAATACAGTGGGCAGTAAACAGCAGACAGTCTAGAGGGTTCGACGAACGTTATCAGAACCTTGCTTATGGCTAAGTGACAGTCTGTTTTTAATATCTCAGTTTTCAATTTTATATATCTATATATAAAATTATAGAAACATTATTATAGTCTAGGCCAAATAGCCAGCGTTTCGATGATGTTACATCTTTTCACAGACTTAATACAAATAAAAAGTGAAAGAAGAGAAACTCGCATTTATGTCAGAAAAAAACGGACGTTAAGAAAAAGAAGAGAAAAGAAAAAAGAAAAAAAAGGACAGAATAAAATCCAGTACAAGGTCGTGTCAGTGAAAATCAGTCACCGGTCGTTAACCCTTCAAATATGCAGGAATGAATTCTCCCCCCCCTGCCTCTTAACGAGCACATCCTCTCCCTGTCTATATAACTATCATGCTGATAAAAAAAGTTAATAGTTCAGAATAAAATTGACAAACTCTCATTCTAACATTTAATAACAACTTTATTGAGTCTGTTCGGATCGAGGGTCGTGTTCCCCCGATTATAGACGTGTTCAGTTAATCAAGCAATGTTGCATGCAAAAGACAGAGTAATAATTAACAAACAAAAATGAAGTAGTTCAAATAACGTTTATTGAACGTGTGTGTACGTGGAATGATGAAGTGTGTGATGTATGCATGTGTGTCGATGGAAAAACAGTTCTTGAAAAAGGTATAAGAGGAAATGAATCCGGCGAGAGGAAAGTCTTTGAAAGCCGGACACAAAGAAAACGAGTTGAGAACTCTTACCGTTGTTTGCCCACGTGTGTTGGTAGTTGTTATGCTGAGACCAGTTCAAGAGAAAAGCGTGAGACGAAGCGCTAGTGTATTAGCGTCGTTCTGCCGAGCAGAGAAGAGTGAAACGGAACGCTAGTGTCAGCGTCTGTCTGCCGAGGCAGGTCGGTGAGGAAGAGAGAGAATTTCCGTTTTGCCACGGTTTTTATAGTCAGAAGGGCAGATAACTCTGGTGTCGCTTTACAGTGCCACCTGTCGGTGAAAAAGCGACACCTACCGGCAAACCGGTGTAGTTATGTTTTTGAAAGGAGGAGGTAACTGCTACAAGGACTCCCCCCCAGATTGAAAAATATTGAAAATATTATTCAATATGTACAGTTGTAGATGAGAAGCATTCTTTGTGGGTATGTGTGTTTTGCTGTTGAAGATTAGAAAAAGTAGTGTGCACGCTACTTATTTCTGTTTCTGCATCTGTATTGAATGATTGATCGCAAGTGCGTCTGCGGAATTGAGTGTTTGTAACGCATGTGGATCTGCGTGTTGTTTGGGTCTGCGTCAAGTTTGAGCGCAAGTGAGTTTGCGGTCGAAAAATGTTGAGTGCAAGTGAATTTGCACTTGTTGGTGGCGTTCTTCATGTTGATTAGTCTGCGTGATGCGGAGCTGATGAACGGGTGTTGAATTGTCAGTGTTGTCCGGGAATGTTTGGTGCTTAGGTCTGCGCGGTTGTTGATGAGTGAGCACAAGTGAATCTGTGCGGTATTGATGAGTGAGCACAAGTGAGTCTGTGCAATTGTTGATGAATGAGCACAAGTGAGTCTGTGCAGTTGTTGATGAATGAGCACAAGTGAATCTGTGCAGTTGTTGATGAATGAGCACAAGTGAGTCTGTGCGATGTTGATGAATGAGCACAAGTGAGTCTGTGCAGGTATTGATGAATAAGCACAAGTGGGTCTGTGCAATTGATTGATGAATGAGCACAAGTGAGTCTGTGCAGTTGATGAATGAGCACAAGTGAGTCTGTGCAGTTGATGAATGAGCACAAGTGAGTCTGTGCAGTTGTTGATGTTGTTCATGTTGATTAGTCCGTGTTGTGGAGCTGATGAACAAACATCTAGTTGTTGAGATTGGTGGTACACTATGGTCAAAGTCAGATGCACAAATGTCTGCAAGTGAGTTAGCAGGTCCAGGTACAAGTGTGTCTGTACTGGTGTTGGTGCGTCGTTCGAGTTGATGTGTCCCCCAGTTGATCAACGAACGTCCAGTTGTTGAGTATTTAGTCGTGCTTGTGCAGTTGTACTCATTTTGAACTGGTGTGATTTCTTCCATAGTGTCGTCAGTGATGTCCGGAAATGTTTGGTGCTTGATGAATGTCCGGGAAGATGTGGTTGTTCAAGTTGATGTTTCCTCCTGTTTATCAACGAACGTCCAGTTGTTGAAGAGGGTTGGTAGCCCTTGAAGGGTGATGTTGTTCGTGTGTTGTCTGTTTTGTAGTTTTCTTTTCTTTTATATATATATTTCCAACACGTGGGTAGAAGGGAAAAAGAAAAAAAAATAGAGTCGTAGTTTGTTTCACACGAGGAATGACGTTTTTTGTTTTCGTTTTAGTTTGTTTGAATGTTCGTTTCCACGTAGAGAAAGAATGGCGGCTTCTCTTTTCTTTGTTGTCGAAAAGAAAGAAAAAAAAAAATTCGTATTTTCCTTTTTTTTTTTGAATTTTCATTTCCACGTGGTTAGGGAAAAGATGGCAGCTTCCTTTCTCTGCTTGTTGTTGAAACAGAAAATAAATTCGTATTTTCTTTTTTTGTTTGAATTTTCATTTCCACGTGAAAAAGATGGCGGCATTATTTTGAATTTTTTTATCAACACGTGGTCATGGCAAGGGGTGGCGGCATTTTTTGAATGTTTTCCTTTTTCAACACGTGGTCACAGAAAAAGATGGCAGCGTGAGCGTTTGTTTTCTTTTGTTTTCTTTTTATCTCCACGTGTTCAAAACAAAGGAAGTGGCGTCTTGTAAGGTCCTTTTGTTCGTCGAAAAAGAAAAAAAAGGATTGGCAAAAGTTTGTCTTTTTCTTTGTATATAATTTTCCGACACGTGGGTCGAGAAAGAGCAGAAGAAAAAAAATGAAATTGTAATTTGTTTTATACTCGGAGAGAGCCGAGAAATGTTTGTTTTTCTTTGTTTGGGTATTTCCGCGTGGCCAGGAAAAATGGAGACGGTGGCTTCTTTTTTTTTGTTTGTTTGTATATTTCTACCACGTGGGTAGAAAAAAAAGGAAAAAGATAGGTGCGTAATTCGTTTCACCACGAAAGAAAAAACGAGAAATGATATATATATTTTTTTTGTTTTTGTACGAAATTAATTACCCTGCCACATACAACAAAGCTTGCACGTCGGGTCACCAATGTTCGGATCGAGGGTCGTGTTCCCCCGATTATAAACGTGTTCAGTAAATCAAGCAATGTTGCATGCAAAGACAGAGTAATAATTAATAAACAAAAATGAAGTAGTTCAAATAACGTTTATTGAACGTGTGTGTACGTGGAATGATGAAGTGTGTGATGTATGCATGTGTGTCGATGGAAAAACAGTTCTTGAAAAAGGTATAAGAGGAAATGAATCCGGCGAGAGGAAAGTCTTTGAAAGCCGGACACAAAGAAAACGAGTTGAGAACTCTTACCGTTGTTTGCCCACGTGTGTTGGTAGTTGTTATGCTGAGACCAGTTCAAGAGAAAAGCGTGAGACGAAGCGCTAGTGTATTAGCGTCGTTCTGCCGAGCAGAGAAGAGTGAAACGGAACGCTAGTGTCAGCGTCTGTCTGCCGAGGCAGGTCGGTGAGGAAGAGAGAGAATTTCCGTTTTGCCACGGTTTTTATAGTCAGAAGGGCAGATAACTCTGGTGTCGCTTTACAGTGCCACCTGTCGGTGAAAAAGCGACACCTACCGGCAAACCGGTGTAGTTATGTTTTTGAAAGGAGGAGGTAACTGCTACAAGTCTTTCTCGTTAGTACGTGAACAAAAGAGAAAAGGGATTAGTATTTCCATAAGTATGGACGAAGGCAAAAGCTAGGAATTTCCCGGAATTATAATTCCCCAGTGGAGAAAAAGAGAATTGTTCATGATATTGAATGTTTGGTGCTTATGCTGATTAGCGGCCATATGAAAAAATTATTTTTATATAAAAACAATGATATATACTTATTAAGCATTACATTCTTACTCACTGTACGAAAAAGTAGAAAAAATTATCCACTAGAACTTTAATTACAAGTATTTTTCCATTCTGCGTATCATAACAGCGATTCGTTCAGTAGGCGTCCATCTTGTTTTTTAAAAAGATTTCAAGGGCAGATAACTGAAATCTTCTTAAAAAACAAGATGGAGGCTTACTGAACGAGTCGCTGTTATGATACGCAGAATGGAAAAATACTTGTAATTAAAGTTCTAGTGGATAATTTTTTCTACTTTTTCGTACAGTGAGTAAGCATATAATGCTTAGTAAGTATATATTATTGTTTTTATATAAAAATAATTGTTTCATATGGCCGCTAATCAGCATAAGCACCGAATGTTTATATGTGTATGCAAGTATATGTGTCTGTACACCAGTGTGAAAGTCCGTTCACATATAAGCAATTATGTGTGCATGTGTTATATCAACTCCACATGTTGAGGCAGTAGCTATTTTGACGTCTTGTCAAAGTCGAACCCAGGGCCAAAGTCTCGGGAAAATGTCTGTTGTGTCCCCAGAGAGGGGGGGGGGGGATGTGCGTTTGGCAGTGCCAAAGAAGGAAAGAGAGAGAAGTGTTGTGTCGTGCCACAGAAGAAAAAGAGAGCAGGCGGATGGTGGTTAAGTGTTTATATAATTATCCTAGCCATCCGAGATTCGCCTAAAAGAAGACCACTGATTGGTCAAGCCAAGGAGGAAGTAGTTTGCCTGAACCAATCAGCAGGCAGCTAAGAAGTCATTGATATTTAAACAATATGGCAGCTTGTAGGAAACTGCTACAATAGGAAATAGAAAGTTAAGAATATATATATATATATATATAAAGTGGTGTACTAAAAGCGAACTTTTAGGAAAAGTAAAACCTATTGTGAAGAGTATACAGCTCAATATCCAGGATAGAGCAGGTAGAATGAAGAAGAATGGAAAGGAATTAGAGAAGCAAAAGCCAAATCATAATTCAATTCAATTGCTCAGAGCAAGGTATATTCCGCAAAAAAGGCAATTTATTCAGGTTAAATTTTCCTTAAGCCAGGCTTTTCAAAGATCAAAATCTGATGATAAGATTTTGATCTTTGAAAAGCCTGGCTTAAGGAAAATTTAACCTGAATAAATTGCCTTTTTTGCGGAATATATCTTGCTCTGAGCAATTGAATTGAATTATGATTTGGCTTTTGCTTCTCTAATTCCTTTCCATTCTTCTTCATATATATATATATATATATATATATATATATATATATATATGAGGGAGTATCCAGCTCTTCAAAAAGGGAAGTCTGGATGTCTCTGATTAGTGTACTGTTCAAATCAGTCTCAGAAGGTCATTTTTGCATACATTACCACCTCTTTGCAGAAGGGGCATGGATTTATTGCCTGTTGCCTGAGGCACCTCATTTGTAAGGAACTATGCCGATTATTGTTGTTCTCAGTCCAGAGGGATAGTACCTGTTTAGAGGACTCTTTTTAGGGTTCTCGTTTTTGTGGGAAGTCTTTGGGGAGAACCTGTTTTAGAGAAACATTTTTAGGGGGAAACAGTTTTAGGTAATACTCAAATATGAGAGAGCAAGAGAAATGTTATATGATAACCACAAACACAATAATGAGTTCAAATATATAAAGTGCACAAAAGAGATATTTTATATATGTTTAAAATGGAAGTTTACATAGATAGGAAAACATAAAATGTTTGTTCATATTTTGAGAGTCCTTGCAGAACAAGGAGGATTCATTAGTTGAGATACCGAAGAAGTCTGAGTTGATAATTTAAGGGCCGTGAATTATCCACGGGGCTGAAAAATCATAATCAAAACTTCTTCACTCAATTACAAAATTTACATTTGATTAAAAGTTATTAATAAGAATCAATGTTTATTTGTTTTCATTGTAGAAAGTTCAGTAAGAAATGTTAGGAATATCAAAATAAGTTTATACCTTTGTTTTCGATGAGCAGACGACAAGGTGAAAGAGTTAATGCATTGTGTATGTGTGTGCGTATACTTATGACTATGTTTGTGCGTGAGTTGAGAAAAACATTATTAGCTTTCCCAATCATCTGACAGAAGTGAGGGAAGCTAGCAAAATGACGATGTTAGATCTGTTGTGGACTTTGGCTCAAATTGTTTATAAAGGAAAAATCTGGCTTTTTATGCACTCGAGGTGCATCAAAACAGCAAATTTGATAAATTCAGAGAAATGCATCTGATTGGCTTAAAATATTTTTATTTGTTTGTATTAATTCAGGCGAGTGTACGCACAGAGATATTTTTTTATGGAAGTCGCTCCAGACAAGGCATGAAGCCACTTGATGTAAGGAGCTAAAAAAAAAAATTCTTTACGGTCAAAACCTAGCTAGCGATAAGTGTTACATAGATAGATACCGACCCAGAAAACAGCAATTCTGCCCCCTTTGTCAGAAATATCGCTCATGGAATGTGAGGACTAAAGGACAAAATAAGAGAGTTACGAGGCTGCCGATATCTGTGCAGAAACCATTTTAAGCATTTTCATGTTGGACACCGAAGCTTAAACTTGTCAGGGTCCCATCTTTGAGTTGAATAGAATTTGTCATAGGGCAGAACACTAAACTGCCATGGACACCCTTGGGCAAGGTGTTTTCCTCTACCCCAATCAACCACCCCATAATCCATCTTTTCCAGTCTTTTCTACCTTCTATTTTTTACCTACTCTATTTCCCAACCTTATCAGCTACTCAAACTTACGCCTCTCCCTCCAACTGTCCTGTAAAACTTGGTCTCAGTGATCCTGCAAATATCAATCTGCAAATATGACTAACATATCAGACAGTCCTGAGCCTTTTGTTGTGATCCGGCGATTTAACTGCAGCAAGATGTGACAAAAGGTCAGAATGGTTAGGAAAACCAGCTCTCCTGAGCGGGGGTGACAGCACTTTGATCGGGTGCAAAAATAGCTGAGAACAGATCAGTCGCTATTCGCTGGTAGGGGCACGTCAGGCGACTGTTAATAAATACCCCCTTCCGAAGGAGAACGTTATGCCTGGGAGAGTGAACTCTTAGTTCGGAGCCGGATAAATTTGTAGATGAGGACCCTCAGCTAACCAATCCCCCCTGCCTAAAAAAATGAGATTCTATTATTTTTAGACAATTACGTGTGAACATCCTGAAAAACTTGGGGGGAAAAAAACAAACAGAAAAAAAAACAATTATTTTAGAATTTAGAGTGAGGGATGAGTTTTGCATATAAATTTCACGCAAAATGATCACCCATTTCCAGACTATTGTATAACGGGATAACGTTTGAAAAGCATATATAAAAAATGCTTTACTTGCCGAACAACCCTCTCCATTTCCCCTAAGTCCGGGTGGCAACTGTTACATATTCAAACGCTAGCTGGTCGGAAATTGGGTGATAATTTTATGTTTAATTTATATGCAAAACTGATCCTCCACTCTAAATTATGAAATAGTATTTTTTCCTAAGCTTTTCAGGATGTTCACACGTAGTCGCCTAATAAAAATAGAATTTCATTTTGTTGGTGAGGGGCAGAATTTAGCTGATAGTCCTCATCTACAATAATACCCCGAGCCTGACCATACTTCATTTCGACAAAGAAGGGTCTAATATATCAGGCCTAAGGTTACCAGAATGATGTCAATGCGAACCTTTTCTGGTTTAAGGATGGGAGCCGAGGCCAGAATGAAGTCATATACTTGGCCTTTTGGCTAAGATCAAAGTGTAGTATCTGTTCCGATGGATACTGCACCCTTATAGACCGGTATTGTCTTGGCCTTCGGGACTTGATTCCGCCGGTCTATGGGTCTGTCCGGTGCAGTTCTAGGAGGCCCACCCTCCCAGGCTTCTCCTTTTCTTCTTTGGGGAGGAGTAAGTTTATTGCTTACTGCCTGAGGCGCCCCTGCCGGAGAATGCCGACGGGGCTGCTCAGGCAATTTTTAATGGCCAGAGTGCACTGACTTTTCAAACCCCACTTTCCCGACCCGAGCTTGGGTCACATCTTACTTGTGGGAGTAAGATAAAACTGGCCATGTGCCTAACTCTTGTAGCGGAGTAAAAAAAAAAGAAAAAAAAAAAAGTCATATATAACACGTGTCTTTTTTTTTTTTTTTTAAGTTATGTCCCTTTGCAACGTAAAGCGTTTTATTTTATTTCCAAGGGGAGATCACTCTAAATTCACCGGTTTTTCCAGGTGGCGCTGCTTTATATATTTTTTGTATCTCAATACAAGAATTTCAAAAAGTAGACCAATATTGGCTTATTCTTCGTCATTTTTTTTTTTTTCACAACAGAATCAAAGAATATATACAAAAGTTTCGAAAGAAAAACGGAACATCATGAGTTCTTCCTTGGACGATGTCGGACTACTCATGGAAATGGGATTCTCAGAAACCAGAGCGTAAGAAATTATCTTTCATTTTCTGATGATCAATCTTTATTATATAAAAAAAAATCAAATTCTTTAAAAGATTTTCTGTTTAAAATCGAAATTTCTAGCAATGATTTATTTAGAATAATTAATGGGACTTATTTGAATTATTATTTTTTTCAACTGGTTAATTAAAAATTCGCATTTCTTTTCCAAGGGAATTCGTTTTTATAACTTAACTTTTTTTACACATTATTTTTAAAGGCAAAAAAGAACCCCACCGATATTGTTTAACAAATAATCAAATCAAACTTTATTCTTATATAATTGAAATTAAAAAAAATTTTGTTGTTGTTTTTTTAAAAAAATATTAAAAAAATAGTGTAATAGTTCTTTTATAAATGGAAATTTAACAAAATTTAAGTAGGTCTATGACAAATCTAGTCCTTTCCACAGCCTCACACATTAGACATTAGTAATAACGTATCCAATAGCCTACAGAATATTCCAGAAGAAATTGTCTTTTATTCGCCGGCGCTAGAAAAATTCCTGAGCATTGAGCAATTACTCCATGCCGTGTCAACCATTTAAGTGTTTTAATATTCTCTGCCGTTTCGAGGGCTAACTATTAAAGAACTCTTTTACAATCAAAGGTCTGGCCTTGCTTTTTGGGAAGGAGTTGGTTGATTGCCAATTGCCCGAGGCGCACCAACCGGCGAATGCTAACGGAGCTGCCCAGGCTCTTCCGCTGGGGCGCTGGGGTTTTCACCCACTTTCCGGCCTTGTGTCACACCTTACTGCCGTCGCAAGGAAGTAAATAAAGAGGCCTGTACTACTTTAAAGTTTATTTGTGTTTTAACTTATTTTAAAGCGTTTTTTTTTTTTAGTTCGATTTAAAAGTAGTGTCTAGACGTCACGTGATCAAATGGGTCCATTTTGTGTTTTCAATTTTAACATGACATCTTGACACTAGTTTTAAATCGAACCAAACAACGCTTAAAAAATAAGGTAAAACACAAATAAACTTATCCAGGTAGGTAGAAGAGTAACTTATTTTCCCTTTGGTAACATTTATTTGTTGCCTATTTGTTTTGTTTTGTCACCCCTTTTTTTTTCGTTATGAATGCCAAAAAATGCAATCGCGTACTAAAACAAACTATAAAGTTTGTTTTAATTACGAAATTAAATCCACCACAATGCATTTCCGTTTCTTCGTAAACAAATTGGCTGTTTTAATCTTTTGTTAATAGTTAAAAGGGGGGGGGGGATAACAACTGTTCTCAAGGACGATAACTCGTTAGGTAATGTGCATTTTATTTACTCCGCTACAGGAGTTAGGCACAAGGCCAGTTTTATCTTACTCCCACAAGTAAGATGTGACCCAAGCTCGGGTTGGGAAAGTGGGGTTTGAAAAGCCAGCGCCCGAGAAGGTGAGCACTCTGGCCCTTTAAAAATTGCCTGAGCAGCCCCGTCGGCATTCCCTGGTAGGGGCGCCTCAGGCAGTAAGCAATAAACTTACTCCTCTCCAAAGAGGGGAGGCGAAGCCTGGGAGGGTGGACCTCCTAGAACTGCACAGGACAGACCCATAGACCGGCGGAATCAAGCTCCGTAGGCCAAGACAATACCGGTCTATAGGGTGCAGTATCCATCGGAACAGGTGCTACACTTTGATCTTAGCCAAAAGGCCAAGTAACTTTAAATATTACTTTCTAAAATGAAAATTGATGTGGTTAAAAAAAATTCGTATTGCCACTTGGACTTAGGGTTATTGTTAATGAAGGGCATTATGTTTCGGAAATGTTTAAGTGAAGATTAATAATTTGGATTATTCAAACTGCTATTCTCATCCTGGTTATTTTCACAACGTTTCGGTATGTGTGTGTGTTTCTCGCTTATACGTAACTTTGATGCACATTCAATTATTTTGTTTATTTACTATTAATGTAATATTTATTGAAATCAAAAATAAAATGAGGGAAAACTAAAACAAATTTTTATAGACTCTATTAAAAAGAAAATGGGGGTATTTATTACAAGAGCGAAAAAAAAAGAAGCAAAACGGGTGAAAAAAACAAAGCAAATGTGGAACAAATAAATCTTACCAAAGCCAAGTTATTCTTCTACCTACGTTGATAAGTTTATTTGTGTTTCAACTTATTTTAAAGCGGTTTTTTTTTGTCAAAAATAAACATAGTGTTCAGTTAGAACGAAAAATATTTATAGAGCTATTGTATAAAATATTTTTATTTAATTTAAACCACGTCAAATGTTAGCAAGAACAGATTAACACCATTTCCACAAAAATCCTGTTTTTATTTCCAGAATACAATTGTTTCGGCTTACTAATACTACCAATATATTTATAAAATGCTCCTGTATCCTATGCATTTATTTGCTGAGGGTGGCTATCTTCAGTGCTCGTATATAAACAAAGAAAAACAATGAAAAAAAGGAAATTTGCAGGCAAGTAAAGCCCGGATTACAGTCTGTAGAGTGGGCTAGTTAGCTGCAGAAAAAAATTCTTAAACGATGGTGAATATGACATACCCAGTGAACCAAGTACAAAGGAGATCCAAAAAATTGCGCATAAAGGGACGGTTAGAATCCTAAAAAGATCTCTCGGTTGCAGTCTCTGAAATAGCGATTAAATGTCTGGCATCCATCCGGTAGGATGCTCAATCCTCAGCAAAAACGAAAAGATAAAAAAAATGAAAGAAAAAAGTGGATCTATATATATAAAGTTCAGTATGTGTATATCTTTGTATGTATAGGATTCACTCCTAAACTAATTAACCGATTATTATGAACTATTGAACACAGCTGCTAGGAGTAAGAGGTTGTCATGTAGGCTATATTTAGCTTTATGCAAAGGAAGTAGAGAGGAGGTGGAAGCACTTAGTGAAAATTCAGATACCTGTAATTCCTGTGAAAGTGTAACATTAGACATCAATTAATAAATATTCCCCAAATTTCAATCTCTTTGCAGTATTTTAGAGGATTTTCAGGGGCATAATATTGGCACTTTTAAAATTCTAATATTTCAGATTTGCATTAGTCCTAATACACCAATTAAGCAAGATTCCCTGAATTTAAATTTCTTCTTAAGACCCCTTTAATTTTACACATTTTCTATAATCAAAATTAGAAAAAAGATTCTCAAGATAAGGTTTAGTAGCACTACATTTTGAGTTTAATCATTGTAAGGGGACATAAAAGTGGTGCAAAAATGTTTAATTCAGGGAATTAATTTGACCTGTCCTGGGACGAGTATTCTTCTATCCGGCTCTACAGAAATATCTGAATTATTTAGTAAGTGCAGGCATATTAATAAATTCCTATTCTGCTATTTGTTTTTCATCCATGTGGGTGGTTTACCAAAAAAAAAACACCCTGCTACTCCTATCCCACGTCCTCTACTCGGATAGGTAGAAGCGAGGTAATAGTATTAAAAGGCTATTTCACAGCGAATGTCAAAGAAGATAAGCTTCTGAAGATCTGAAATAAACTGTGGAACTTAGCGCCATGCCGCCACTTAGAAATTTTACCGTGTTGAAAATATATTGAAAGTACATTTTAAATGTTTTTTTGTTTTTTTTTGTTATGGCTGTGGTGGCCCAAATAATAAACCATGACTTGAAAATTTCTAAGAGTCTAACTCCGACCTAAGAAATCTTTCTTTATTTTTTTCAAATAATACAGTGGTGCCTTTGTATCCTGAATGCCACAAACGATGAACATCGGCTTACGAACGCATTTTTTTAAACAAATTTCATTTTGACCTGTGAACAATGTATTGATGCACAAACTTGCAGGCTATTACACCATGCTAACGTTTTGTGGAGCATCAGTTGTACTCAGATTTGCATAGTGTGAATGTTGTTCATTGCTATGTTACTTATGATATGACAAACATATGAATGGTGTTTGTGTTAATTCTTCTTCTTCATTTAATGTGTCTCTGCCACATCAGATGTCGGTTACACATTGACCATGGTGGCATAAAATGACTTTCTCCATGAAACTATCATTAACGTTGGTTTCGATGTGCCATTGCTTGAGGTGGATGTTTGACGGAGTCATTCCAAGTCTTTCTCGGCCTACCCTTTCCTTCGCTTATCGCCAATTGAGATGTGTATACATCTGTATATCCAACCAGAGCTTCGTTCAATATGTCCCTACTACTATAGGCGGTTGTAACGCAGAACTGACTCCAGTCTTGGCACTTCAGCCGAAACAGTAATAGGTCCCACACTGTCTACCAAACTCTAGCCCCTGTCCTATCAACATAATGTTGCATCCCTGTGCTTGTTTTACAAATACTTCAATGGAATGTCCTCTGATAAACTTGCTGCTCTGGTGCCTCCTCGACATAAATATCCCCCGACCAACCCGACAATCAGCTGAATCCCACTCCTTCACTGTTGAGGTCCGCAGATGCCAGAGGGCTTTCTACTCTAATAGCTTCTTTCCTCATACTGTTAGCCTTTGGAATTCCCTCCATGCTCCCTGTTTAACTGACTGTACCAACATGCAAAAATTTAAATATAATGTAAATAAACTTCTTGCTGCACAACTCTGTACTTAGAATGCGTCTATGGATATGGCCCCTAATTCACAGTAGCCCCTTGAGTCTCAGTGGCAATGTCGCTTGTTTGGGGTGAATTAAAAAAAAAAAGGAAAAGCTAAAAGAAAATAAACAGCAGACAGTCAGAACTTAGACAGAGCTTGTGTGAGCGCAGCATTCACTTGCATGTAACATGACACTAGAAACGTAGTTGTTATAAACTCAACCTCGGATAACAAGTGAGTGTGATTGATAGGTTAAGATGGGAAGAAGCTCAGAAAAATTGCCCCCATGCCGTCCATAACTGTAAGATCAAACTTAATTAACATCCCCCACCAGCACAGATCATATCGCCAAGATAGTAAAATAAGTCCACAACTTCCAACTTCTGTGGTGCTACGAGATCAGGCTGTCTGAAGATACCGACTTCCTGACCAAACATTGATGTTATTGTTTTTTTCCTTTCCCTTTGCAAAACTCAATCATGTTCTGCAAAGCCAAAAACATTTTTCCTCTACAAAACAATCAAACGAAACACCATGAATAAATACTTGAACATATAAAGAACTTGAAGCATAAAAACTTTTGTCAAAATTACTAGATTGGGCATTAAATAACACGAAAAGGGTTGATATGCTATAAAACAAACCAAACCAATTCTGCAGACCATCCACAGAATGCAGTACAGGGCTTGCCTTTAATTGGATAGGCAGTACCAGAACACCTTCCGCAGAGATAGTTTTTAATAGGGATTCATCTTCCTCGCAGACTGCTGCACCTTCTGTTAGCCCAACAACAACGACAACCTGTTCAGAGTCTGCAAACTCCACAAGGAAACTAGCTAGAATCTTTGACAGTATGCAGGCTAGTGCCACTGATCATCACTTTCGTTTTCCCCATATTGACCCAAAGACCTTTTAGTTGGGGGATGATTGGTTTGGAAGAAAGTCAGGTTGAAGAACGTAACTTGGTAGAGTTAGTTATATCTGTCCGCATCTGACTGAAATAGAATATGGAATAAAAAAAAAGGGGGGGGGGGTCAGCATCTTCCATGAATAACACCAAATTCCTCCACTAAAGTGTGAATCAACTTTTATTCAAGGGGACACTGGAAAATAAAGAGAGTTGCTAGGTCGGCTGACCTTTGTCGATGAACGAATGCTGTATCTTGGAATTTCACATTTCGCATGCGCGCTTCTGGTGTAGGACGAGAACAGGATGAATGAGGCGTCTTGCCCTGATGAAATCTAATTAGGAAATTATTTTTCTCCAGCGCCAAATGGTGGAAATCAGTAGGCTTTCAGTTTGCATGTAAGTGGTTCATTAATTTCCTGTGTATAAATACGCCGATCAAATTAAAACTGGACATAACGCATAATATTGCGCGTACATATAAACAAAAATAGATCTCTCATGTAACTGCTACAGACCCTTCAGCTCCATGTTAGTTTTCCACAATTCTTCCTCTGAATCATCATAGAACAGATCATATCATAGAAAAGAACATATCATAGAAAAGATCATATCATAGAAAAGATCATATCATAGAAAAGAACATATCACAGAAAAGAACATATCATAGAAAAGAACATATCATAGAAAAGAACATATCATAGAAAAGAACATATCATAGAAAAGAACATATCATAGAACAGATCATCATATCATATCATCATACAACAGATCATATCATCATACAACAGATCATATCATCATACAACAGATCATATCATCATACAACAGATCATATCATCATACAACAGATCATATCATCATACAACAGATCATATCATCATACAACAGATCATATCATCATACAACAGATCATATCATCATACAACAGATTATATCATCATAGAAAAGATCATATCATACAACAGATCTGATTACTCAGAAATCAACGATCTGCATGATCTTAAACAGATATGAAGCATAAGTCTCAAGTCGTAGAAGTCTTCGGTGGTCTTGCCAACCATCTGATATCTTCAAACATTCCATGCGGTCATCGTCACTGGGAAGTTCAAGATCTTGAACAGCTCGTAGGATTTTTCTGTATCCAGTAACAACACATTTACAACAACTACTATCACATAAAAAAGTAACACCACATTTACAACAACTACTATCACATGAAAAAGTAACACATTTACAACAACTACTATCACATAAAAAAGTAACAAATTTACAACAACTACTATCACATAAAAAAGTAACAAATTTACAACAACTACTATCACATAAAAAAGTAACACCACATTTACAACAACTACTATCACATAAAAAAGTAACAACACATTTACAACAACTACTATCACATAAAAAAGTAACACCACATTTACAACAACTACTATCACATAAAAAAGTAACACCACATTTACAACAACTACTATCACATAAAAAAGTAACAACACATTTACAACAACTACTATCACATAAAAAAAGTAACAACACATTTACAACAACTACTATCACATGAAAAAGTAACACATTTACAACTACTATCACATAAAAAAATAACAACACATTTACAACAACTACTATCACATAAAAAAGTAACAACACATTTACAACAACTACTATCACATAAAAAGTAACAACACATTTACAACTACTATCACATGAAAAAGTAACAACACATTTACAACAACTACTATCACATGAAAAAGTAACAACGCATTTACAACAACTATCACATAAAAAGTAACAACACATTTACAACAACTACTATCACATAAAAAGTAACAACACATTTACAACAACTACTATCACATAAAAAGTAACAACACATTTACAACAACTACTATCACATAAAAAGTAACAACACATTTACAACAACTACTATCACATGAAAAAGTAACACATTTACAACAACTATCACATAAAAAAGTAACACATTTACAACAACTATCACATAAAAAAGTAACACATTTACAACAACTATCACATAAAAAAGTAACACATTTACAACTACTATCACATAAAAAAGTAACACATTTACAACTACTATCACAAAAAAGTAACACATTTACAACAACTACTATCACATAAAAAAGTAACAACACATTTACAACAACTACTATCACATGAAAAAGTAACAACACATTTACAACAACTACTATCACATGAAAAAGTAACAACACATTTACAACAACTACTATCACGTAAAAAAGTAACAACACATTTACAACTACTATCACATGAAAAATTGTTGTGCACTCTAAATTCCTATAAGAGTAAAACAATTTCTCCGTGGAATCCTTCAGCAGCTTTACATAACTCGGCAGTCAACTTTTGATCTCTCCTAGCAACTCTCTCAACCTATACGGCTTGATTATACACGGAGATAACTAATCACTTGAGAGAGTATGCAGTTTCAGGTGATCCATTGCTCTCTAGGTATTTCACTGAACTTCAGATGTGTTAAAGGCGTGGCTGACGGAGTGACTATGTTAATGAAGCATCAAGTCTTAGAAGGAGAGAAATTATTGATGGATTAACGTAAAAGTTCCAGGGAGTAATCAAACGGATTAAATGGATTTACTTTTCAATAGCAAGAATTGTTTTAACTCGTGAACATTTTAGTTCAACAATGTAGTCAAAGAATGAATTAAGTTGGTATTTATTTACCTCCCACAAAGTAAAATGTGACAAGGTCGGAAAGTGGGATTTGATAAGTCAGCACTCTAGAGGAAGAGCACCTACGACCCTTAAAATTGCCTGGACAGCCCCGTCGGCATTCCCCGGTAGGGGCGCCTCGGGCGATTAGCAATACACTAACCTCTTCTCAAAGGGTGAGAAGGCAAAGTCTGGGAGGGTGGACCTCCTAGAACTGCACAAGACGTTTCCATAGACCGGCGTAAATCAAGCCCTGAAGGCCAAGATGATACCGTTCTATAGGGTGCAGTATCCATCGGAACAGATACTACACTTTGATCATGGCCAAAAGGCCGAGAAAGTTTGTGACCCGAGGTACTACTGTAATTTATATCTATAGACTACTAAACCTCTATGGATCTTATCTTATTTGTCACTACACACTGGATGATGTCACAAAGAGATGATGTCACAGAGGGTATACTATTAAAACTGTAGCTCTTTGTATGTTTGTTTTTCCCTGTGCATTAAAATACGGGGAAGATCCTTTATGATGTCATAGATGATGAGTCGACGTAGATGATGTCATCCATTAAAATAGAAGGTAGATGCTCCATGACACAAATTAAATATCATGCTTCAATTGAATAAGGTAAAGTTAGTTAAAAATGCAACAATAAATATTTGAATTTCTAAAACTGAATCGGCTTTGAACTACGAATATGACACCTGCTATGATCCGCCATGGCAGTTTCGTGTAGTCACAAAGAAATGATAATGAATATTTTTCTTGTAATACAATTTTTCTATCTAGAATATTTTTTTTTCATTTTTTTTTTTATTTCTTTTTTTTTTCTTTTAATATATTTTAAAAATTTATTAAAAAAAATCTTTTCAGGAAGAAAGGTTTGGCAAAAACAGGATACAGAGGAATTCAATCGGCGATGGATTGGTAAATATATATATATATTTTTTTTTTTTTGTAGACATTTTTTACATATTTTATAACTTAATAATTTACATGTAATATTGGTCCCTTTTTTTTTCTGAGGAAAGGACCTCTAACGATCTCTATGTATCTCTCTCTACCTCCATCTTCCTATATATATATATATATATATATATATATATATATGAATAAGAAAGGAAGGATGAGAGTAATACAATGTAATGGGAAATGAAAAAGGAAAAACCAAGAGATATTTATGTATTCATCAACGTTTTGTCTTTATTGTAAGACTTCCTCAAGATGATAATTTTTAAGAAAAATGTCATGCAAGTACATCGAAATATTGGGTTGACATGATGGGTTGATAAGGAAAAGTAGTAGCCGTGGCTACTAAGAGTGCTGAAATGATGGTCGAGGCAGCGAGAAGTCAGTAGTGGCGAAGAGTGAAATGAATATGGACAGCTTTGAGTGAGTACCATTAAGGCAGCAGTGAAAAAGGGGAGGGGTGAGAGTATTAGTGAATTTGCCTTAGGGTGGGAGAGAGGAAAGGGGGGGGCTGAGGTTTTTGTCGTGGTGAGGTGTGGCATAGATTTTGGACCCTCGTTCCAACGCTCTTAGTAGCCACGGCTACTACTTTTCCTTATCAACCCATCATGTCAACCCAATATTTCGATGTACTTGCATGACATTTTTCTTAAGATTATCATCCTGCGGAAGTCTTACAATAAAGACGAAACGTTGATGAATACATAAAAATATCTCTTGCGTTTTCCTTTTTCATTTCCCATATATATGTATATATAATAGAGTTGGGCGGTTTTGAAATTTTGGTTTAGGTATCGGTTTCGGTTTTTTTCCCTTAAAACCTCGGTTTACGGTTCGGTTTTTTGAAAAAAATTTTTTTTACTATGGAAGCTATTCATTCTCTTATGTGATGATTAGTTATTATTCAACGTTTAGTTGAATTATGCCACTGTTTCGATAATTTTGTTACTGAATCATTCTCCATGACATGAATCATATAAGTTTTAAGGTGTTGACTGTTGTAATCAAAGTTCTGATACCTTTTCAACAGTTAACTCGTTAAAACAGTGACCAAAGATTCATGAAAGATTTCTGAAGAATAAAACTGAGTTTGAATATACATTCTATCTAATTCTTTAACCCATCAGAAGCTAAAATATAACTCAGAAATGCAAGAAATTAAAAAACGAAAATTTATTTAAACAAACAAAATAATTTTACGAATAAAATTAAGCAAAAATGATGATGAAAATGAAATATTGTCAAAATTATTTGACAGATAAAAATTTTAATTTTTTAATAGGTGAAAATGTTTGCAAGACGTTGTGTCTTGTCGCGTAAAATAAACACACCATATATTTCTCGAATTGCTGGTGTTGACTGTTGGGATGTCTGTCATTTTGTGTGCTCGAAGTTCTGTCAACTGGTGCGTGTTGGGGTTAATATTTGTTTTTAAGACAGGGTAATAAAACTTTATAGACATGCGTAAAAGACTAGTAGTACACCCGAAAACCGCGCCAAGGGAAAAGGAAGGATGGTTAAAAAAAAGTAGAGATTATTAATTCACCTAAAGTCATTTTTTAAGCTTTAAGGTAATTTTAGTCATAGAATTCATGACTTGGATTAAAGTTTAATAATTAAACTTTCGAATAAATTGTCAACTCTAAATAAATACCATATTAACAATTTAGTAAAATATAAATCGTTGCATAGTCTACTTTTTGAATAACCCATTTTTGGGAGAGAAAACGGTATAGTTGAGAGATAGTTCTCTAGAAATTACAATTTATGTATGAAGTGGCTTTTCAAAAGTAAACAATGAAATGCCTAATGTTTAAAATAATTAAAAAAATCCGAATAAAGTTACACTAGCATTGGCAACTACTTTTTTTCTTTTTAAATGTTTATACTTACTCACTACTTTTCGTTTATTTACTTTTACAAGTATTTTTTAAAAATTTCATTTTAATAACTTATTTTTTTAGATAACTCTGAAAACAAACAAATAATTATTTTACAATTTTGAGTTGAATCAAATAGATTTTCGACATCATACGGAACGCGTTTGATTTTTTCTTTTTCATTTGAAAATAGTTTATGCTAAAAATACGATGTCATGTTGTCTGTCGTATTTCTCTTTTTTTCATTTGAAAATTCAAAATGTTAATGATAAACAAACTGTAAACAAAGATTTCTTCCTACAAGTAGCAATACACATGAAAAAATTTAAATTGCTTAAAATATCTCAATAATGTCATATATAGAAAGAGCTTGATGATCTAAGAAAGAATCTTTTAAAATTTTTTAAATCTGACTAAAAATAAGGAAGTTATGACTATTTTTGTGCCTCACACGATTGGATATTTTCCCCTCTTTAAGACCATATGCGTTTCGTCACATTTTTTACACTAATTTTTCAGTAAAAATGTTATATCTTTGTTAAAACACAAGATTAAGCAATGAAATTTACCATATAAGTGTATTTTTGTACAAGGAATCAGAATATGCCACTGAAAATCTCCAGAAATTAATGGTTTCCAAGTAATCTGCACTAAGTGCACATAAATATGCTGCAATACCTTAAAAATACCATGAATCCATTAAAAGAAAGAAGTTAGAAAACTCAAAGTTGAATTGTAATACATTTTATGTACAAGAAACTAAAATCTAATACTAGGACTGTTTAAAAATGAATATATTGCAAGATTTCTTTAGCATTATTGTAGATTTACACCTTCTGCTAACTCACCCCCTTACCTCCCCAAAATATGAGATTCTACTTTTTTTATTTAGGCAATTACATGTTAACACCCTGAAAAACTTGGCAGAAAGAAAGAAACAAAAACAATTATTTTATAATTTAAAGTGGGGATCAGTTTCACATAAAATAATCCCCCATTTCAAGGCCATTCTAGCGTTTTAGGACAGTTAATTATTTTTTCTATGGGAGATAAATCCTGTGCGTTTTTTTTTTTTTTTTTTTCTTTTTTTTTAGACGATTATAAGGGTTTTTGTGGGAGGAGGGGGGCTTACCACTTGAACTTCAGGTTAGTGGTAGGGGCAATTAAGTGTGAACACCCTGAAAACTTAGCAGAAAGAAAAAAAAAAAAATTCATTTAGAATTTCGAGTGGGGGATTAGTTTCACATATATTTAATGCAGAATAATTCACCATTTCCGGGCCATTCTAGCGTTTTAGGGCATTAATCAATTTTTTTCTATGGCAAATAAATCCTGTGCATTTTTTTTTATGGGCGTCTGCTTTTTTTATTTTTTATTTTTTTTAGACGATTATGTGTGGTTTTAATGGTCTTTTTTGTAGGATTAGGGCTTCCTACTCGAACTTAGGGTTAGTGATAAGGTTAAGGAAGGGGTTTTGTTTTGGATGGAGGTTGCCATTCGGACTTAGTGTTAGGGTTAAGGGAGTTTTTTAGGAGTGGCTTGCCACTCATATTTAAGGTTAATGGTACGATACGTTCAAGATGGCATTTTTAGGAGGTGGGCTTGTTAGTCGTACCTAGAGTTAATGGTAGAGTAATTATTTATTTTATAAATTTCACTAAAAGGCAAGAATGGCCGGGAAATCGGAGATCATTTTACATTAAATTTATATGCGAAACTGATCCCCCACTCTAAATTCTAAACTATTTTTTGTTGTTTTGATTTTTCTTTTTTTCGCCAAGACTTTAAGACGTAATCGCCTAAAAAAAGTACAATCTTAATTTTTTTTTTTAAATTGGCGACTAGAAATTCATTACTACTAGAAGTTCGAAAGTTGAGTGAAAACCAGTATTTTTTTAAAAGTATTTTTTATAAAAGAACCAAATAGGATTAACTTTTTTAAGCACAAAAAGTATTTTTATCTTACTTTTAAAGAAGTTTACAAACGAATTTTACAAAGCTTTACAAGACGCTGCTGCTGATTGATTGTTATATCAGCAATACTAGCAGCCATTGTTGACTTTCGCTCAAAAAAAGGACAATATTTTTTAGGATAAGATAATTTAAAATTACTATTACCGAAAGACAAAACAACGTACTATTATAATTTTAATGCATAAAAAAAGATGAAAGATTAATTTATTTACTAGTTGGGTACGAAAAATGTAACAACATTTTCTATATTCATATTTTAAAATGTTTAAAATTCGTTCTAGAATGAAAATAAACAAAAATCGCCTCGTGTTTATAGCAGTAATTGCAGTAATATATCTGTTCAATCTATCCTCTTACTAATATTACATTTTTTGGTAATATTCAATTTTATTCAAATCGGAAAATCTTTTCAACCGTGTTTCCTTGTATATGGTGGTTTACTGTAGTAAAAACACAATACCGAACGGTTACGGTTAAAAAAAAAAAAACGATTCGGTATTCGGTATGGAGACGAAACCGAAAAACCGCGGTTTTTCGGTAAAACCGCCCATCTCTAATATATAAGCTCCCTTCAAGAAAGAGCACTCTGTAAGATAAATATGAAAAGCTTATAACTAAAGCAATAAATAGAAAGATAGCAACGAATTGAAAATGCCAACAAGTAAAAAACCTAATTTGATACTAAGCTTGACCGTTGAATTATAAACAAATCTCATCCTAGAAAAAATATACTTAAGAAGAAAGATTTTCAATATCATTTTAATTCCTCGTTTTGGTCTGAAGAGGTTGACTCTTTATGAAGAGTACAACCGAAACATGTATGCACATATGTAACTAATAATGTTCTATAAATAAAAAATTATACTAAAGAACAGCTCTACTTGTTTTTGAGCACTTTTTATAAACACTGAAGTTTCAACTGATTAACATCTACAGAAAATAATATAATACATATACTATATATATATATATATATATATATGTATATGTAAGCTCCCTTCAAGAAAGAGCACTCTGTTAGGTAAATATGAAAAGCTTCTAACTAAAGTAATATTGCAAAGTTTACTCGCCTTAGGCATGATGAACACTCTCTAGAAGCTTACAATGTTCACTTAATGAATAGTAGGAATATTTCCCTTTTTCGTATAGCTGTCTCAGTGGCTGTGTAAGCAAGGGTGTCAGATGGAAATCTAAGGTGACTTTAGTTTGGTGTTCGAATACTGAGACTGGTGGTGCAGTTATAAATAGCTAGAGCTTCAAGAATCAGAATTTGAAGATTTAAATAATATTTGAATCAATTATACTTGATGCACTCTAGATTCAGAAACGTCCAAAAGGACACATTTTGGCTTGACACCGGTTTCTTTCGTTTTTTTAAATAGTAATCGCTTCAGACAAGGCATGAAGCCACTTGATGTAAGGAGCTAACAAGAACGAAAGATGATTATCGCAAAGACAGGAGATGCCTATTGGCCGTAGTCTGAAAAGACCAAGGTTATAGGTAAGAGGAAAACAGTCAGCAGGAAGAGAGTTCCACAAGCCTGCAGTTCTTGGAAAGAAGCTACTGGAATAGGAAGCTGTATTACAATGAGGTATCAAAACAGTGAATTGGTGGAGACCACTAGACCAACGAGTCAAACAAGCTGGAACAAAAGAAGCAGGGAATAGATCACATAATTCTAAAGAACACATGTCA
The DNA here is from genome assembly GCA_963556195.1 of Sepiola atlantica. Taxonomy (NCBI): domain Eukaryota; kingdom Metazoa; phylum Mollusca; class Cephalopoda; order Sepiida; family Sepiolidae; genus Sepiola; species Sepiola atlantica. The sequence goes on along the minus strand of OY744518.1, from coordinate 192,874,249 downwards.
TAATAGTATTTATAGAAAAGACTGAGAGACTAGCAACATCACGTCGGTGAGAAAGAGGGTGCAGAGAAGAAGAAAAAAAATAGTTTAGTAAACAAAAAACCAGAAGTTATAGCTAAATGCAGACACAAACAAATACTTACTTTGCTAATTAAGCTGAGATTAAGTAATGAAAATAAAAAATTTTGTAGAATAAATAAAAATCGCTCAAATTATTATCAATCACTAAAATAGAACAGCAAAAAAACAATTGCGAACAAATAATTAACAACTAATATATAAAACAAAAGTAAATAAATGACACTACACTTAAAACTGTGAAACTGCAGTAAAGTGTTTAAGTTATGACTCACTAGCTGTATCTACCTGGTGTTGCCCGATAATATATTTACGTGCAATTTGTTTTTCTTTTTAAACTGTTGAATTGGAACAAATACATTGAAGACATTGCCAAGGCTGCCGCAAAGAAGGTTTGCTCCCTCTACCGTGCTCCAGTCCCTGTCCCATCGCCGCAATGTAGCATCCTTATGTTTGTTTTATAAATACTTCAATGATTATGCTCCGATGAATTGGCTACTCTGGTGCCCCCTCAACGTAAATTCACTAGACTAACTCGACAATCAACTAAATCTCATTCATTCATTGTCGAGGTCCCCAGATGCCGGAGAGCCTTCTACTGAAATAACTTCTTTCCTCGTGCTGCTGACCTCTGGAACTCCCTCCCTGCCCCCTGTTTCCCCAACAGTACTGACATGCAGAAATTTAAAACTAATGTAAACAGACATCTCGCTGCGCAGATCCCAATTTAGGCTGACCCCCCCCCCCCCAAAAAAAAATTCTCCCCTTTTCGTTTTTATCAATAGCCCCTTACGTCTACAGTGGCGGCCTGCCTTGTTTGGGGTGAACCATGTTAAAAAAACCCAAAAAACTATGCTATTTTTTTTTCCAATCGAAAAATTATTATTTTTTTTTTTCAATCAAAAAAGTAATTCTGTATAAACGAATACAGAGTTATGTCTCTTATTTTAAGATGACAGCCATTCGAAAATAATTCTGATTCAACAAAACGTTTTCTGGAAATAATTGAATTACATTTTATTCTTCTTAACAACATGCTGCAACGCTCCACAAGAAAAACTGACGAACCAGATATTGATTTTGTAGGAAGAAAGCTATCGTTGCAAAGAAACGTAAAGAGATTAACTTTACTTTATATTTTATATTATTGAAGATAATTGTTTCAGAAAAATCAATTTTTAGCACAAAAAATTTCGGAAATATTAGTGATCCAGCTACGTTTGAAGACAAGATGACAGTGCAAAAATAACAGTTCAGTATACTCAAGCCTGATTGACGATCAGTTTCAAAATTGGGCAAATATCTTCTTGAGGACGCTTATAGAAAAATATTTGAGGTAATCCGGTAGAGTCAAATCTAAAATTACCAGGTTGAACAGGATAATGGTCCAAGAAATTTGTTTCCGTTTGATAGCAAACCGCATTGTTTGAAGCATTTACAACTAAATTAAAGATGGCTGCCAGTTTTAATTTATCAGGGGGAATTAATTCAAGATAATGTAAAAACCTTTCGGAGGGGAGATAAATCTGTAATATTTATGTACATTTGAAAAAATTAAAATTAATATTTTTGTCTATAGAGATTCAGTTATAAGTGATTAAGGTGATTTCCAGTGGATTTTAAAGTATATATTTAGAGAAATTAAAATATAAAAATTATAGAAATTAAAAGGAGAGGTCATGATATATATATATATATATATATATATATGATTATTGTAGTTCTTGAAGCTGATTAGAGGGGAAGGCCAAGGAAAACATAGGAAGTGATAACATGGACTTGAGAGAAAGAGGGATAAATAAAGACCTGGTAAAAAAATAGGTTAGTTTGGAAGTCAATTTCTAAAAAGCTGTATAACGCATGCCAGCATGTAAAACGAACGTTAAACCGAGTATGACGATGATGAAAGAAAAAGGTTGATTGTAAATTCTCTACACTATTATATATTGTGGGAATAACTATTGAATTATTAAAAATAATTTTAACTGAAAAAAATATATATCTATGTATAAAAATATATAGCTGTATGTCTGTGACTAACTATTTTATCTATAATTAAATATGGAGCAGCATAATGTATGCTTAGGAAGCGCATCACTATTAGCTTTAACACAGCTATTATTGCTCACAATAACAATAAATAACGAAAAAAATTATATATATATATATATATATATATTCCATGAAAAATGCCAGTATACTGAAATCATATGCCCTTAATAGGGTTAAGATGAAAATTCATATACACTAAATGTACAAAAGCAAGGAAATTCCCAAATTTTTACACTTTTATTGTCATTAATTAAGGGTATGACTACATATCAACCAAACCATTTCATTATCACATCACTACAGTATAAATCTCTATGGATGAAGTGTGTGAGGTGTGCTGAAGAAAAATTCCTACCAGTAAAATACATAGCCCTGTTGTGCTCGCATACCCTTAATGACAATAAAAGTGTAAAAATTTAGGAATTTCCTTGCTTTTGTACATTTAGTGTATATGAATTTTCATCTTAACCCTATTAAGGTCATATGATTTCAGTATACTGCCATTTTTCATGGAATGTCACTACTTTTGTAAAGGCTATGCCTCAATACAATCCCTTCTCATAACTGATATAGTTGGTAGTTTGACTAATCTAGGTATATGGTAAACTGAAATTAAAATGCCATCAACTAGACACTAGAACCTCTATCTTTGCCAAAAATCAGCTGAATCCATCAAATGGTCGATAAGATATAGAATAAAGTGTATGAATACTGGTCATTTTTAAGGTTTTTTGGAATTTTCTGGAAAACTAAGGTATATGGTAAACTGAAATTAAAATGCCACCAACTAGACCCTAGAACCTCTATCTCTGCCAAAAATCAGCTGAATCCATCAAATAGTTGATGAGATACTGGGTGGCACATACGTACGTACACACAGATAATATGATTGAACTTTCTGGATCTCTGGGTTGCCTTGACTAATGATGCTGAAATTCTACACACTTATAGAACCTATCAAATAAAAATTTTGTGCAAAGTTTTAACTAATTTGGTTTTTGAGTTATAATTGATTAAAGAAATGAGATTTCCAGCATAGGCCATTCGTGAAGTCTATTAGGGGATAGAGCGCTCTCGCGCCTCCCTTGATTAGTTATATAGCTATATTTATATCTAGGTATAAATGGAAAAAGCGGATTTATCAAACAATACAATCAAATCAACTCATGAGATTTTATATTTCATCGTCAAAAGACTTCATCAGAAGTGAGTGAATAAAAGTTATTTTCTAACTTACAAAACTGACAAATGTTTGATAGAGAGGGTGGAGAAGAACACAGAGTAAAGAAAAGGAAGGGGGAATCTTATGCATTGATGTAAAGTGACATAACAGTCTGCAGTGAGGGGGGGGGGGTGCAAGCAGGTTTAAGAGACATATTCATTTTTACTATTTCTTTTTTTTTTTTTTTTTTTTAGAAGATAACCATAAATGAAAACAATGACATTAGCATAAAGTGAAATAAAGTTTATTTAACATTCTTGTATCCCTAAATTATTGAGTCTCATGATTAGAAGAAAAGGGAAAAAGGATCAGTTAAACTATAGAGGTATGGAAGAAAAATAACTGCATACAACAGAACTGTCTATGGCTGCACTTCAAAGAGCATTAGTGATCAAGATCTTGCTGATCCTCTCTCTTTTGATCTGGAGCACATTGTGCAATAGAAAAAATACTTTTAACACCTCTAAAACCAAGCTTCTCTCCTTTCACCACCAACGCTCAGATCCTTTTTTTGCCAGGTTGAAATGAATATCTCTCCTTAAGGGAGCCCTTTGTTTTGATAAGCTCCTAGGGCTAACTTTCACCCTAGATCTAAAATGGAAGACTTGTAAAAACAAATTAGATGTAGAGAAATTTTAACCAGTCTAAATTTGTTATTTTCTTGAAGTATGATTTAACTGAAGTTTATGCGATGTAGTATAAACCTATTCGTTGTTTAATGATGTTTTTAGATTGGTAAATTATAGCAGATTCAGTCATTTATTATGGATGTATTTTAGCGCAGCTTGAATGAAATTAAATGTGTGGTTGAAATCTAACATGTAGAAGAAAATGTTGTTTTGATGAGAAACTTAATTTGAAATTTAATTTGCAGATCTCCTAGTCCATATCCATTACACCACTCGTGCCCCCTCCTTGTTTATTCCTAACTTGACATGTGAGTTATAGTATACTATGCTTATGACTATTTGGCGTCTCCAATAAGGACATGACTGAAGATTGTGAAGCATCAGTTGGCACAACAGGGGTGCTACGATCATTTAAACCAGTGGAAAGCCTATGGTTAATTAAAGAAAATAGGTTTTAATTTTATCTTATATCTGTTATTACTTTTAATTAAATATAACAAAATATTTTCCCACCGCCTTATGTATAGCAACATGTGAATTACTCGCTCCCTGATCTGTACGTATCCGTCTCGCCATGTTTCATCTCCCCTCCCTGTCTGCCATTATGTTTTACCCGTCTCGACATATTTCATTCCCCCTTCTCTGTCTGCCATTATGTGTTATTATGTACACACAAAGACTAAAGTTAGGTATTAATATAAAAATAGTAGCATTTATACATATTAATATATTAATGACTAGCCGTCCCGACTCGGCGTTGCCTGGTAGTGCTTGCAATGTTTTGCTTTTATTTTTTTTTCCAAAGAGAAGTCTGTTTTTTTTTCAAATATTTCAAATTTTTCTGTTCCAAACAAAGGGAACTAAATTTTATGGGGTTATCTCTCCTTTTTTAAAAATGTTGGTTATACGAAAATAATTCCGACCTGGTTAAATTATTTTCTGGAAGGAATTAATTTGAATGACATTTTATTGTTCTTAACAACATGCTGCAATGATCCAAAAATAAATGTTTGGCTAGTCAGTATCAAATATTTGTCAGTATCAAAGCTATTGACTAACTTTACTTTATTATATAGAAGAATATTTCTACATTGATCCCATACTGAATACTTTAGGGAAATATTGTGAAAATAAACCGGTTCTGCATGCAAATTTCGAAGAATTCTTTATTTTATTTATTCATTTAATTTTCTTTTTTTAACAATCCAGGATTTTAGCTCATTCAGAAGATCCGGATATTGATGAGCCGTTGACAGAAGAGGCAGGACATGTTCTTGGTGGGGGATCGGCTGACAAAACTAAGGGTATTTATATACTTGACTCCTTTTCTTTTTATCTATTTTTTACCCCGACTGCCCTCACAAGAGCGCAGTTAGAGATAAGGTCAGTTTTTAATGTTGAGAATTTACCTTCCGAAGATGCCCAGTTTCTTTAGGTATTTTAATTGACCAATTGGCAGGGGGGGGGGGGATTTTACTATGGACTGGGAACAAATTAACCCCACAAATTAGGGCATCTCAACCAACAGGCAATACACCCATAATTATTTTTAATATTAGGTTTATTACTTATAAATGATGTATATCGTACTTTTTTTAAAAGAAGATTTCAGTTATCTGCCCTTGAAATCTTAAACAAGATGGAGGTTTAGTGAACAAGCCGCTGTTATGAGATGCAGAATGGAAAAATACTTGTAATTAAAGTTCTAGTGGATAATTTTTTCTACTCTTTTGTACAGTGAGTAAGAATATAACGCTGAATAAATATATAATATTGTTTTTATAAAAAAAGAATTTTTTAATATGGCCGCTGAACAGCATAAGCACCAAATATTCTTTTCTTTTTGTCTACTGTAATAATGTCTGCTCACCCGGATCCCTCTCCTTTGGAGGAGAGGGAGAAACCTGGTAACGAAATGACACAAAACAGGCAGTAATGGTGTGGCCCTTCGTTTCTTTACTTTGTTTTTTAAATCTTATGCATGACGTTGCTTCCTATGGTTGAGTGTCATGAAGCTATTATCTTTGTTCGGGATGGCAGTTTACATAAAACTGAAAATCACTTGTTTTCTTCGGCTGGTGAATTCGTCTAGAATTTCCAGAAAAACTTTCATCACAAATGAAGAATCGAAAACAAAAAGAATTTTACGTTGCTAATGTATATCGATATTATCTTACTCCCACATCCGTTTCTTTGTATACCAAGAGTTTCCCCACTGGGCCCCAATAGGGGAGCAAGGCATAGGACATCCTCACGACTCGATGCAATCTTTACTCTCTTTGTTTTTTGATTGGTTGACCATATTTATCAAAAACTAGTTTTGTCTTTGCACATCATTTTCTTTAAACAACAAAGCATTGATGTTTATTTTATAAATTCAATTACTAAGTTTCATGACTCACAACCTGTCAAAATAACTTCAGCCCTGAATTCCAAAAGCAATTGAGAACTACATCCAATTTTAACCTAGATTTTATTAACCCACTTTTGTAGGTCACTCCCTCACCATTGCCATGTAATCACCTTAGTATCATTATTATCACATTATTATTAGTATTATTTTTCTTTTTTAAGTTATGACATTAAGAACATTTTAGAGTTAAAATAAATTTAGTATTACGTAGTAATAAGAGAGGAAAAAAACTTTTTAATACTTTTTTTGTCCTGAGCGATACAAAATACAACATGGCACCGGTTCGTTTTTGTTAAAATTTCTATTATTCTAGCATATTTATGCATTTCAAACGTGTTTTTCTTCAGATTACATGCGTTGTACTAAATAGATTTTTAAGTCGAAATGGTTCCTTATTAAATATGATTTAAAAAAAAAAACAACATAAAACCATTTTTATCGCCGATACACAATTTTTTATCGCATAATGTTTAGCCCTTCAAACTCATCATTAGCCCTGAAGTGGACCATCATAGCCCAAATCCGGACAGTGCTAAGAAAGGAGTGTCGAAGTTATTGACAATTTTGCATGTGGTATCCAGGTGTGCTTATCATTGAACGGCGATAACACAAAGACTGTTGGACATTCATGATTGAGAATTGGTGGACAAGTCAGGCATAGACTGAAGCTTATTTGTACCAAATGTGGTTGGATTGCAGAAAGGATTGTGACTTTTATTAACGATTCCGTATGTACAAATAATCTTCAGTCTCTGACTTGTCCACCAAATTTCAGTCATGAATGTCCAACAGTCTTTGTTTTATCGCCGTTCAATTACATGCGGGGATACTTTAGTGATCATCTCTTCAGTAGTAGATGTGACTCTTACTGAGCATAACACTAGCTGGACCCCCCCCCCCCCCCCCCCAATATTTTTATCTTTGGTATTATATGAAAGATAATGCCTATCAAAACAATCCCAGACTATTCCTGAACTGAAGAGGGCCAGACTCCGAGCAGTGTCACGAGACGAGTGTGTCGATTACTCACAATTTTGCACGTCATATGCAGGTGTGCTTATTATTGAACGACGTTAAAATAAAGATTGCTGGACATTTATGACTGAAACTTGGTGGACAAGTCAGACGTGGGTTGAAGTGTATTTCTACCAAATATGGTTGGATGGCAGAAAGGATTGTGAATTTTATTAACGATTCCACGGGTGGCATTTTTGGAGAGTCACTCCGTACTATATCATCGCCACTTTTATACAAATGAAAATTAGGCCGGTTTTGTATGTGTACTATGGTGTAAAGACTTGAATCCTGGGCAAAATGATCCGAGATTTTCAAATATATTGATAATTAAAAAAAATAAAAAATGATTTCCTGTATAATCAAAAAGTATTAAATTCATATTTTTCTTTCTTTCTTCTGCAGAAACGGAGCAAGAGTCTGACAATTCTTTAGCCCAATCGGTTGGAAATGAACCAGATGTTATACCAGAAAACGCTGCAGACATAGAAAATTCGGAAGAAAAAGTCGAATTGACCAGATGTCTAGAGTAAGTGTTGTGACTTCAAGACTACATAGTCTCGGACATTTTGAACTCCACTCAGTCGCTATTTCTCCTCCCACTTATTGGTCCCCCGATTTATAAAATCGGGAAACTTATGTTTTGAGGCATGTCCGTCCGGATTTTTCTCCGCAACCATCCATTGAATTTCTCTGAAATTTTGCATGAAGTTGTAACTTTGGTCAGGTTAGAAAGTGACATTCTCCGATTAAAAAAAAAAAATCTGGTTAGCCCCCCAGGGGGTCAAAAGGCCCCGAAATAGCAAAAAAATGACATTTTTTGCCCCATAACTTTTCATCCATCCATTAAATTTCTCTGAAACTTGGCCTAAATGTGGAGGCAATTGTTCCTAATGGAAAATAAGTATCGCTGACCTTGGAAAAAATCTGGTTCGTGCCCCCAGGGGGTCAAAAGCCCTCAAAATGGCAAAAATGACCCTTTTCTCTCATAACGTTTGATCCATCCATTCAATTTTTCTGAAACTTGGCCAAAATGTAGAGGCAATTGTTCTGGATATAAAATGAGCATCCTTGACCTCAGAAAAATTCTGGTTCGCGCCCCTAGGGGGTCAAAAATGCCCCAAATTGCCCAAATTTATTGCATTTTACACTCGCCACATCGAGTCACATACGGAGGGGGACCACGCATGCGCGGCTTGTTCTCTTCATATATCTCTCTCTACATTAAGTTTAGTATGCGTATATGTTTATATATACATTTCTATGTATAAGATCCACTCATGAATTAATGAACTAATCATTATGGAAATATATTCTCAGCAACATGGTGAGTAATGTGGGCACATCATTATTTTTTGATAAATTTTAGTATTTTTGTGTTCCCCTGTTGCAAAAGAAACAATTTTAAATTAAGCGAGATACAAAAATTTAATAAAGAAAAGAATGGAAGTCTTCTTTTGGAATGGTGTTCATCTCCGTCGTTGTGTTCCGCATTATCTTTTTTTTTTTTCACACCTTCTCAACAACAACTGCACTCCGAGCAGTTTAAGGCCTGCCAGAATGCTGGTCACTCTCCGCTAATGTGTGCCCACTTTTTAATCGGTTGAACCACTCCTTAATTTGTGTCACACATCACATCTTCTCCAAACACCTGCTGAATCTAACGCGACCGCAGAGATGAACATCATTCCAAAAGAAAGATAGATTGGTGGGCTAAGTGTGTGCAAGCACAAGGGGTCCTACTTTGAAAGGTATTAGGCTCCAAACCCCGTCACGTATTTGAAATATTTTTTCTGGCCTAAGTGTATTAACAAAATAGCCTTTAACATTGGTACTAATATATTAAATGTTTTCCATAATTAAATATAAAAATAAATAAATAAACAAAATTAATAAATACATAAATAAACAACAAACTCAATCATACCCCCTTCCTTTTTTATTTATTTCTCTTGTCAAAACTTCAGAGAAAATAATAAAAATGACAACAACCTTATGGAAAACAACAAAACAAGTCCTGACGACATTCGCGAGTATCAAAAGTGCTTGAGATGACCAATAAAAAACGCTCAGAGCTATACTTCACGAATTACCACTGGAGACCTGGAAACTTGCTCGCCGTGTCAGAAAAGTAATTAAAAAAAAAAATTACGAAACACAAAATTCTGTAGTTTTCAATCAGACCTGTTTACATAGCGACTTGCTGCCTATATATATATATGAAAAAGAAAAAGAAAATAAATAAAAATATAAAAAAAGAATAAGAAATAAAGAAGAATATGTCACCCACTTGTCAAATCATATTTCAATGTCACTAAAAGTCTTCTCATGTGGTCCAATCAGATCATCTTCTCCTTCTCCCATGTGTGTGCCTTCAAAATAAAATTGTTTCCAAATCTTCACTTTTTTTTTGTTAACATGAACGAAACCGGTCAAATCTATTGTTTTTGTTTTTCTCCTGCATTTTAACCTGTTTTCCGTTTGTCATTTTTCACACATTTTGTCTACCACAGCATTTCATTTTCATGACTTATCGTGTACCTTACTTCATATATATATATATATATATATATATATATATATATATATATATATATATGGAGAGAGATACACACAGGTTGACCCCCCCCCCCCCCCCAAATTGCCACCAGTGAAAACGTTAATAAAATCACAATCCTTTTGGTCCTGATTTTGGCTGTGATGGAATAGTCCGTGTATTGTTTTGATTGGCATTATCTTTGAGATAACCTCACAGATAAAAATGGCGGGGAATTAAGATCTGGTGAGTGAAAAGCCCTGTTCAGGATCCACCTTTTACTAAGGAGGTGATCACCAAAGTGTTCCCTCAGTCATTCCAACGATTCATTTGAAGTGTGCTTAGTTGCTCTATCCTGTTGAAACCAGTGTTTATCCCTCTCAACACATTTTCGTCTGCCCCAAAACCTCTTAATGCCCACTAGGTAACTAACGCTCAGTATGAATGACACAGAACAACAATAAAGCAAAGGCTGTTGGACATTCATGACTAAAACTTGGGGACAAGTCAGGGATAGACTGAAGTTTATTTCTACCAAATAAGGTTGGATTGAAGAAAGGATTGTTAATTTAAACCCCCCTCCCTCTCCCACCACCACTGCAGTATACAACAGTATCAGTAGGGGTGGAACATAATGAAAATTTCAGATTCATGCGAGTAGTAATTTTTGTGTTCATTTATACATAAATAACACTAAACAATCAAAGATTTTGAAAATTTTGCAAAATTCAGAAGGTGCAGGCCAAAAATAGCCGTTAGGGCTCCACGGGACTCAAAATCCAGCATTTTTTGGTGAAAAAGTGGTTTCATGCGACATTGCAGGTCCTAAAACATCCTCAAAAGCTATGAATGGATATAGATGGTTAAATCTGATATAGTACTGTAATTTAGGACCATTTTCAGGCTGTGAAAGGGTTTTCATGAATGTAAAATAGCCAAAAACTAGTGGTCTGCACCTTCTGAATTTTTCAAAATTTTCAAAATGTTTGATTGTTTAGTGTTATTTATGTATAAATGAACACAAAAAATACTACTTGCATGAATCTGAAATTTTCGACCCATTACGCCCCACCCCTAGTATCAGGTGTGATTTAAGTCATTTTTCCTTTTTTTTTTTTTCTTTCTAGCTGTGGCAAACTTTTACAAACCGACGAGGACTTGACAATCCATGCTAGTCGAACAAATCATGTCAATTATGAAAAAACATTGGATACTCCGAAGGAAATGACGCCTGAAGAAAAGAAGGAACAAGCAGAAAGGTATGGCAGAATTTGCCAATAATTAGAAACAAAAGTTTGTGTGAATTATTCAGTTCTCAAAATCCAACCCCTTCACTGTAGAGGTACTCAGATGCCGGAGGGCTTTCTACTGTAATAGCTTCTTTCCTCAAACTGCTAACCTTTGGAATTAACTCCCTGCCACTGTTTCCCTGACTACCAACATGCAGGAGTTTCAATCTAATGCGAACAAACATCTCGCTGCACAACTCCCCACTTCGAATGCCTTTGTAGGTATGGTCTCTAATTCATAGTAGTCCCTTGATGTCTCGGTGGCAATTGCCTTGTTTGGGGTGAATGAAATTAAAAAAAAAAAATATTTATAAACCAAAAAAAAGAAATTATTTATTGAGTGTTTAGTTATAATTTTAACTAAATAAAATGCTTGATTTTTAAATCCTAATTTAATATTGTGTCATTTGTGATGATTGAGGATATGTGTTGCATGGGGGAGGGATGGTACGATGCAATGGATGTGTAATATAAGTCTTAAAGACAGGCTTATGTCTGATGAGCTCAGAGGAAGATTAAATAAGTCTAGGGAGATATGTGCAGAACAGGAGATTTTTTTATTTGGTCACATTGAACGAATTTATGAAAGTTTTTGGGTTTTTAGAACAGTTGAGGTGGTAGGGGAAGAGCAAGGAAAACATGGGAGGAAATGTTAAGGAAGGATTTGAGAGAAAAAGTGATAGGTTAGTTTTGAAGTCAGTTTCTAAAAGCCGTCCGATACATTGTCAGCAGTTAAAACGGACGGTAAACCGAATATAATGATGGTGATGACTATTTATTTAAAATTAGTTAAAACACCTGTCTATACAAGGTAATCGATTATAACTATGATAGCAAAAGTTATATAAAAATTTTATCAATGCCATGATGCGGAGCGTGTTCTAATGTTTTATTTTTCTATTAAAAATCTTGAGGGTGCAGTGATTTAAAAATTAGTCTCGCTTCATCTATGTTCTTGGATGGACTCGAGGCCACCGGCATAACGCCTGAGATTTGCCATTTCCGGCTAAGAATGTGTTCAGCAGAAAGCGGTAAAGTGCAATAATCACTTCCCTTGTGTATTTTACACACATGAAAATCTAGGTTAACACATAAGAAATTGTGCTTTTATTGGAAATTTTGAGTTTTATTTTTTATATAAATTAATTTGTTATAATTGGAATGTTTTCTTTTTTACAAATACTCAAAGGAAATATTTTTAACAAAGACCCTCGACCCCCTCCCCATGTTAAGAATGGCTTTCTAAATAATATGTTAATTGAAAAAAAAAAAAAATCAATATATTTAAGTCTCAGATTATTTTGCCCAGGATTAAAGTCTTTACACTAAAGTACATCTACAAAACCAGCCTTAATTTCATAATAATAATGTCATTATTTAGAAATCCATTCTTAATATGGGTGGGGTGGGAGGTCTTTGTTAACTATTCTGTACTTTCACCTAACAATTTAATAAACAAAAAGAAAATTTGTTTTTGTCCAAAATTAAGAATAGTTAACAAAGCCCCTGGCGAGAATGTAATCTAGCGGGTACTGATTTTCGCATTTTACCGCTTCATGCTGAACACGTTCATAGCCGGAAGTGGCAATTCTCGGGCGTTATAGCAGGCCACGTAATATACAACACATATACGTAGGGAGTTTCTCCTTTAGACAAATGTTTGCATGTAGAAACATATACAGTGTGATATAGAATGGAAATAGTGTTCCGACGTAATGGAAATTGGAGAAAAGAAAACCAAAAAATATTATTTCACCATTTCGTCTTTATTTCAAGACTTCTTCAGGATGATTGTCTGAAGAAAATAACACGCAAGTACGGAATGTTTGTTGAAACAAACGGTGATAGTAGGAGTGGACCTTAAAGAGCCTAAGCGACCTCTTTCGGCTTACATAACACTAGCTCACTCCCCCTCCTTAATGATCTTATAACTCCAACCGCCACCATCCCCCCCCACACACACACACTTTCTACTGTTAACTCAATTTCCTACTGCCACCATCTATTTGTATATCATAATTTATTTTTTCATAAACGACTCTTTAAGGTCCACTCCTACTACCACCGTTTGTTTCAAACATTTCGTACTTGTGTTATTTTCTTCAGACAATCATCCTGAGAAAGTCTTGAAATAAAGACGAAATGTTGATGAATACATAAATAATATTTTTTTGTTTTCCTTTTTTTCAATTTCCATGTATACAGTGTGTAGATGGTATTTGTTTGCATGGTTACTGTTTAGACAAAAAATGAACGCAGTAGTTTCATTTTTGGGGATTTACTGATTTGGGGATCTTTGTTCGATGAATTTGCCTTTATATTTGGAACCAACCAGCAGCCTTTGTCATTATTTCCCAACTTCGGTCGCCAAAGGCTCTGGTGATTCTGGTCTTTAACTCGACAGGGTTCCGACACGACATGGATGGACCGCTTGACTCACACGGCTGCAAATTAAGCTTTAGCGGGTTCAACCCATCCAGGGTAAATGCCGTCAACGATACAGATCATTGAGTCCAAACTATCTTGACTTTTCCAAATTTTATTTGAAGAAAAAAGTGGGGGTGGGGGGTAAATCAACGTACCCTGCTAGTGTATTTATATTTGAATTGTTGTTATAATAATTGTAATTCGTACTTTTTTTGTGAATTAATTTTTCTTTCTTTTTGTGCCTTAAGCTGCACTGATATATACAGGGTCCGCTATAAGTAACTATATAATTTTATTTCAACATAATAAATGAAAACATGGAAGAAATATGCAACTGCAATATAGAAACTAACGAGAGGTAAAACCTCAAGTTTTTTGCAACATAAAACATGATGTTTATAAAAGCTCCGTGTGCTCTCCATGGAACTCAATGCACTTTGCTAATCTTTCAGGGACTGAGCGGCATAATTTGGTGCACAGCTTCAACGGCACTTGAGCAATGGTAGCTTGAATTTTTTCCTTAAGTTTAACGATCCTACGAGGATTTGCTGAGTAGACTTTGTCTTTGAGAACTCCCTACATGAGAGGTCAAATCTGGCGAATGAGACGGCCACTTACGCGCTCCACATCTTCCAATCCACCAACCGCGTAGGTTGTCATCCAGCCAGTCTTGCACAAGCGCAGCATAATGCGCTGCTGCTCCATCCCACTGAAAGTAAACACCCTCTGCACTATCCTGCTGTTGTAATAACGGCAAAAATTGCTGTTATGTTGCTGTATATAGTTACTTATAGTGGACCCTGTACTTTGACCTACATTTCATATAACAATTTTCTGTTTTTTTAATTAAAAAAATTTTTTTTTTAGGGTCCAGTCTCTACTGAAACAAAAAAGAATTGAGAGAGAAGAGAAAGAAAAGAAAGAACAAGTCCTGAAAGAGAAGAAACGGCGTGCAGATGGCAAAGATATTGCTCTCATGAAACAAAGGTGTGCATTTCTTATTTTCATAATTAGTTATCAGAACTAGCACGTATATACACCGTCCGTAGGGTACAACTGTTTACTAGTAATAAGGAGAGTAGAAAGTGACTGAGAGTAGAAAGTATTTCGGCAGCCTCGTAACTCTCGCTTTCCTTATCTTGTCCTGTAGTCCTCCCATTAAATGAACGATGTTTCTGAGAAAGGGGGAAGAATTGCTGTTTTCTGGGTCGGAATCTATCCACCTAACAGTTATACTTGGCTAGTTTTAAACCTTGAAGTAGTATTTTATTTTTTTGAGCTTATATCAAGTGGTTTCATGCCTTGTCTGGAGCGATTTCCATTAAAAAAAATTCCTAGGGTTGGGGGGGGGGTAACCTTTTGTACCCCCATGCACAATTTTTTTTAATTTAGATGCGCCACACAAACTTGTACCCCCCCCCCTCCCCTTAGTTCCTTAGTGTATGGTAAGTAACCCATCTCTCACTAAGCTTTTATCTATCACTTTCACCCTCTCTCAATGTATTTAGTTTTACCTTTCACCCTTCTCTTATTCTATACATTGTCTATTACTCTCGCTTCTGTCCCCCTTTTCTTTGTTTATTAACAGTCGAAGATAATAAAGAAAGAAAAGTCTAAAACGATTGGAATAGGCCGTTATAGACAAAAGGGAATATCATCACAGGCAGTAATACTATTTAATCTGTATTTAAAATGAGCAGAAAGATGTTAATTTTGAATCTTGACATTTTAATTTTCTTATTGTTAACTGGCTTTACAAACTCAGTTTTTCCTGATTTCAAATGGATGACTCAACAGGTCACACCTTTTTCTGGTAAATTTATAAAATGAATGTTAATATATGAATTGAACAAATCCACTTATTTTCATAATTTATTCATGTCTGCCAGATGACCCCCCAAACAAAATAACCAAGCATTTAAAAAAATTTAAAAAAATTTTTTTTTTTTTTTAAAGCATTCAAGAGAAAGAAATGATGAAACTTGCTGAACAACGAAGGAAAGACAGATTAGAAGACAAATTAGCCCGGTTAGTTTTTTTTTTTTTTTTTTTTTTTGCTTTCATTTAATTTCTGTTTTTATTTACTGTATTTGAAGCCTTAAAATATGACCCTGTTCTGCACGGTAAGTTAATAAGAGAAATTAATAATTATCGTATAAATGTGAGAAAATAATATTTACAAAAATAATTGAAGATTTGTGAGTGCTTGTGTGAGAATTGAACTCAAAATTTGACCGGTAAAAATGTTATTAAAGCAAAAACAAATAAAAAAAAAATTTTAAAAGACCTTTTTTGGTGCCTTCGCTACCCCTGTCTACTCGGACAAAATAAGTATATCTCACATGACGGTCAATGTACTTGAAATAAGTTGTCCCTCTGATTATCCAAATTCATGGAGTGAAGATTACAATGTTCAGAAAAGCCATTTTATGATCTTAGTGATTTTAGAGTTGGCAATAAAAGTAGACAAGAAGTTGTTTTCAGGAACTGGGATGATTGGAAAACACTGAAAGTTTTTATCTGGTGGTAAAAAAGGAATTAAAATCTAAGTATTCATCTTGCCTACAAAAAAAGGAAATAGATTGTCGAATTATTTGTTGACTGTAATTTGAAAGAATAATGTCTTTGATAATGAAAATACGAAGATGTCAACTACACAGCTTGAAGAATTAGAATTATTTAGTCAGCAGTGTCTGAGGTGGAGTCAAGTAGAAGAATGGAGAAGGGGTTAACTGATGAGAATCAAATAGGACGAGTTAATTTTTGTTCATCTTCGACAGGAGTTGTGTAAAACCCTCAAATGGGATAGATTCACCAGCACAAATATGACAACCGCCCTTTGTGTTTCTGTCTGCAGCATATTTGTTTACATCTCAAACCAGGATTTCCGACTCTCTTAGAAAGGATCAATTTTGATAGATAACATATTAAAGGTTTTTAAATGTAAAATAGGTACTTATATCGATCTTGGCCCAGTTTCCGTGAGTTTCTTGTCGGAAGCATTCGGCTATCCTGCGCAAACGCCCGAAAGATGACGAGCCGATTTGTACCAGACGACAATTTCGATACGATGCTGCGTCCTATGATAATAATGTTTTGCTTGTTTTGTTTTTTGTTTGTTGTTAGGGGTAGGGTTAAAAATATTTATTTGATAACAGTAATTTCTGCTCTGTTTTACTTGTTTTATTTGTTTTGTTGTTTAAAAAATTTCTTGCAAATATAACTAAAAATTATAGGACGCAGCAATGTATCAAAATAACAAAAAATATTTACTTGATAACAGTAACTTCACTGTTTTGCTTTTTTTGTTGTTTCTTTTAGAAAATTTCTTGAAAATTTCTTGAAAATATAACTTAAAATTATAGGACGCAGCACCGTATCCAAATTGTCGTCTGATACAAATCAGCTCGTCATCTCTCTGGCGTTTGCGTAGGATAGCCGAACACTTCTGACAGGAAACTCGCGAAAACTGGGTCAAGATCAATATAAGTACCGTAAAATATAATAAGGATCTGAATAAATATGAAACTTATAGAAAAACCTGATAGTGGTGATGACTTGGAATGTCAGGTGAAAACCATTCACCTAACATTCAATTATTTCTTTCTTTCCTTTCAAATTACCACCTCCTCAAATTGAGATGCGTCTTATAAACCATCAAACACAGTATTTCTTTTTTTTTTTTACAAAAAAAAAAAAATCATTTTTATTTAAAATAAAAAAAAATCATTTTTATTTAAAATAAAAAAAAATAATTCTGAAACTTTAATTTTTTTGTAATTATGAATTTATTTTCAAATGACCAAGGAATTTGCGAAAGTGTATGTTAAGACTTTTGTTGACCACAAAAAAATATTTTTTCATTCTTATTCTTCAGGAAGCTTCTTTTTTTTTCTTTTTTTTTTTTTTTTTTTTAAATTTTCTATGAATTTTGTTTTATCTTTTCTCTAGACAACGAGTTTTAGACAATATCAAGCGGGACCGATTAGAAAAAGAAGAGGTATTGTAAAAATTTTTTCCCCATCTAATTTCATTCTTCCTATGTACAAATATATTGCATTAAATATAGATTTTATAAATTAGTGGTGTCTATTGTAGAGATAGGGAGTTGGTAAAAAAAACCCAAAAAATCAGCTCCCTCAACTCTTATAATAGACAATTTAATTTTAATCAAATAATTTTTAATTCTTTCTTTGAATTGAAAAGCTAATAACAAATGTTTATTACTAAAAAGTTTATATATATATATATATATTCATGTATTAAAAATATATAAATGTTTATATCTTTTCTCTATTTATTTCTTATTTGTTGACGTATATGAATACAAAATGTCCTTTAAATAAAATCTTTTTGCGAAAAGAACAAAATTTTCAGCCATTCCTTCGGTCTTCCTCAGTGCATTGTGTGATATGTGTGTGTACGGTGAGTTTTGGTAGCAGGGGAAAATATAGTCGATGGGGTGAAGAAATGTGACTCTTGCGTGTCCATCCCAGCATTTTTGTACTTAAAGAGGTCATCAACCTGGGTGGCATGTTGTGGACTTTTTTATGTCTAATACCTAATTGATGTCTAATATCTATATAAATATTTCACAAAAATCGAAGGTATCTGAATTTTCATACTATTTTACTACTACTACTAGTGTGTGTGTGTGTGTGTGTGTGTATATATATATATATATATATATATATATATATATATGATGTAGTTCTACTAAAGCGTATGTCTAAAATACTTATCTCAATTTTGATCAAAAGCCATTATATTATTTGAATTCTAGAAAATGTCTAAAATTTAAGACTGAAGCTTAGGATGTCTTTGGAAAACATTGAAATTCGGAGAATCTTGCACAATTGTTTGGATCTCTTTTGCACTTGGTTCATCGGGTATATTCGTCATGTACTCTTTTTCATGAGCTCGGTAGCTCCTATGATTACTGGAATGATGAAATTCCAATTTCTCTTCATGTCGTGCATAAAACCTTGTTATTGAGTTATCTTCTCTCTCTCAGCTCTGTTTAAGCTGACATTATTAAAGATACTGACTTCAACTAGGGTTACTACTCTCTCTTTCGTGTCCCATATCACTGTCAGGTTTAACAGCTCTGTTGTATGTAGCTGTAGGAATTGCATAGTCATAATGGATGATGTATGATTTATTTCCAACAATTCTTTCTGGTATATGTTCCCACGACTTGCTGCTGCACTGGATATTCAATTTTTTTTTTCAAAATTGCGTGATTATCTGCCCTTGCAAATTATCTGCCCTTGAATTATGGTCAACGAAAGAATATGGAGGCATACTCATCGAAGCGATTGCTATGACACGGAAAATGTTAAAATACTGGTAATTAAAGTTCTAGTGGATAATTTTTTCTACTTTTTTCAACATTGAACAATAAAATACCACTGAGTAAGTACATAATATTGTTATCATAAATAATTTTTTACGTACGGCCGTTGCACTGGACAAGCACCTCAATTTTTTACTGCTGGTCAAGTGGAGATATTTACACACTCCATTGTGTAGCATTGTATAGTGGTCGTCCCCCGGCAGAACCTTACAACTGAATGTCGAGTGGCTCACATGTGTGTATGTATGTGTATTTAGGCAGCATGTTTTCATTCGGGCAAATGTTATTGAATAACAGTTTTTTTGTTTGATGAGTTTTTTTATTTTTATTTTTTGAATAAACCATTTAGTATTTCAGTCAAATTGGTATATATAAGTTCCGTGGGTTTCTTGTTTCATATTTTCTTTTTACTTTCGATCTGATTAACCCCGCCTAATGATGACAGTTTATGAATTTTCAAATGAAATCAAATAATAAATGATGGTAGTTGTTGTGACCCAACACGTCACGGGTACGTCTAGTTATTATATAACCTGTGCAGGCAACTTATATGTACATGTAATTATTATGCGATATATATATGTATAATTGATTTCTCTTATTTTAGGCCAATCGGCGGGCGAAGGGACTTCCTCCTTTGGATGAATCTGCGACCATTAATTCTTCCAATGCCAGTCCTGTACAACCTTCAGCTCCTGTAAAAACACCGGCCGCATCCCCAAAAGATCTTGATGAATGCAAATTAATGGTAACCATTTTTCTAGCCCCCACTTTTTTGTTTCCCTCCTCACAAAAAAAGGCTCCTTTTTTTTCTCCTTAATTACTCATTACAAACTGCCTTTCGATCTTGATATTTTTCATGGTGTATCAATATTAAAGAGTCATTATCATCATATTCGGTTTAATATCTGTTTAACATGTTGGCATGTGTTGGACAGCTTTTAAAAATTAACTTCCAAACTAATCTGTCATTGAACAGGTCTTTATTTATCCCCCTTTCTCTCAAATTCACTTTTATAACTACCTCCTATGTTTTTTTTAGCCGACTGACCCTGCTACATAAACTGTTTTATATTTACTAACCCAAGCACTCTCATCCATTCTTTCACTGTAACCCAAAAATAGTGTTAAAAACGGTATTTTTCACATGAGGTTAAATGAAGCAAAGGAATGGAAAATTCCGTTAGAAGTTACAAATTAGAGTTTAAGTTATGTTTCAGGATATGATGTTATGGACAGGGAGTCCAAAATGAGACATGGTGAAAAAGAGAGAAAAATCTTCAGTGCTTCAGATTGGATGTTAAAAAAAAAATAGCAACAAACCTGCATGATGTACTTACTTTTGAGGGGAAAATTACGTAAATTCATCCAGTAGTTTTTTTTTTTTTTTTTTTTTTTTTTTAAATAAATTCAACTTTTAGTCGTACGCTGAATATCACTGCCATGATCATGGTATTCAAGGGAGATAATTCCTTTTTTTTTTTTTTTTCACTCATCTCCCTTGACTTTCATAATAATGCCGATAACAGTGGCGGTATTTATTTTCTAAAAGCAAAATCTTTGTGACTGGTATTTATTTTCCCTCACAAGTAAGTACATCATACAGGTTTGTTGCTATTTTTTTTCCCCTTCTTCAAAGCTCTGTCGTCGTTTGCCTTTCTGGGGAACGATTGAGAGGGAAGCTCATGTAATGTGTTAAAATGATGCCATTGTGCAAACATGTTGGTGTTTTTTATTTTGTTACATTATTACAACTTTGGCTGCTGCATCATCACATCTTAACGAGATGTCACTATCCATTGAACAGCTTTTTCTGTCGATGAAGAGAAAAGGAAAGACAACTCCAGGAAAAGGTGTGATTAACAATACGGGATGGCGTTGGCATCATAAATATGTTGTTCGTTTCTTTTTTTTCATTCGTGGCTGTAATATTGAAATCAATTAAAAAGAACAACACAAAACTCCATTATTTACTCTGGGATTTGGTTTACTTTTTACAATAATTTAAAGCATGTACATCTATATGAACTGCATCTTGCTGGCCAACATCTGTGGGGGTGGTGAAGTGCTTCGAAAACAGATGTCCGTTCACCTTGATGTTGAACACACCAAGAGACAGAATTAATCTTGCCACATACTTTTTGGTGCAGTTTTTGGTACAAATAAGCCTAACCTCTAATTTACCCTCTAATGAAAAATTCCTATTTCTTATTTTTGGAAATTTCTGTTTTTTAACATTATTTTTACACATTGG
This sequence comes from Sepiola atlantica, assembly GCA_963556195.1. Lineage (NCBI taxonomy): Eukaryota > Metazoa > Mollusca > Cephalopoda > Sepiida > Sepiolidae > Sepiola > Sepiola atlantica. The sequence goes on along the minus strand of OY744518.1, from coordinate 192,852,982 downwards.
CCTCCAATCTTGCGACATGCCATGGGTTAATAGATTTAGTTTTTGAAATTTTCCATGACAATAAACCTTGCCGATTGAGGAAAATATATATATATATATATATATATATATATATATATATATATATATATATGAAGGAAAAACCAAAATTATTTATATATTCATCAACGTTTGTATGTTATTTCTTCAAATCAATCATCTTGTGAAAGTCTTGAAATAAAGACGAAATGTTGATGAATATATAAATAATTTTCATTTTCCATCACGTTGGCATATTATTTCAATAATTTGCATTTTATATATATATACACACATAAGAAATAGTGTTCTTGTTTTAAAAAACATTGTTTATATCGAAAATTTGAATTATTATTTTTATTTGCAATTCTGATTAAGATGTATATCTTTGAAAATTCAATTGAAAAAAATTAATAAAACAAAATTGCATTGTTTTGCTTTCTAACGGCTTATGTATATATATATATATATTCATGTACTAATGAGTCATAGCTTATCAAAGCCCAAAGGCCACTCAAGGATACTGAGTTTGTCAGGTGAGGATTAGTAATGATGGTTGAAACTGGGCAGAATTTGATTATTCAAGAGGACGGCTCAACAAGAATTTGTTAATATTGCACTTGAAAACAACCATGTTGTAGTCAACTGGGAAGCAGCTCTGCAGTATTGTGTTCCACAGATGGGTAGTTCTTGGAAAGTAAATTTGTTTCTTTTAGTTTTAGGTACGCAGAGGAGGAAAGGGAAATTATCTACAGTGGAGGGAAAAAAATGTCCACTATAGTTAGAAATGCCATTAATTATTTTGAAAATTTCAATTAATTCCCTCCAATTCTTCTCTCTGGTAAAGTAGTTAATCCTAATTTTTTTCATCTTTTCCTGTCACTGTAATCTTTTATTCTTTTTATTAGTTTTCTCACTCTTCTTCGTTTGCCTTCTAATCTCAATATTACATTCAAATTTCTATGTCTAGAATCAAGAGCCCAGGCATGAGTGCAATACTCTATATGAGGTCTTATTACAGATTTACAAACGTTGTCTATCCATCTTTTCTTTTGTCTACCTTTCGACCGGCTTCCTTGTATGATGCCTTTAACGCATATTTTGCATAGCCCTACACTGGAACGCTTAAGTTAACTTGATGAGTTAGTTAAGCGTTTCAGTATGGGGGATTTATTATAGTTTTACTTAAAATATTCCCTATTTGTTAAAAAAATCTTTGATTTTAGCCAAGGATCATCTTTTCTGTGTCCCTCTCTATGGCCCAAACTCAGAAACTATTGAAGATACACCTACAAACTTTACATATTCTGATTTAGAGCTAAATCAGAATTCTTCAGAAATCACATTCTTCATTCACTTTTTAATTTCTTTTTTGTTTATTCTTAGATTTATATTTTTCGCTGTTAAATTTTAATTTCTATCTCAATTAGACAAGGGTCTTATGTTTAGTTTAAGATCATCAGTAAATAGTTCTATTTCTTAACATATACCGACTGCAAGATCACAAAAGTTAAGAGACATTGAGCATAGGGGGACCATTTGGGAATACCAGGGGCTGCATATAATAAAAATCTCTTTAACTCAATTGTATACAAAACATGTACTGTTTCGGGATAAAATGGCACAACGATGGTTGACATACTATAAAACAACAACATGAACTTATGATATATAAGTATTCTGATTTTAGTATTACCTCAAGCAGGTTATGGCAAAAAAAAACCCCTGAATATCATGACGATGACCTTTTTCTGTGTTTGGCTTTTTTGCAGCTTCGGCTTTCCAATGGGATCAACTTGAAAGCCTCTTTTAGCAGTAAAGAAACGTTAGCTGCTGTGAGAGTGTACGTGATGGTCAACTGCCAGCAGGTTGGGGATGCTCCTCTCAGCTTTGCGACTGCTTACCCGAAGAAGAAGTATACGGAAGAAGATATGCAACTACCTCTTAGTGAACTTGGTAAGTAAGTCATTGCGGGAATTGATATTCTGTCTATGTTGGAATTTATGAAAAAAAAAAAAAAAAAAAAAAAAAAGAAAAAAGAAAAAAGAAAGAAAGAAAGAAAGAAAGAAAAGAGCATCAAAAAATTTTTTTTTCCAGAGGGAATTTCTCATCTTAGAGAGAGAGAGAGAGAGAGGGGGAGGTTATTAAGAGGTTTTGGCCCCGATTACAGGAAGTGGATCTGATTAGTTAGTTTGATCATGTGGTGTAGAACAGATTTGAGGTTAGATTTGAGTTGCTGCATAAAGTTGAGACTTAAGTAAAAACTTTATTTGAATATAATTTTTGTTTTATAGGAAAATTTATTTAATTTAATGTTTTTTCTCTTTTTTTTTTTTTTTTTAAAGTTTATTTAAAACTTTTCATATTTTGACTTGACAAAATGATTACTCTATAGAATAGCAAGAGATCCGGTATTGCCAGATGATCTCCAAAAAGAAAATCAGAATTTGTCTCCCATAACAAAACATTTTTTTAGTTAATGCCCTAAAAGGCTAGAATGATATGAAAATGGATGATCATTCTAGGTTAAATTTCAGGGGGGGGGGGGGGGGGGGGGCGAAAACTTTGGAAAATTGAGAGGAAATCCTCCCACCCCCAGGAAATTTTCTCTCTCTCTCCCTCTTTCTATCCCCCCTTTTTCTTTATCTCTCCCCCTTTTTCTTTATCTCTCCCCCTTTTTCTTTATCTCTCCCCCTTTTTCTCTCTTTATCTCTCCCTCTTTTTCTCTCTTTATCTCTCTTTATCTCTCTTCCTCTCTCTTTATCTCTCTTCCTCTCTCTTTCTCCCTCTTTCTCCCTCTTTCTCTCTCTTTCTCCCTCTTTCTCCCTCTTTCTCTCTCTTTCTCTCTCTTTCTCCCTCTCTCTCCCTTTCTCTCTCTCTCTCTCTCGTTCTCTCTCTCTCTCTCTTCCTCTTTCTCTTCCTCTTTCTCTCTCTCTCCCTCTTTCTCTCTCTCTTCCTCTTTCTCTTCTTCTTTCTCTCTCTCTTCCTCTCTCTCTTCCTCTCTCTCTTCCTCTCTCTTCCTCTCTCTCTTCCTCTTTCTTCCTCTTTCTCTCATGTTTATCTGTGACTGTCCTTTTAAATAAACCTTTTATATATAAGCATCAGTAAGTTTGTCAGCAGACCAAGAGAACCTGGGTTCACAACGACAGGGGTGTATAATGGTGTATACACCCCTGGATAAGATAAAAATATAACACTGATGCTGTCTTCTATCTATAGAAAAGTCAGATACATGCTAAGATTGAGCACTACTGCCACATCTGGAGAGATGCCACCCAGAGCACCCTTTCTTGTCTTGACAAATTACAAAATCGACTTTGAAATCTATTAAGAGGTGGTCATCTCTTCTTCTCTACAGCCCTTTCTCTTAGAAGAGATGTTACTAACCTTTCTCCACTCTCGTTATTTTCATGGAAGGTGCTTGAGTTCATTTCAATCTCTGATTCTTTGTTGGGTGTTGGTGTATTTGATCACTACCAAATTCCTGCCCTGTAAAACTTGAGATCACATGATATTATTTCAGACGGTGTAAGCCCCAAAAATGTCCCCTCGTCTGAAATTACTGTGCGCTTTTCCAAAGAAAATACAAACAAATAAGAAGTGACTTTCATAAATAAATTTGTGGATGATTTGACTAAAAGCAGATTTAAAAGCATGTTTGGTGCCATCCTATTTGGACGTATCCATGTGGCGACAATAGTACGGTCGCACAGACAGCGATGTATTAAATAATCATATAGAGAATGGTAGTTTGCTTGAAGCATTGCTGGGAATTGTAATAAATGTATTAGGAAGGCTGAAGGCAATGTAGAGAGCCGGATTGATGAGAAGCTAGAAAGAACAAAAATAAACAATCGAAGGAGAGGACTTATTTGTTTTTCTTTTCAATCTTACATAAACAGCAAGTATGGTGTTAGGTGTGTGTGATGTCCGGATGATGTTGCGAAATCATTTGATATTTCGGGAAAATATTCCCCTTGTCATAAATGGACACAAAAGAAAAGTCCGACTGAGATGAATGCCAGAAAGGCATCCAGGCATCCATCTTAGTAAACACTATGGATGGCAAGCCTGCAAGTGGGAAATATTTGAAGAGAGACAACCCAAGAAATGATTTGACCACCCAAAATTTGATTTCTTCATTTTGAAAAATTATTGCCTCTTTAAATGGGAGTTCATGTTGGGAAATCAAACCACTTTAAAGTCCTTGAAAAAAGTAATGTTCCTTTATGATACAAGGTTGCATTTTGTGATTATGACTCACTTGAGATTTTCCAAAATTAATGTTTATATCAGATGACATAATCACGTTGACACACCGGTTCCCATAAAATCACTGAAGTTAAGCGACGTTGAGTCTGGTCAGTACTAGATGGGTGACCATTTAGGAATACCAGGTGCTGTATATGCTTTCTGCTTATCTCGGCATTGTTTCCAGTTGTCCTGAACCTCTTTCTTGCCACTAGAATCAAACAGTTCTGACTCAGGAGAGGTGTGGTTGTGGATTGCGCAACCCTTGCTTCATAATTACACGCGCAGCCACCCTTACAAGGGGTATCCATTGTCTCTCAAATCTGAACGGAGGCCATGGATTAGATGGTGGACTTCATGGTCAGTTAGTTTTTTATGTCCATAGATTGACAGCTGATAATCTCGTATGGTCTCGTGGTTCAAGTGGTTCTCAGATGGACCTTTGAGTGTTTGTGCTCGGTTAGACTTATGTTTTCTTCAAACCACTTCTTGAAAAAGTAATGTCCCTTCAGATACAAGGTTCCATGTTGTGATTATGACCTACTTAAAGTTTTCGATGGACTTCATGGTCAGTCAGTTTTTTATGTTCATAGATTGACAGCTGATAATCTTGAGTGGTCTCTATGATATCTATATATATTCCAGCGAAGGGACAAAGGAAAGGCAGTTGAGTTTCTGTGGTTCTCAGAGGCAGAAGACTCTTTGAGCTCGAAGTTTGTTGACTGTGTAGTTTTGTTTGAAGGGAGAACCCTTTTGTTGCAACACTGAGCAAGACTACACGATTGACACTGCGATCGGTTTCGGAATCGAACACGAATTTCAGACTATCATGTCTTGTGCAATGAACGCACACAGATGAATGTTCACACACAAACAACACCTACCTACGTCACCCTCGTACACCTAGCATTATTTAATGGCCAGTAAAAAAAAAGAAAAAAGACAATGACCTTTGAGTGTATGTGCCCTCTCCCTTTCCTTTGGCCGAACATCTATCATCTGCAGCGTCTGCCATTTTCATGCACCACCAAACATGCAGCCGAGTGCATGTTTACAGAGTGCACATTTTACAAATGTTTCTTTTTTCTTTCTTTCAGGTCTTGTGCCGAGTGCTGTCCTTAATGTTATGGTCGGATGAACGTCTTTTTTTTATCATGCAGTGTCCGTCTTAAGCCATGCATTTTTATTGGTCAGTTAAATGAATACAAACTGGTTGACCCCTGACCTTCAGCCGGTGAAAGGGGGGGGGGAGAAAAGTGATTCATATATATTAAAAAAAAATAAAAAAAAATGCAGTTGTGATGAAGGCTTCACTGTTCTTCGCCTCTGATGATGGTTCCAGAGAAAATTCTACAGCCCCTACCACCTCCAGGGGGAGGCAGGTAGGGAAAAAGTTTTAAAAACAAAACAAAACAAAAAAAACTAAGGGAAAAAAATATCTTGAAAAAGAATAGAGGTGGGGAGTGGGGCAACTGAATATATAAGTGGATTAAAAACATTAAAACACTACTTGCTTGCTTTTATTCATAGAGAAAAGTGTTTGTTACACACACACAAACATATATAATTATTTTTATTTATACAGACATGTACAAAAAGCCGCTACACTGGCATGTTGATGTTTATGATCATTAGTTATTAGAAACTAAGATCTAATCAAGCGGAAAAGTTTGATGTTTCACTTAGATGTTCATATTGCAAGTGAAAGATCAGACTTTTTCGCCTGATGAGATCTTAGTTTCTAATAACTATTGATCGATAACATCGACATGCCAGTGTAGCGGCTTTTTATGCATGTCTGCATAAATAAAAATAATTATATAAATAGCTCTATTTACTATTGAGCACTATTATATAAGCCCAGTTGAAATTCTTTGGATTTTTATCCTGCGGGTGTTTACTTTACCTGGATTACTATATATATATATAAGTCAGTTCATATTATATTCCAATAACCATGGTTTTATTTTTATTTTTTCACATTTCCAAAAAAAAACATAAAATTTCTGTGAGATATATTTTTTATTGTCCGTTTCATTTGTCTTGTGCCAAACAACATTTTTATGTCAATATCGTCTCTGGCACAAGACAAATGAAACGGACCATAAAAAATATATCTCTCAGAAATTTTATATTTTTTTGGAAAAATGAAAAAATAAAAATAATAAAATAAAACCATGGTTATTGGAATATAATATGAACTGACTTATATTTTGCTCTGTTATCAATAATTGACAAGCATTGAGCTGAATCTTTTAAGGAGACTACAAAGTAAAAGGAACTGATGGTATATGCTAATACATATATTGTCATTAATAATTATATATATATATATACAGGGCGATTCATAAGTCATTTAGCTATTTTTGAAATTCTAAAGTTAAAAAATACGGTAATACAAAACAGAAAGTTTATTCAACAAATTCATTTATGGAAGTTTAAAATTACAGCAAATTTTCAAAAGTTCCACCTTCGTTCTGCATGCATAACTCCATTCTTTTTTGCAAGGGATTTACGACTCTTTGTAGCATATTTGATTGATTAATTTTAACAAACTCGGCAGTGATTTTTGATTTGAGGTCGACATTGCCTTTCAACAAGTGTGGGAGATTCATCAAATTTGGCCATATGAATAACAATAAAAATTTGCTCTTCAATTGTAAATGACATACTGCCTGAAAAAAAAAGCACACATAATGATTTACACAAATTTAAATAAATAAAAATAAATATATATAGAAACAAATATATAAACGAACAAATTTAAAATAACAAACAGTAGTAATTAGAGAGTAAGATAACAATTATCAAAAGTTCATAGTATGTTTGTGCTTCATATGGTAATCATTTTAAATAGCTAAGTGACTTATGAATCACCCTGTATATATTATATGTATGTGTATGTGTGTGGTGATCCCCTAAAAGAATACCACCTATGGAATCGTTAATAGAATTCATAATCCTTTCTGCAATTAAACCATATTCGGTAGAAATAAACTAAGTCTATGTCTGACTTGTCCACCAAGTTTCAGTCATAAATGTCCAACAGTCTGTTTTATCACTGTTGCAAAATTGTCAGTAAGCGGCACCCTGATTTGGTCTGTGATGGTCCTCTTCAGTTCAGGAATAGTCTGCGGATTGTTTTAATCAATATTATCCTTGAGATAAACCCACTTATAAAAATTGGAAGAGGGCAGGGGTATGATCCAGTGAGTTTGAATCCCATTCACCAAAGTGCCCCCAAATATCATTGAACGACAATTAGACAAAAAGTGTTGGCCATTAATGACAAACTTGGTGGACAAGTCAAACCTACACTGAAGTTTATTTCTATGAAATGTTGTTGGATTTCAAAAAGGATTGTGAATTTTATTAATGATTGCATGGGTGTCATTCTTTGGGGTTACCCTGTGTATGTATGTATGTATGTATGTGTGTATGTATGTATGTGTGTGTGTGTGTGTGTATATAAGTGGAGAACTAAAAGCGAACTTTTAGAAAAGGTAAAACCGATTGTGAAAAGTATACAGCTCAATATACCGGATAGAGCAGATAGATAGGTAGAAGGATGAAAAGGAATTAGAAAAGCAAAAGTCAAATCTTTTTTCAATTCAGTTGCTCAAAGCAAGGTATATTCCGCAAAAAGGCAATTTATTCAATTAACTTTTTCCTTAAGCCAGGCTTTTCAAAGATCAAAATCTTATCAGAGGAAATCGCTGGGATAGATAAGTTGGCAAAGGCCAAGATTAAAAATTTGAAAAAGTAAAATAAAGATTGTGGGGAAAAAAACAAGGCAAAATGCTGCCCGAATGCAAGCAAATTGAATAAATTGCCTTTTTGCGGAATATACCTTGCTTTGAGCAATTGAATTGAAAAAAGATCTGCCTTTTGCTTTTCTAATTCCTTTTCATCCTTCTACCTAATATATATATATATATATATATATATATATATATATATATAATGTGTGTGTGTATATGAAAGACAAAATAGTTGTAAGAATGAGACAAAATGAAAAAAACCTGCTGCATTTTGTTCTTTTCAAAATTTCATCAAAAATTAAAATGAGAACATGTCATGCTAACAAAAAGTATTTTTATACACCGTGCAAGACCTGCTAGCGGCTCTGTACGAAGGACTCGGGACTTTACATGTACCACTAATTTTGGAGCCAATACAAAAGGATCCAATCTTTTCCTTTCTCTCCATGTATCTTCAAAAACCTGTTTAAAGCCTTGGCCTTTTTGACTAAGATCAAAGTGTAGTATCCATTTTACTCCAATGAATTTCTGTGTATATAAATATAATTATGCAAAAATAAATTTGCAAACAAATTTTGGGGATATCTTAAGTAGGAGGACTCCTAGAGTAAATGTGGTATTGTGGTAACTGAGATGATTCTAGTTAAGAGTAGGATAGGCAATTTTTATCATTTTTGACCAAGGATCACTAACGACCTTCGTGTTCGTATACTTTTGATGGACTTTTGCCTAATTTGTTCTGAATGTAAATCTTTACATTTTGTGCAAATAAATAATTCAAAGTGTAGTATCTGTTCTGATACTACACATAATCTGCTTCATTCTTGATCAGTGAAGGAGAAATGTTTTTAGACTTAAAAAATATTTTTTAGCTTTTTTTTTTTTTATTAGAACTTTTATTTTTGTCCCAGTCTTTTTTTTCTTCTCTAATCTAATATATATTTCATAAGTTAATTAAGTCAGATTTTCAAAGTCAGACTTAAATAGCTATGTGTCTGACATTGATATTTGATTATGACTACCATGTTCTTTGCAAGAAAATGATGTATTTCACTTGGGTTTCTTTAAAAAAAAAAAGTTATTCCGGCTAGGAAGATTGTTACAATAGACACAAATTTAAATAATGACCTAAAAAGTTGCGTTGGGATTTTTTTTTTTTTTTTTCTAAGAATAATTAAAACAATTTAAGAGACATAACTTATAATTTTTCACTTGAATGTTGAAAAAGGTGTTATCTCCCTTACATGATCATCTTTTCTCATATCTGTGTCTTAGTACAATTATGTGACCACTTTGCGTGTGTTTGTGTTTCTTGCCGATACTTCGCTTACACATTATTTTTTTTTAATTTACTAATTAAATATTTATTGAAATAAACAAATAATATAAAAAATCATTTTTATTCTTTTTGTGTTTAACTTTAAAAATGTACAAACAAAAAAAAAAGTAAACTAAAATTACATTAGTGAATCCCGGGCAATGCCGTGCAGGTACAGCTAGCGCGCAATAAAATTTTGCAGTTTCTCTGTTGAAGTTCTGAAAAAAAGGCAGCAAGTTTTTCCATTTTTGTCTGTTCTTTTTAGCATTTTTTTTTTTGTTGTACATATGGTGGCGGGTCTCAATTAAAACGAACGTGAGCGTTGCAGTTTTCAACAATTAAGATAAGGATTTTAAAAATGAAAATCCAGTTATAATTATTAAGTCGAGTTATTTACCAACCGATGAAAGGATTTTATGAGATTATAAAATCCATTTGTGGGATTTTGCACGTTATAAACCGATAGACACATTTTCCGTTAAAATTGATCGTTCCTATTGGGATGTAAAAAAAATTTTATACTTATTTCAGATCATTAATATTCAAAGTCAATTTTCTTAATCCGTTAATCATTTTATTTAAGGTGTCTGCAACCTTACAGTCCTTAAGCCACAGAAGCCACTTTAAACACACACACACACACACACACACATACATATATATGTATATATATGTGTGTGTGTATATATATATATATATATATATATATATATATAAAGGGGGCTGTTATTAAATAAGTTTTTGGATTTTATGAAGATTTTTTGTTTTTTTGATTTTCCAAATAATCCATTTGGTATTCAGATCAAATAGGAAAATCGAAAAAAATCAAAAGGAAATCCTAACAAAACAAAAACAAACTGTTATTTAATAACATTTGCCTTAATTAAAACACGCTGCCTAAATATATATTATACAGGGTGTTGCAGCAAAATCCGACACTTGACAAAGAGAAAACGAAATAGGCAATAAAAACAAGAGTTGTATATGCAGAGACCCGACAGTTTATTTAGTACCAGTTAGTAACATACTACATTATTTTTCAATGTAACCACCATCGCCGACGAAGACGACCATCTCAAGGTGAGCACGAAATGAGTTGCACACTTTGGCGACTATGTTCTTGTCTACCTCCACGATGACAGCCTTCCGAGAGTCGACCGTGTTGTGAGTGTGCTTGTTGGTCTTGACCTTGATCACACCCCAGAAGAAATAGTCAAGTAGGAGAGTGGCCACAAATCTGTCAACCAATGGTGAAGAACATTGTCGAGCAGCCACGCCTGGGTCGTCTTGGCTTTGTGTGCATGAGCAGAGTCCTTTCCCTTATTTTGTCCTTTAGTCCTCACATTCCATGAGCGATGTTTCTGACAAAGGGGAAGAATGGCTGTTTTCTGGGTCGGAATCTATCCATCTAAAGCTTATTGTTGGCTAGTTTTTTTAACTTGAAGTAGTATTTTTTTTTTTTTAATTTAAAAAAAAAATTTTTTTTAGCTCCTTACATCAAGTGGCTTCATACCTTGTTTGGAGCGATTCCATAAAAAAATTCCCAAAGAAGAGGTAACCTTTTGTACCCCATGCACAATTGCTTTAATTTAGATGCGCCACACAAACTTGTACCCCCTTTTAGTTCTTTAATGTATCGGTATGTCTGGCAGCGATCTTGTCCATCCAGGGCTTCACCGCGCTCCTCAGCGTCTACTGGTATTTCGTTTACTTTTTGTCAAGTGTCGGATTTTTCTGCGACACCCTGTCTGTATATGTAAAAGTCATGAAAATAAGGAAATTAGCAAAAAGACAATAATTTGAACAAGAGATTAACACAATCATGATTTGATTGCCTTTTTGTTTAAATTAGCCTTTTCTTTTATTATTTTTCATTTCCATGTTTGTTACCTATATATTCTGTTGGATTATCATCCTCAAAATATATCCCTCTCCCTTCTCTCCCTAACCGCACACACATATCATTCTTAAAAACAAAAAAAAAATTCAACTTGGATCATTTTTGTGACTACATTCTATGACAACTGTGATTTCAAATATATGAGCTTTGTGTAGTTTGCTTTTTATAAATGTTTATTTATAAATATTTTTTCTCTTGTGTTTTTTTTTTTTTTTTTTTATATAAAAAAAAATTTACCCCTCAAGGTCCAAATATATTTATATGGACAATAAAAATGAGCATGTTTTTTCTAGTTATTAAACATACATGAATTAGGATGATATGTTAAGGTTAGCTCACGTTACCCATGAACCTATTTTTGTTATTGGTTCATATGTGTTGTATTCCTGCTTACTTTCCAACAGTGGCACCGGTGTATCTCGACCGCTTCCTCGTTGTTGTTAAACGATAATGTGGGGACGCAGGTCTGCTCCGCTGTGGTTATTGCTGTCACCACCACCACCACCATTATCGCTGTAAGCCCAACTGGTGACAAAACCACGCGGATGCCTGTTGTTGGGTTTTGGGAAATTTTCTTTAACATAAACCAAGAGACAGCACTTAACTGTATTGTACGAGAGGGAGAAGGAAGGAATTACTTGGAGGGAGATACCTTTTCAGTTTTTGCCATCTGTGTCCACGTCCTTGGCCCTCTTCCTGGACTGGCGTGGACTTTGAGTTCTTGCTGTCCGCTTCTGAGTCGGGAATGAGAGACCGAAACAGCCCCGAACGGACTTGATGTCATTTCCACCTTCCGCCTTCACTCCTTCTACCTTTTAGGGCGTCCTTCCATCTTTGCTCTCCCCCCTCCCCCTTATTTAACATATGCCCCAATGGGTTAAAATAGAGTAAAATGCAATTTTTATAGAGTAAAAACACAACAACTGTAGGGACATATGTCCCCATGTATAAAAACGTCTGCCATATAAAAATTGCATGTGATATGAGTGGTTTAGTATTATAACTATGATCTATGAAGTCTGTCTAGTTTTTTAAACAAATAATATAATATTTTAGGCGTATTAAGCTTGGGAAAATCCAAGTATGTTTACCTGCTTGAATAAGCCATATTGTCAACACCGTAACAAAGGAAAACTATGTTAAACGGACTTCCTGTTGACCTCAAACTGTCTAATCTGTTCCTATGGGTGTTGCAATTATTATTTTTTTTGTTAATCTGTTGTGAAGGCTGTGTGAATGGTGAGACACAAATATGAAGAAATAAAATGGATGAAAACGATTCTATGGAGATCAACAATATAAATGATTTATTAAAAAATTTACAACTGAAGGAATTATTATGCACGTGGGTGGGGATTACTTGTCTGTAACCAAGCCAATTTCTGTAGCACCCTCCATTCTTAATTTCCTTTTCTGTTATTGTCCGGTCTATGCAGGAGCAGATAATCCTGTCCCAGTCGCTCTCAAAAGGGCAGATCAATCATGCTTCAATACGTCTCTTAATAAGAGAGATAATTATAGGGCACAAAGAGTTATCTCCCTTTAACAGATTTCTAGATGGATTTATTTTATCCATCTAACAGTTAAGAAAAAATTACTAGCTATGTCACATGACTAAGTCATGTGATGGATCAAATATAATCCCCTGAGTCTTGATGGTTAAAAAAATCCATTTCATCATTCACTCATAAAAATAATGATTTAATTTCCGAAAAAGTACTTAATTACTGGAACAAATTGCCAGAGTGTGTCAAACATGTAACTAATAAACATTTTTTTTAATAATATTAACCGATTTTGTGATTATGGTATGGCGAATGACTTGCATAGACAGCTTTGAGTGCTTTCAGGTGAGATATTTAAAATAATCTGAACTTATTGTAAGCTATACTGATATGTTAAAAATAGATATATGAATATAGATTAAGTAAAGAGGAAATCTCCATAGAAAATTAAGCTAACATGTTCAGGAAATAACGTTGTGACAGGAAGTTCACATGGCCAAGAAGATGACAAAATCTGTCTCTTTGGCTGGCAATCTGAACAGATCCAGATGTCTTTTCTGGAGCTTTATCCCCTCCCCCTTTCAAGGGAGATGGTGAGAAGCTTATGTTATGATATAAAACAGCAAAATAATTTGCTGCTTTAGTTGCAAAAATGTTGGCATTTTTAGTTGTTATAAGCAATAATCCAAGCCAATACATATTTTAATCCATGTCTGTCAAGATTTGGGCGTCTGTTAGAAATGGAATTTTTCATTAGAAGTTAAATTTAGAAAAATTAATTTAATGTGAGAGGAAGTTGCGATATGACAAAAGTCAACGTTCCAAAGGAGCCAGTAAAATCTCTTTCTTGGGTGTAGAACTTCAAATTTAATATTTTTCGGGCTCTTTCGCACATCCTTTGGAAAATCGGCAGGAAAAGATTAATCCGATGCAATTGTCGAGATGAACTTACTATGTGATACAAACTAATGTATTTGTAAAAAGCAAAATAAATACAAATAGAAACCTCAGAGCAAAATATATGTACATTGTTTTTTTGGTGCTTTTTTTACATTAGGACTCGAGCTAACTTTGACCCCGTCGTTAGGGTTAAAGTTAAAGTTGGGGTTAGGGTCATGGTCAAAGTTAGCGTGGGTCTTAATGTAACAAAGTACTGTCTTTATCACAATGAATATTATATTTGCAAAGAATGAAGAAAAAGAAAGCAATCAACACTGCAATCGCTATGAAGACTACGACTGTCACAATCATCATTATGACTACCAACGACATGTCAACTAACAACACAGATGTTTACAAGACTTTTGTCGATGAGAGAATGATCAGCAATTTGTTTGGATTGGGAGAACTTATCAGTGCTGAAAGAAAACTTCTCCGGTAGATGTTAATTTTATTAAATCATCATGGACTAATGATTACGACAACTCATACTTTTATTTTATCTTAATTGTGGGCGGGGGAGAGAGAGAGAGAGACCACCTCAGTTTAAGTTAATTACTCGTCTCAAGACCCCCTTTTTATACGTTCTGTTCAATCTGCTTCCTGTCGATTTCTTCTTACAAAATTTTCCCTGATTTCGTTGATGATGTCACAATATGCGTGATTCTTACTTATGCTTTCTCCATTCACATGGTTCTGAAACTTAACCCCGACAGACTATTATATAATCAGGCTGGTCGACCCTTCCTTTTCGTTTTCTTCCCCTCTCACTAACTGCGAGGATTCTTTTCATCACAAATCCAACTACAATTGGGAGGAAGGGGAGCTGTCTACCCTCTTTGCACGGCTATTGTGAGTGACCAAGTCGTAGAAAATTACGTCAGAAGCAGAAGAGGAGTGAGGTTGCTTTAGATTCCTTTCTATCTTTTCCTGTTGCATATTACCAGAGGCAGATGTGTTTTCAAGGCAGAAAGCATGCCCTTCCCAGACTTATCAGATGGCAGTGGAAGTTGAGAGTATTTTAACAATCACAGTTCACTATTTTTGTGTTCAGAAAATATCAATAAACCTGTGAACTGCACAAAACGTGTTGTTGGATCTTGATAAACTTTTGTTTCAGGTCGACACAGACAACCTATTCAAGATGGCTGGCTGGAAGAATCAAGCAAGTACAAGATGAGAGGGCGATCATCATCATAATCAGGAGAAAGTCAAGTCAAAGAATAAAGCCTGTGGCTATCTTTAACAAGACAACAACATGCCATGAATGGTTCAAATAAATTAATCCAACAAAAACGGTATCAGCATTGGAGCAGTAGTGCATCCAATCAAACTAACACTTGGCAAATGGAAGCCAGAGATATAGAAAATTAAAAAAAGGCAGAAATCACATCATCCAAACTTTGCATAAGTCGTTTGGATTTCACATTCATCTTTCTTCTTCTATATAATAAAGTAAAGTCAGTCTTTTTATCGATTTTTCTTCCTACAAAAACAATATTTGATTCTGGTAGTGTCACTTCTTTTGGTAGATTGTTGTAGCATGTTAAGAACAATATAATGTAATTTGATTTGATTTCTTTCAGTTTCTTTGGAGTATTTTAAAGGGTTTTTAGGGGGCAGAATATGAGCACAACCTCTTATTTAAAGATTCAAATATTTCAGATTTGCACTAAATTTGATTCATAGTCATTAGACACCAACGGAGCAAGATTCCTTGAATTTAAATTTCTTCTTAAGATTAAGACCACTAAAGCTTAACCCTCAAATTTTAAACATTTTCTAGAATCAAAATCATGTAATGCATTCTGATCAAAATTGAAATAAGGATTCTAGACATAAGTAGACATAAAAGTGGTGCAAAACTTTAGAGAATTAATTTTATGTATCTTGGAACGAGTATTTTTTTCAGTATATATATATATATATATATATATATATATAGGATGTAATCTCTATCAATAAAATTATCGAACATGAGCGCCATGTTGGCGCTTTTGAGGAAAGGGAGATAACTCCGTTAGACTAAGTGAAATCAGCATAAAATACAATTTGGAACGCTGAAAACGTACGCAACTTACTAGATGTAAGTTGTCGAGTTTGTTTAAACTTATTAGACGGCAATTTTAATTTAAAAAAAAAATGAATACTATAACTTAACCTACAGTTAAACATTTAAAAAATAAATAAATACATTAAGTATTTTTAAATGTATCTTTATCTTTCATCTTCTATTGACACGCCCCCTATTTTGAGGCGATTTTCCGGACCATTCTAGCGTTTTAAGTCATTAACCAATTATTATTTTTTTTTTTGGGGGGGGGGGGGGGGAGTATGAGAGATAAATTATGTGTGTGTGTGTGCCTGTTTTTTTTTTTTTTTTGAGGGAGGGGGTCTACTTTTTTGTCAATTACGTGTTGTTTTACGACCTGACCATTTGGACTTGGGATTAGTAGTTAAAAAAAAAAAAAAAAATATGGTGCTTTCTTAGATTAGCATCCACGCTAAAATCGACTTTGCGTCGGTACTTTCCAGATGTTTACGTCAATCGCCGGAAAGTACCGAAGCGGTTAACCAATCAAATTGCGAGACAATAAGCAGACGACATGTCACCATTTCAACTGATTGAAAGGGAGGTGACAGTGGTAACGACACAGACTGCGTGTGCCAAGTTCGAATCCACTCGATTCCATAATACCACTTTCACTTAGGAATGTTGGCAACCATTACGTGGTTCCTCCTGCAAGAATGCCGACAACGGAATCAAACCATTCAACAAAGTTGTACCATTCTGATTCATACGAATTTACTTTTTAACTGATTGAAACGAATAAGCAGACGACATGTCAACACTTCAACTGGTTGAAACGCGAAACTACTGCAATGAATTTTTACGAGCTATCACTGGCTGTTGCGTCTCCCGAAGGAGTGATTGACTTTTGTCAGGAAGAAAAACTGATCGCAAGAGAAAAAAAATGCTCAGGCAAAAAATACAAACAAAAACAAAAATTTTTTTTAATACCTAACCCTAACCCTAAACCTTTACCCTGAACTCTAACCCGAACGAAACCAAAAATAATTTTCAGTAAAAAACAACAGTCCTAACCCTAACCCTAACAGCACCATTTTTACCTGATTACAAAACAAAACAAAATAATTTTCAGTAAAAAAAAAAACGCTTAAAAAATATAATTTATCACCTGTTTATTTTTATTTATTCGTTAAAAAAGATTTTCTTTCATACAATTTGACTAAATGTATTATTTGATTTTGTTTTCTTTAATTTTTTGCTATATATGTTGATTAATGTTTGTTTATTTCCCACTTATCCAGCCTAGTTTTTGATTTTTTGGACGCAGGTCGGTCAACCCGACATGGCGTCGTTACTTTCCGAGGTTTACGTAAACATCCGGAAAGTACTGACACGAAGTTGATTTTAGCGTGGGCACCAAAAAATTATACAAATTAAGAAAAGGAATGTTTTAATTATTTTATAAATGTATCTTTAACTTTAATAATTAAAAACATAATTTTCGATGTTAATTACTTTTAAAGGTTTCAAACTTATTATTCTTATATTAAAAACTGATAATTAAAAATATTTTTTTAAATTTTAATTAGGTACTTTTTAAAAGCTTTATTGTATTTCAATTAGGAAAACCTTTTTAAATTAAGTTCGGGGAAAAAATTTTCTTTATCGTAAAAAAAAAAATGTTATTTTTTTTTCTTATGGACAACGCCGTGTTAATTAGTTGAAAATAAAATGTTAGTCTAACTTCGATTATCTCCCTTTAATATAAATTAAAAAAATAAATTTCTAAAAGTGTCTATTATTAATCGTACACACTTTTAACTTATTATTTCTACTTTTAATTGAATCTAACACAAATGATAACTTGTATATGCAATGAGAAATGAAAAAAAAAAAACGTTTATTCAACTCGATTTATTTCGAAATTCATATTTAAGCGGTTATTTAACTCAACTACATTTACGAGATTTTATGGTTGTATAAAGGGAAGTAATTCAAATATACTTTTCTCGAGTTATTCCCCTTGGTTTGATTATCACTGCTAATTCAAGTTTTCATTGTGCCTTGATTCAGACATTTTCATTTCGTAAGCCTGTTTGGTTCTTTGATATGACAAAGGCGCATGAGAAAAGTAATATTTTCCTTTGGTCTTGAGGCACGAATAATGAACCCTAATACTATATAGACTTTTGCCTTTAAGCTTTAATTCAAGCAATACACCATTTTTATATAGTGAGGTTCAATTACAAATGAAATTATTTTAATATCTATTACAAATTGAGATTTGGTATCTGCCTGTCTGAAGCCCAAACTATACTATTACTATCTTTTAATATTCAATTAAATTTACTATACTATTTCAGACTAATGTACTATTTTTCAATGGTCAATTCGGGTGGTGGTGTAGTATCTTTCTTGTTGTCATGATACCATCTTCCCAGGCATTACCTTCTCTTTTGGGGGAAGTGTAGTTTATGTTCGTTCTTTATAATACCACCCTTCCAGGAATTACCATTTCCTTATTTTAGGGGGTGGTGTTAGTGTAGTATCTGTTCTGTGGTCAGGATACCATCCTCCCAGGCATTACCGCCTCATTATTTGGTGTGGACAGTGTGGTATATGTTCGTTCGTCATGATACCATCCACCCAGGCATTACCGCCTCATTATTTGGTGTGGGCAATGTGGTATATAGTTGTTCGTCATGATACCATCCTTCCAGGCATTACCGCCTCATTATTTGGTGTGGGCAGTGTGGTATATGTTCGTTCGTGATGATACCATCCACCCAGGCATTATCTTCTCTTTTTTTTTGAGGAGTAGTGTAGTATATATTCGTTCGTCATGACACCATCCTCCCATGATACCTCATCCTTTTTGGAGGGAGGGGGAGATAGTGTAATATCCGTTCTGCTGTCATTAGACCACTCTCACAGGCATTATCTACTCCTGTGGAGGGGGCCAGTGTAGTATATGTTCGTTCGTCATATATATAAGCAAAATTATGCAACCAGATGAGCATATTTTTGCTGGTATTGATAATAATCTTCAACTGTTTAAACATTTTAGTTTCTTAAACGTGATTATTATATCGTAAAACCATGACATTTTATAGTAATTTTGAGGCCTTTAAGTTGACAAAGAAAAAGTAATTTCATGTTTCGATTAAAGTTTAAAAGCAAAAGTCAAGTATTATGGTTGTTTTATTGTGTCTTTAAACAAGCAAGAACAAAAAACAATTTCCTCACGTGTCCCCTGTCGCATAAAAAAAATCTTCTGGAATTAAAGTAAGTTAATAAACTAAAAATCAATTGTTTATGGTTTGAATCTAAAAAAATATCTCAAGCGATAACTAGTTTCCTTTTAAGGAACCCCCTTATTCTCAGAACCTGTGTTATCTACCACCGAACCGACCTACGGATGATCCTGGGTATGACCTTAAAAGACATCCAGTGGTGAGACCTCCATTTGGGAGCTGTGGGAATGTGGAGTTGCCCCTTAGTTGCTACTGCTTCCAGGTCCACTCTGGCCCGGAGTGGTAGTACTTGTAAGGGCCCCATCTATGGGTCAAATAGAACCTACTGGTGCTACCAAATCAGGCTGTCTGAAGTTATTGACTTCCTGACTCAAAATGCACCACACATTGATGTTTTATTGTTTTTTTTTATTTTTCTTTGCAAAACTTAATCATGTTCTGCAAAATCAAAAACAAAAAACAACAATTTCCCTCCCTTTTCATTCTCCCCTCCTCATCCCCTCTCCACCCTTTCACTTAACCAAACATCATGAACAAATATTTAAACATATAAAGAACTTGAAGTATAAAGACTTTCACGAAAAAGACCAAATTCAGCATTAAATAACCTGAAAAGGGTTGATATGCCGTAAAACAAAACAACCAAACCAAACACCATGAATGAATACTTGAACGTATAAAGAACTTGAAGCATAAAAACTTTCACCAAAATGACCGGATTTGGCATTAAATGCAAAAGACACAATTGACTTTAAAAGCAAACTAGACAAGTACTGGTCCAGTAAGCAATACACTGTTCGACCCGCGCATGGGTCTACTGAAACTATAAGACCAGGCATGGAGCAGGTGTTACAGGCTGAGTAGCCTTTTTCCTGAAGAAAAGTATCAAAGTATCAAATAACCCGAAAAGAAGTAATTCAAATACACTTTTCTCGAGTTATTCCCCTTGCGTAAAACAAAACAACCGACCTACGGAAAGAGAAGGACAGTAAACCTGCTTCTCTTTATGTTTAGTTTATGTCCCCTTATTTAAAATGTTTTTAAAATTATATAGAATCGCCTTTAACAGTAGCAACACAGCAAAGAAAGAAAGAAAGAAAGAAACAAATAAACAAACGAACAAAGCGTTGGTGCATTTGTAGCAGTAACAAACTATCTGTGTGCGGAGAGTTGTTATATATATATATATATATATATATATATATATATATATACACGATGCAAATTATGAAAATAATATTCCGACGTGATGGAAAATGAAAACGGAAAAATCAAAATTATTTATGCATTCATCAACGTTTCATTTTTATTTCACGATCTCAAGATGATTGCTTTGAAGAAATAACCTACAACTACACTATTTGAAAATATGTGGTGCGTTTGTGACGTGAGGAAATTTTTATTTTATTTCAAACAAAACGTAACCGTTAGAATTAAAAAAAATGTAGTGCGATTATGACGTGGAAAAGAAAATTTTAATTCTTTTTTCGAATGAACCGTAACCGTTAGAATTCAAAATGCGTGATGCGTTCATGAAAATCGAATGAGTGTTTTATTACCTTTTTTATTTTTTTAATATCAATGTTATGTAGAAAGTTTTGTATTGAATGTGGTGTAAAATAGTTTGCCTGAATCTAAATTTAAGTTCTGTTCGGTTAGAATTAGTTTGCTGATTAAAGGAGATAAATTGAAGAAGCCGTTTTTCCTTTTCTATCTATCTATCTATCTATCTATCTATCTATCTATCTATCTATCTATCTATCTATCTATACATATATATACATATACATATACATATATATACATATATATATATACATATATATATATACATATATATATATACATATATATACAGAATAAATATGAAACTAAAAGTAAACTTTTAGTAGAAAGAACCTATAGTGAAATGGTAAAAGCTCAATATACGAGATAGAGCAATTATAAAGATAGATGGACGAAGAGTGATAAACATGCACGAATGTCCAAATTTATTTCAAACTTCGATTGTTCAATGCAAGGTATATTCTGTAATAAAATTATGTTTATTATT
>OY744518.1:192759451-192829451 GCA_963556195.1 Sepiola atlantica | reverse complement strand
TGAGGTGTAGCATGGACTTTTGGGGGCTGGGGAAAGAAGAGGGAAGGGGGAAGCTCTGTGTCTTTGGTGTGTAGGTAGTATCATAGTTTTGGAAAAAGATTTGAAGAAATGAAGATGATTTAAAAGTGGGCGGGGTGGGTGGGTAAGAGTGTGAAGGAAGTAGTGGAAAGGGTTAGATGGTGAGGGTTTTCCTTTTTCATTTCCCATTACGTCGGATTACTCTTATTCTTATATATATATATATATATATATATATATATATATATATATATATATATATATATATATATATATATATATATATATATATAAAAGGAATGTTCATACGTTGAAAACGTTTATGTATTTGTATATAAGATTTTTTATAGCCAAAACGCAACGTTAAGAATTTTTTTATATTAAAATAAACATTTCATTATTTTTAGGTCTTGAGATTTTCGGTGCAAAAATTACCCTTATCAAAAGTAAATAGTCATTTAATACCTTTTTATCTTTTTTTCTTTTTAATCTTCCTTGCTCGGTCCATATTGTCACAGGCGAGTAAGATTCCGCGTGGTGTAGTTATCACGGTTAAGGTTTTGAAATGTTTAGTTTTGTGTGCGAGATCACGTTGCCACGTGTTTTTAAATAGAAGAAATATTCGCACTTTGAAAACGTTGATTTATTTGTATGTAAGAATTTTTTTAAGTGAAAAAACAACGTTAAGAATTTTTTTTTATTAAAATAAACATTTATTTATATTAAGGTCTTGAGACTTTCGGTTATTAAAATCACACTCATCAAAAGTAAATAAGCATTTAATAACTTTTTTTTCCTTTTTTTCTTTTTAATCTTCTTTATCCGGTCCATATTGTACCAGATGAGTAGGATGTAAGAATTTTTAAAGCCAATAAACATTTCATCTATAAGTTTCTTGTAAACACAAGACTAAACGTTCGCATTTATTCATATAAATAGATAAACATGAGCATTTTAGCAATTTATTTATCTTTAAAATAAGATCGAAATAAAATCAAAAGAAAGATATATATATATATATATATATAGAGAGAGAGAGAGAGAGAGAGTGAGAGAAAGAGAGAGTGAAAGTGAAAGTGAAAGTGTAAGCGAGCAGTCAGTCAACCACTTCCCCCTTTCTCTTCTCGCTTATGCCTGTCGGTAAGAATTCTACCGAGCGATGTTAGTTTTAGAAAGGGTTTAGTAAGTTATTAATTTTTTTATTTATTAAATCACTTTAATTAATTACTGTTAATATCAACGAAATCATTGCATATATGTAGTAAAACTAGATCAACAAAATTACAAATTAATAACATGAAACATTAATATATTTTAAACTGTTTAAAAAAGTGTTATGCAAACTAGGCATTCAAAGAACTGTGTTTAAATCGTTCATCCGTACTATATATATACATAATTTATTAAAAAATATGTTGTATTATTGTTTTAAATAACAGTAAGCAGTTTTGATTGTCATACATGAGTGATGAATAAAAACAACTTTCTAGTTTATTCATTTGAAGAAGAAAAAAGTCTTGCCTTGAGAATGATCTAATCTTCGAAAGTCTTAGCCTAAATAAATAATAAATAAATGATTATATTTATTTTAAAATTGAATCACGTTTTAGTTTTCAAAATTTTATATAAAACATTAATATACATGGATGCTTCAAAGATGCGAACAATTTCCTTATTAAAAAAGCGCCAAACCAGCGCGACTCATTTCCTTAACTTTAAACTGTCGTCTTTAACAACTTGACGTATTTTTCTGACTCCACGGTGGAATTGCACCCCCCTCCCTGTGGTTAATACCAACAAAATGAAGAAGGAAAAAAAAATTAAAAAACATTCTGCTTTAAGAATGATGTATTCTTTGAAAGTCTTAGCCTATAATAAATAAATAAATCATTTTATTAATTAAAACATTGATCATGTTCCGTTTTTCAAATATATATATAAAGTAAAGCTTACACGTCTGCGTGTTTAAGCACTCTTTGATCTTAGAACGTTTGAATCCTGTCGCTGGCTTTAAATGTATCTTAATTTCAGTAATGTCTGTGGCGATTTACGTTGGCCTAATGGATCGTGATTCTCTTCTGAATCTACAAACTGCGTTCGAACCCGTCTGACAGCCTGAAACCGCCACTTCCTGCACTGATGAGGACGTAAGTCCGAAACAACGTTGTCTGTAGGTAAATGCACTTTAATATTTAATAAAAAATATCCAGTTCTCTCACTCATCTACGATCGAGCACTTTATTGATTTCTTTTCAATATAACCTCACACACACAAACACTATATATATATATATATATATATATATATATATATATATATATATATATATATATATATATATATATATTATTCGTTTCGATTATTATCAGAGAGAGAGAGAGAGAGAGAGAAAGAGAAAGAGAAGGAGAGAGATAATATATATATATATATTATTCGTTTCGATTATTATCAGAGAGAGAGAGAGAAAGAGAGAGAGAGAGAGAAGGAGAGAGATAATATATATATATATATATATATACAGGGTGTTTCAAAAGTCTTGGGAACATAACAATTTTTAATAACTCAAAAACTATTAGGAGTTGAAAAATGAAATTGGTACCGTTGGAAAGGTTACAGTTTCAAGTTTTGTGGGGAATCTTCAAAGTTGCTCAATATGAGCACCATTCGTCACACGGCAGACATCTAGTCGATAGTCCATTTCCTGCCAAACGCGTTCCAGCATCTTGACGTCAATGGTTCCCACAACTGCCGTTACTCGAGCCTTTAGTTCGTCAATATCTCTTGGAAGGGGCGGCATTTAGACTTGTTGCTTGACAAAGCCCCAAAGGAAAAAGTCACACGGGGTAAGATCTGGAGACCTAGGAGGCCAGGGCATGAGAACGTCATCACCTCGCCCAGATCTCCCAATCCATCTACCAGGCAGCCTTGTGTTAAGAAACTGCCTTACTCTAAGACTCCAGTGTGGTGGTGCACCATCTTGTTGAAAAATGAAGTCATCAGATTCTGCTTGTTCCAACTGAGCCATTAACCAGTCTTCCAGCATGTTGAGATAGGATTCACCAGTGATAGTTGGCTCTTCAAAGAAGAACGGTTCATAGACACCTTTCTTGGAAATTGCACAAAACACGTTCACTTTTGGTGAATCTCGCTCGTGCTCAAGAAGTTCATGAGGATTCTCAGTACCCCATATGCGAGTGTTATGCTTGTTAACTTTGCCATTCAGATGGAAGGTCGCCTCATCGCTAAAAACAAGCCGGTCATCAAAGCCGTTATCTTCCAACTTCTCTTGCATTGCAATGCAAAAGTCACGGCGAAGTGACTTATCAGTGTCCTTCAACTTTTGGACCAACTTGAGCTTGTAAGGTACCATTTGCAGTCGTTTCCTTAAGACACGCCAGACAGTTGCTGGAGCAAGCTGAAGTTCCCTGCTGGCTCTTCTCACTGATTTACGGGGGCTCCGCTGAAAGGCTGTCCGAACTTGCTCAACTGCATCTTCTGAAGTTGAAGGGCGACCTGTTCGCTTACTTGGGCACAAACACCCATCTTTCACAAATTTAGCATGCCATCTGACAATGGATTTCCTTTCAGGGGCTTCTTTTTTAAATTTCCTGCGAAATGCACGCTGAACACATGTCCACGATTCAGTCTTTGCAAATTGGAGGACGCAAAATGCCTGGTCTTGTTTAGAGAACGCCATTACTGCACCTGGAAAGATAACACGAAAATCATTAGTATGACCAAAAACTTGATTAAGCAAGCTTTAAAATGGCACCAGTTTCATTTTTCTACCTGGAATAGTTCATGAGATATACGCATTTGTAATGTTCCCAAGACTTTTGAAACACCCTGTATATATATATATATATATATATATATATATATATATATATATATATATATATATATACGAACAATTAAAATGGATGTCTTTTCAAACATACGTCAATCCCAAAACTAAGTAATATTGTAACATGTATTTTGTGTGATTCAAATATATAGGAATACATGTCTGAGTAAAACAAACGTTGATTAACTCAACTTTTGTATAATAATAGATATTTTCTGTGGGAACTCTTAAACATGTCAATTTGCTTTTGTGGCTCGAATTGCTTTCCACTGCGGCAAAGTGTGGTACAAGGCCGGAGATTGAGAAAAACCAGCTTCCCCGAGAGGGCATATCGGTTGGATACAAAAATAGCCGAGAACGGATCCGTTCGCACCGCCGTTACGGGCACATCATGCGATTGGCAATAAAACCTCCCCTCATGAAGGAGGAGGTAATGCATGGGAGGGTGCACCGCCAAGAAACGAGTCGAATCATACCTCATTCTGACAAAAAAGGTCTGATTGACTGGTCCCTAGGTTGCTATAATGATGGCAAGGTGAACCGTGGCTGGTATTTGCTTAGACAATTAATAAATTGACATTTATTTTTGAAAATCAGCATCATATGGGGATGTAGCTCAGTGGTAGAGCGTTCGCTTTGCATGTGAAAGGCCCCGGGTTCGATCCCCGGCATCTCCAGATATACTTTTAATGACTCGTTGAACTAATTTTCTCAATATCTTATCGATTATGTCGCCATGGCGCTGTTTTCATATATCTATTTAGATTGGAGATTTGGTATCTACCTGTCTGAAACTGAAACCTTACTATTACTATATTTGGAGTTAGTGTAGTATCTGTTCTGTTGTCATGATACTCTCACCCAAGCGCTACCTCTTCCCTCTTTTGAGGGGCTGAGTGTAGTATCTGTTCTGTTTTCATGGGACAATGCTCTCAGGAATTATTTTTAGTGAGGGGGTAGTCTAGTATCTCCTTGGAGTTACCTCTACCCTCTTTTGAGGGGGATAGTGTAATGTCTGTTCTGCTGTCATTAGGCAATCCTCCCATGAATTACCTCCTCCTTTGG
The DNA here is from genome assembly GCA_963556195.1 of Sepiola atlantica. Lineage (NCBI taxonomy): Eukaryota > Metazoa > Mollusca > Cephalopoda > Sepiida > Sepiolidae > Sepiola > Sepiola atlantica. Next base: position 192,824,520 of record OY744518.1, on the reverse strand, counting down.
GAAGGGTAGTATAGTATCTGTTCTGTTGTCATGATACCATCCTTCCAGGCATTACGTCTTCCTTTTTGTGTGGGGTAATCTAGTATATGTTCGTTCGTCATAATGACATTCTCCCAAGCATTATCTCAATCTTTTCGGGGGTGGGGGCGCAATATAGTATATGTTCGTTCGTCATGATACCATGCATTACCTCCTCAATTTAATAATTTTCTTTTTTTTGGGCGGGGGGGGTATGTAGAATCTGTTCTATTTTCATCATACAATTTTCCAAGACATTACGCCTTCCTGTTTTTTATTTTAGGGGGGGGGTGAGTGGTAGTATAGTATATGTTTATTCGTCATGATGCCATTCACCCAGGCATTACCTTATCCTTTTGGGGAAGAGTATAGCATATTTTCGTTCGTCATGATACCATGCATTACCTCCTCCCATGCAATACCCCATTCATTTTTTTTTTATCTCAGGGAAGTGTAGTGTAGTACATGTTCTGTGGTTATTATACAAGCCTCCAAGAGATTGCCTCCTATTTTTTTGGAGGAAAGGGATGGTGTAGGTCGCATATGTTTGCTAGTCTTAATAATGCTTTAAACGTCCGCCCGCCCTAAAGAATCACGTGAGAACTACTCAATAACAATCTATGAACTTTACTGTATATATCTATTTGATTCACTGAGAAGTGTTCTAGGCGTATTTGTTTTTGAAAACTACCACCTCCCAACAGTTTTTATTTTTAGGGGCGGATTACATTTAGTGAGGATCTGCATTTTCTCGGAAAAAGGCTTGAGCGTCAATAATATGGAGCAAACTCATAAACTAATTAACTGATCATTATTAATTTTGTGATACGTGTTATAGGGAACCCGGTCAGTAACGTGGGCACATAATTTTTATGTGCCCCCGAAATCGCACCCCTTTCCCCCAAACAAAAGATCAATAAAATCAAAAACTAATGTTATGCATATTGCTTATACTGGTCGTGGGGCGGGTCTTCTGCTAGTAAGAAAACACTTAAATCAATAATTTAAAGCCATTTCCACTATAATTTATTTTGTCCGGGGAAGGGACTTGTCAGGTGCTTTTAGCTGGCTTTCTACTCGTATACTGAGAGAATAAGATATTTACACCATATTGGGAATATTGGTGGAAGAGGGAAAGGGAAGGGGGAGAGGAGATGTTTACTGTCCCCACAGGGAAGAGTAACTTCAAGCAGGTAGCAATTGACCAATACCCAATTTAAGTGACATGTTATGTCGAATGTGACATGCCAGATCGAAAAATAATCTGGTTTAACCCACCATAATGCCAGCTTTCCAACATCAACGTCGGTCGAGTATTTCTGAAACGTATAGACAAACATTTCAATATAAACAACTACGCAAAATATGTAATAGAAACAGTTAAAATTATCTACTCATACAATAACATGCACAGTATACTCAACGCACACAATCAAAAACTACTAAACACACCAGTAACAGATAAAAATACTAACGTTAAGAAAAGTAACTGACACGTAAAAAGTGAATGCCCAATTAGAGGTAATTGCAATGTATATTGCGTTGTGTACAAGGCAACCATATAACAAGAGGAGTACAGTAACAACACCAAAGTTTACATCGGCATATCTGTGAAAAGTTGGAAACAACGGCTTCACACCCATAGACACTCCTTCTTAAATCTATTGCTTAAGATAAAAACTGAATTTGCTACACACTGGCGGCTACTAAGTAATGAGAACCGTACAGCGGTGGTCTCTTGGTCAATTTTATGCAATTTCAACATCCCTAGGTTCAAACATATATGTAATTTATGTTTAGAAGAAAAAAATTATGATACTTAAATATAAATATGATAATATATTGAATAAGGGTAATTAATCAAGAGCAAGATGTAGACATAGACATAAATTTAAGATAACCAGCCCATGAGGGCACCTTAGGTATCAATACCGTTAATTTAAACGTATTAGACATATCGTGTACACATCAAGAATTAACAACCTATAATACAGAGATCGACCCAGTTACTAGAGGGGGATACTCTTTTCTTTTTTTCCTCCTTTTCTTTCTTTCCTTCTCTTTCATTACAACTTCTTTTCTATTTTTACTTCTTTTCTTTCTTCCTTCCTTTTCTTTCCTTTCATTAGAATTTCTTTCATTTTTTTCGTTTTTTCTTCCTTTCTTTCTGTATTTGTCTCTCATATTTTTTACATGAGTTTAGTTTCATATACATACATTAATATTGATGTTTCTTGTCTCTGACCTCTAAATAAACATTTCGCATCGTATTACATTTTTAATTGATTGCACTTATAAGTTGGGGACGTAGCTCAGTGGTAGAGCGTTCGCTTCGCATGTGAAAGGCCCCGGGTTCAATCCCCGGCGTCTCCACACTTTTTTCTCTTAGCTAACGTACCTGTGCCGTTAAAAATGACGACATAAACTTTTCACTGCTTCTAAACTTACAACTTTTATAATTAAAGTCTCTAATATACAGCGTGTTCAAGGGATGGGTCACCTCCCCGGATATAAAGATAATGGACATCGGTCTTCTGCATCTCAGTACAAACGTGACCGTCGTAAATAAATCACGGTACAGACCGATCACCATCCTGTGCCTCATGAGTAAGTTATTTGTATCTGCAATAAATGAAGAAGTTGTGAACCACGTCAACTAAAGCAATCTACTTAGTGACAAGGAGTATGGATTTTAGTCCTATGAAGTATTTTCTGAAAGCAATTAATTCGAAATAAATTTTATCCATTCAAATGTTAGAATATACGCTATTTTAATTCACAGTTCATGTATTAAACATATATTCCAAACATATCCATCATTAGAACGAAATTCCAAGACCAAATGACAGTTTACACATTTATTTATAGTTGACAATTATGAAAGACAAGCAACGTACATTATACAAAACAATAAAATATATTTAATTCTAAATCTACCTTTAAAAGCAGAAGAGAAAGAGAGCGATATATATATATATATATATATATATATATATATATATATATATATATATATATATATATATATATATAACTATATATATATAACTATATATATATATATATATATATATATATATATATCGAGGGAGCGAGAGAGAGAAAGAGAAAGAGAAAGTGAGCAAGACATCCGGCTAGCAAGTCAACCCCTTCCTCCCTTTCTGTTCTCGCTTATGCCTATCGGTAAGAATTCTACCGAGCGATGTTAGTTTTTAGAAAGGGTTTGAGTAAGCTATTAATCTTTTATTTATTAAATCACTTTAATTAATTACTGTTAATATCGACGAAATTATTGCATATATGTAGTAAAACTAGATCAACAAAATTACAAATTAATAACATGAACCATAAATATATTTTGAACTGTTTAAACAATTGTAATGCAAATTAGGCACTCAAAGAACTGTGTTTAAATCGTTCATCCGTACCATATATACAGCATTTATAAAAAAATATGTTGTATTATTGTTTTAAATAACAGTACGCCGTTTTGATTGCCATATAGGAGTGATGACTAAAAACAACTTTCTAGTTTATTCATTTGAAGAAGAAAAAAGTCTTGTCTTGAGAATTATCTATTTTTCGAAAGTCTTAGCCTAAATAAATAATAAATAAATGATTGTATTTATTTTTAAATTGAATCACGTTTTAGTTTTCAAAATTTTATATGAAATATTAATATACATGGATGCTTCAAAGATGCGATCAATTTCCTTATTCAAAAAGCGCCAAACCAGCGTAGCACATCAGCCGGACTTTCAACTGTCGTCTTTAACAACTTGACGTATTTTTCTGACTCCACGGTGGAATCGCCCACCCTCTGTGGTTAATGCCAACAAAATGAAGAAGGGAAAAAAAGTAAAAAAAACGTCCTGCTTTAAGAATGATGTATTTTTTGAAAGTCTTAGCCTAAAATAAATAAATAATTTTATTAATTTTAAGATTGATCATATATATATATATATATATATATATATATATATATATATATATATATATATATATATATATATATATATTTAAAGTAAAGCTTACACGCCTGCGTGTTTAAGCACTCTTTGATCTTGGAACGTTTGAACACTGTCGCTGGCTTTAAATGTATCTTAATTTTAGTAATGTCTGTGGCGATTTACGTTGGCCTAATGGATCGTGATTCTCTTCTGAATCTAGGAACTGCGTTCGAACTCGTCTGACAGCCTGAAACCGCCACTTCCAGCACTGATGAGGACGTTGGTCCGAAACAACCTTGTCTGAAGTAAATACGCTTTAATATTTAATAAAAATATAGTCATAGTTCTCTCACTCATCTGCGATCGATAACTTTATTGATTTCTTTTCAATATAATCTGACACACTAGTTATATATATATATATATATATATATATATATATATATATATATATATATATATATATATATATATATATATATATATATATTACTTTCGATTATTATCAGAGAGAAAAGAGAGAGAGAGAAAGAGAGAGAAGGAGAGAGATCATATATATATATATATATATATATATATATATATATATATATATATATATATATATATATATATATATATATATATATATCGAACAATTAAAATGTATGTCTTTTCAAACATAAGTTAATCCTAAAACCAAGTAATATTGTAACATGTATTTTGTGTGATTCAAATATATAGGAAAAATCGTCTTAGGGAAACAAACGTTGATTAACTTAGCTTTTGTATAATAATAGATATTTTCTGTGTTAACTCTTTAACATGTCAATTTGCTTTTGTGACGTGAATTTCTTTCTACTGCAGTAAAGTGTGGCACAAGGCCAGAGATTGAGAAAAACCAGCTTCCCCGACAGGGCATATCGGTTAGATACAAAAATAACCGAGAACGGACCCGTTCGCATCAAGCGATTGGCAATAAAACACCTACTCATGAAGGAGGAGGTAATGCATGGGAGGGTGCACCGCCATGGACCGAGTCGAATCATACCTCATTATGAAAAAGAAAGGTCTAAATTGACTGGTACCTAGGTTGCTAGAATGATGACAAGGTGAACCTTGACTGGTATTTGCTTATACAATTACAAAATTGACATTTGTTTTGAAAATCAGCAGCGGTAAATATTTATTTATGTACGTAAATATCATATGGGGATGTGGCTCAGTGGTAGAGCGTTCGCTTTGCATGTGAAAGGCCCCGGGTTCAATCCCCGGCGTCTCCACACTTTTTTCTCTTAGCTAACGTACCTGTGCCGTTAAAAATGACGACATAAACTTTTCACTGCTTCTAAACTTACAACTTTTATAATTAAAGTCTCTAATATACAGCGTGTTCAAGGGATGGGTCACCTCCCCGGATATAAAGATAATGGACATCGGTCTTCTGCATCTCAGTACAAACGTGACCGTCGTAAATAAATCACGGTACAGACCGATCACCATCCTGTGCCTCATGAGTAAGTTATTTGTATCTGCAATAAATGAAGAAGTTGTGAACCACGTCAACTAAAGCAATCTACTTAGTGACAAGGAGTATGGATTTTAGTCCTATGAAGTATTTTCTGAAAGCAATTAATTCGAAATAAATTTTATCCATTCAAATGTTAGAATATACGCTATTTTAATTCACAGTTCATGTATTAAACATATATTCCAAACATATCCATCATTAGAACGAAATTCCAAGACCAAATGACAGTTTACACATTTATTTATAGTTGACAATTATGAAAGACAAGCAACGTACATTATACAAAACAATAAAATATATTTAATTCTAAATCTACCTTTAAAAGCAGAAGAGAAAGAGAGCGATATATATATATATATATATATATATATATATATATATATATATATATATAACTATATATATATAACTATATATATATATATATATATATATATATATCGAGGGAGCGAGAGAGAGAAAGAGAAAGAGAAAGTGAGCAAGACATCCGGCTAGCAAGTCAACCCCTTCCTCCCTTTCTGTTCTCGCTTATGCCTATCGGTAAGAATTCTACCGAGCGATGTTAGTTTTTAGAAAGGGTTTGAGTAAGCTATTAATCTTTTATTTATTAAATCACTTTAATTAATTACTGTTAATATCGACGAAATTATTGCATATATGTAGTAAAACTAGATCAACAAAATTACAAATTAATAACATGAACCATAAATATATTTTGAACTGTTTAAACAATTGTAATGCAAATTAGGCACTCAAAGAACTGTGTTTAAATCGTTCATCCGTACCATATATACAGCATTTATAAAAAAATATGTTGTATTATTGTTTTAAATAACAGTACGCCGTTTTGATTGCCATATAGGAGTGATGACTAAAAACAACTTTCTAGTTTATTCATTTGAAGAAGAAAAAAGTCTTGTCTTGAGAATTATCTATTTTTCGAAAGTCTTAGCCTAAATAAATAATAAATAAATGATTGTATTTATTTTTAAATTGAATCACGTTTTAGTTTTCAAAATTTTATATGAAATATTAATATACATGGATGCTTCAAAGATGCGATCAATTTCCTTATTCAAAAAGCGCCAAACCAGCGTAGCACATCAGCCGGACTTTCAACTGTCGTCTTTAACAACTTGACGTATTTTTCTGACTCCACGGTGGAATCGCCCACCCTCTGTGGTTAATGCCAACAAAATGAAGAAGGGAAAAAAAGTAAAAAAAACGTCCTGCTTTAAGAATGATGTATTTTTTGAAAGTCTTAGCCTAAAATAAATAAATAATTTTATTAATTTTAAGATTGATCATATATATATATATATATATATATATATATATATATATATATATATATATATATATATATTTAAAGTAAAGCTTACACGCCTGCGTGTTTAAGCACTCTTTGATCTTGGAACGTTTGAACACTGTCGCTGGCTTTAAATGTATCTTAATTTTAGTAATGTCTGTGGCGATTTACGTTGGCCTAATGGATCGTGATTCTCTTCTGAATCTAGGAACTGCGTTCGAACTCGTCTGACAGCCTGAAACCGCCACTTCCAGCACTGATGAGGACGTTGGTCCGAAACAACCTTGTCTGAAGTAAATACGCTTTAATATTTAATAAAAATATAGTCATAGTTCTCTCACTCATCTGCGATCGATAACTTTATTGATTTCTTTTCAATATAATCTGACACACTAGTTATATATATATATATATATATATATATATATATATATATATATATATATATATATATATATATTACTTTCGATTATTATCAGAGAGAAAAGAGAGAGAGAGAAAGAGAGAGAAGGAGAGAGATCATATATATATATATATATATATATATATATATATATATATATATATATATATATATATATATATATACGAACAATTAAAATGTATGTCTTTTCAAACATAAGTTAATCCTAAAACCAAGTAATATTGTAACATGTATTTTGTGTGATTCAAATATATAGGAAAAATCGTCTTAGGGAAACAAACGTTGATTAACTTAGCTTTTGTATAATAATAGATATTTTCTGTGTTAACTCTTTAACATGTCAATTTGCTTTTGTGACGTGAATTTCTTTCTACTGCAGTAAAGTGTGGCACAAGGCCAGAGATTGAGAAAAACCAGCTTCCCCGACAGGGCATATCGGTTAGATACAAAAATAACCGAGAACGGACCCGTTCGCATCAAGCGATTGGCAATAAAACACCTACTCATGAAGGAGGAGGTAATGCATGGGAGGGTGCACCGCCATGGACCGAGTCGAATCATACCTCATTATGAAAAAGAAAGGTCTAAATTGACTGGTACCTAGGTTGCTAGAATGATGACAAGGTGAACCTTGACTGGTATTTGCTTATACAATTACAAAATTGACATTTGTTTTGAAAATCAGCAGCGGTAAATATTTATTTATGTACGTAAATATCATATGGGGATGTGGCTCAGTGGTAGAGCGTTCGCTTTGCATGTGAAAGGCCCCGGGTTCGATCCCCGGCATCTCCAGATATACTTTTAATAACTCGTTGAACTAATTTTCTCAATATCTTATCGATTATGTCGTCCCCGGTAAACGGGCGCTGTTTTCATATATCTATTTAGATTGGAGATTTGGTATCTACCTGTCTGAACCTGAAACAATACTCAATTTAGGGTGGAGTTAGTGTAGTATCTGTTCTGTTGTCATGATACTCTAACTCCAAGCGCTACCGCTTCCCTCTTTTGAGGGGCTTAGTGTAGTATCTGTTCTGTTTTCATGGAACAATGCTCTCAGGCATTACCTCTTGCTGGGGCGGACAGTGTAATATATGTTTGTTCGTTATGATAACATCCTCCCATGAATTACTTTCTTCTTATTTTTAGGGCGGGGGTAGTGTAGTATCTCTTTGGAGTTACCCCCTCCCTCTTTTGAGGGGGATAGTGTAATATCTGTTCTGTTGTCATTAGGCAATTCTCCCAGGAATTACCTCCTCTTTTGGGAAGGGTAGTGTAGTATCTGTTCTGTTGTCATGATACCACCCTTCCAGGCATTACGTCTTCCTTTTTGTGTGGGGTAATCTAGTATATGTTCGTTCGTCATGATTACATTCTCCCAAGCATTATCTCAATCTTTTAGGGGGGGGGCGCAATATAGTATATGTTCGTTCGTCATGATACCATGCAATACCTCCTCAATTTAATAATTTTTTTTGGGTGGAGGTTGGGGGGTATGTAGAATCTGTTCTATTGTCATCATACAATCTTCCCAGACATTACGCCTTCCTGTTTTTTTATTTTAGGGGGGGGTGAGTGGGTAGTATAGTATATGTTTATTCGTCATGATGCCATTCACCCAGGCATTACCTTATCCTTTTGGGCATATGTTCGTTCGTGATGATACCATGCATTACCTCCTACCATGCAATACACCCCCCATTTCTTTTATTTTAGGGAAGGGTAGTGTGGTATATGTTCTGTGGTTATTATACAAGCCTCCAAGAGATTGCCTCCTCTTTTTTTGGAGGAGGGGATAGTGTAGGTCGCATATGTTTGCTAGTCTTAATAATGCTTTAAACGTCCGCCCGCCCTAAAGAATCACGTGAGAACTACTCAATAACAATCTATGAACTTTACTGTCTATATCTATTTGATTCACTGAGAAGTGTTCTAGGCGTATTTGTTTTTGAAAACTACCACCTCCCAACGGTTTTTATTTTTAGGGGCGGATTACATTTAGTGAGGATCTGCATTTTCTCGGAAAAGCGCTTGAGTATCAATAATATGGAGCAAACTCATAAACTAATTAACTGATCATTATTAATTTTGGGATACGTGTTATAGGGAACCCGGTCAGTAACGTGGGCACATTATTTTTCTGTGCCCCCGAAATCGCACCCCCTTTCCCCCAAACAAAAAATCAATACAATTAAAAACTAATGTTATGCATATTGCTTATACTGCTCGTGGGACGGGTCTTCTGCTAGTAAGAAAACACTTAAATCAATAATTTAAAGCCATTTCCGCTATAATTTATTTTGTCCGGGGAAGGGGCTCGTCAGGTGCTTTTAGCTGGCTTTCTACTCGTATACTGAGAGAATAAGATATTTACACCATATTGGGAATATTGCTGGAAGGGGAAAGGGAAGGGGAGAGGAGATGTTTACTATTCCCACAGGGAAGAGTAACTTCAAGCAGGTAGCAATTGACCAATACCCAATTTAAGTGACATATTATGTCGAATGTGACATGCCAGATCGAAAAATAATCTGGTTTAATCCACCATATTGCCAGCTTTCCAACATCAACGTCGGTCGTGTTTTCCTGAAACGTATAGACAAACATTTCAATATAAACAACTCTCTACGAAAAATATGTAACAGAAAAACAGTTAAAATTAGCTATTCATGCAACAAGAATATAGGCAGTATACTCAACGCACACAATCAAAACTACTAAACACACCAGTAACAGATACAAATACTAACGTTAAGAAAAGTAACTGACACGTAAGAAGTGAATGCCCAATTAGAGGTAATTGCAATGTATATTGCGTTGTGTACAAGGCAACCATATAACAAGAGGAGAACAGTAACAACACCACAGTTTATATTGGCATATCTGCGGGAAGTTGGAAACAATGGCTTCACACACATAGACACTCCTTCTTAAATCTATTGCTGAAGATAAAAACTGAATTTGCTACACACTGGCGGCTACTAAGTAATGTGAACCTTACAGCGGTGGTCTCCTGGTCAATTTTATGCAATTTCAACATCCCTAGGTTCAAACATATATGTAATTTATGTTCAGAAGAAAAAGATTATGATACTTAAATATAAATATGATAATATATTGAATAAGGGTAATTAATCAAGAGCAAGATGTAGACATAGACATAAATTTAAGATAACCAGCCCATGAGGGCACCTTAGGTATCAATACCGTTAATTTAAACGCATTAGACATATCGTGTACAAATCTAGAATTAACAACCTATAATACAGAGATCGACTCAGTTACTAGAGGGGGATACTCTTTTCTTTCCTCCTTTTCTTTCTTTCCTTCTCTTTCATTACAACTTCTTTTCTATTTTTACTTCTTTTCTTTCTTCCTTCCTTTTCTTTCCTTTCATTAGAATTTATTTTATTTTTTTCTTTTTTTTTCTTTTTCTTTCTGTATTTTTCTTTCATTTTTTACATGAGTTTAGTTTCATATACATACATTAATATTGATGTTTATTGTCTCTGACCTCTAAATAAACATTTCGCATCGTATTACATTTTTAATTGATTGCACTTAAAAGTTGGGGATGTAGCTCAGTGGTAGAGCGTTCGCTTCGCATGTGAAAGGCCCCGGGTTCAATCCCCGGCGTCTCCACAATTTTTTTTTGTTTATCTTAGCTAACGTACCTGTCCCGTTAAAAATGACGACATAAACTTTTCACTGCTTCTAAACTTACAACTTTTATAATTAAAGTCTCTAATATACAGCGTGCTCAAGGGATGGGTCACCTCCCCGGTATATAAAGATAATGGACATCGGTCTTCTGCATCTCAGTACAAACGTGACCGTCGTAAATAAATTACGGTACAGACCGATCACCATCCTGTGCCTCATGAGTAAGTTATTTGAATCTGCAATAAATGAAGAAGTTGTGAACCACGTCAGCTAAAGCAACCTATTTAGTGACAAACAGTATGGATTTTAGTCCTATGAAGTATTTTCTGAAATCAATTAAATCGAAATAAATTTAATCCATTCAAATGTTAGAATATACGCTATTTTAATTCACAGTTCATGTATTAAACATATATTCCAAACATATCCATCATTAGAACGAAAGGCCAAGACCAAATGACGGTTTACACATTTATTTATAGTTAACAATTATGAAAGACAAGCAACGTACATTATACAAAACAATAAAATATATTTAATACTTTAATCTACCTTTAAAAGCAGAAGATAAAGACAGAGCTAGAGCGATATATATATATATATATACTTTATATATTAGATATATGTATATATATATATGGAGTGAGCGAGAGAGAGAGAGAGAGAGAGAGAGAGAGAGAGAGAGAAAGAGAAAGTGAGCAAGACATCCGGCTAGCAAGTCAACCCCTTCCTCCCTTTCTGTTCTCGCTTATGCCTGTTGGTAAGAATTCTACCGAGCGATGTAAGTTTTAGAAAGGGTTTGAGTAAGCTATTAATGTTTTATTTATTAAATCACTTTAATTAATTACTGTTAATATCGACGAAATTATTGCATATATGTAGTAAAACTAGATCAACAAAATTACAAATTAATAACATGAACCATAAATATATTTTGAACTGTTTAAAAAAGTGTTATGCAAATTAAGCATTCAAAGAACTGTGTTTAAATCGTTCATCCGTACCATATATACAGCATTTATAAAACAATATGTTGTATTATTGTTTAAAATAACAGTACGCCGTTTTGATTGTCATATAGGAGTGATGAATAAAAACAACTTTCTAGTTTATTCATTTGAAGAAGAAAAAAGTCTTGTCTTGAGAATTATCTATTCTTCGAAAGTCTTAGCCTAAATAAATAATAAATAAATGATTTTATTTATTTTTAAATTGCATCACGTTTTAGTTTTCCAAATTTCATATGAAATATTAATATACATGGATGCTTCAAAGATGCGATCAATTTCCTTATTCAAAAAGCGCCAAACCAGCGTAGCACATCAGCCGGACTTTAAACTGTCGTCTTTAACAACTTGACGTATTTTTCTGACTCCACGGTGGAATCGCCCACCCCCTGTGGTTAATACCAACAAAATGAAGAAGGAAAAAAAAGTAAAAAAAACGTCCTGCTTTAAGAATGATGTATTCTTTGAAAGTCTTAGCCTAAAATAAATAAATAATTTAATTAATTTTAAGATTGATCATATATATATATATATATATATATATATATATATATATATATATATATATATATATATATATATATATATATATATATATATAAAGTAAAGCTTACACGCCTGCGTGTTTAAGCACTCTTTGATCTTGAAACGTTTGAACCCTGTCGCTGGCTTTAAATGTATCTTGATTTTAGTAATGTCTGTGGCGATTTACGTTGGCCTAATGGATCGTGATTCTCTTCTGAATCTAGGAACTGCGTTCGAACTCGTCTGACAGCCAGGAAACCGCCACTTCCAGCACTGATGAGGACGTTGGTCCGAAACAACCTTGTCTGAAGTAAATACACTTTAATATTTAATAGAAATATAGTCATAGTTCTCTCACTCATCTGCGATCGATAACTTTATTGATTTCTTTTCAATATAATCTGACACACTAGTTATATATATATATATATATATATATATATATATATATATATATATATATATATATATATATATATATTACTTTCGATCATTATCAGAGAGAAAAGAGAGATAGATAGAAAGAGAGCGAGAGAGAGTGAAGGAGAGAGATCATATATATATATATATATATATATATATATATATATATATATATATATATATATATATATATATATATATATATATATATATACGAACAATTAAAATGGATGTCTTTTCAAACATAAGTTAATCCTAAAACCAAGTAATATTGTAACATGTATTTTGTGTGATTCAAATAAATAGGAGAAATCGTCTTAGGGAAACAAACGTTGATTAACTTAGCTTTTGTATAATAATAGATATTTTCTGTGTTAACTCTTTAACATGTCAATTTGCTTTTGTGGCGTGAATTTCTTTCTACTGCAGCAAAGTGTGGTACAAGGCCAGAGATTGAGAAAAACCAGCTTCCCCGAGAGGGCATATCGGTTAGATACAAAAATAACCGAGAACGGGCCCGTTCGCATCGCCGTTACGGGCACATCAAGCGATTGGCAATAAAACACCTACTCATGAAGGAGGAGGTAATGCATGGGAGGGTGCACCGCCAAGGACCGAGTCGAATCATACCTCATTATGAAAAAGAAAGGTCTAAATTGACTGGTACCTAGGTTGCTAGAATGATGACAAGGTGAACCTTGGCTGGTATTTGCTTATACAATTACAAAATTGACATTTGTTTTGAAAATCAGCAGCAGTAAATATTTATTTATGTATGTATACATCATATGGGGATGTGGCTCAGTGGTAGAGCGTTCGCTTTGCATGTGAAAGGCCCCGGGTTCGATCCCCGGCATCTCCAGATATACTTTTAATAACTCGTTGAACTAATTTTCTCAATATCTTATCGATTATGTCGTCCCCGGTAAACGGGCGCTGTTTTCATATATCTATTTAGATTGGAGGTTTGGTATCTACCTGTCTGAACCTGAAACAATACTCAATTTAGGGTGGAGTTAGTGTAGTATCTGTTCTGTTTTCATGATACTCTAACCCCAAGCGCTACCGCTTCCCTCTTTTGAGGGGTTAGTGTAGTATCTGTTCTGTTTTCATGGAACAATGCTCTCAGGCATTACCTCTTGCTGGGGCGGACAGTGTAATATATGTTTGTTCGTTATGATAACATCCTCCCATGAATTACTTCCTTCTTATTTTTAGGGCAGGGGTAATGTAGTATCTCCTTGAAGTTACCTCCTCCCTCTTTTGAGGGAGATAGTGTAATATCTGTTCTGTTGTCATTAGGCAATTCTCCCAGGAATTACTTCCTCTTTTGGGAAGGGTAGTGTAGTATCTGTTCTGTTGTCATGATACCATCCTTCCAGGCATTACGTCTTCCTTTTTGTGTGGGGTAATCTAGTATATGTTCGTTCGTCATGATTACATTCTCCCAAGCATTACCTCAATCTTTTCGGGGGGGGGGGGGCGTAATATAGTATATGTTCGTTCGTCATGATACCATGCAATACCTCCTCAATTTAATAATTTTTTGGGGGTGGAGGTTGGGGGGTATGTAGAATCTGTTCTATGGTCATCATACAATCTTCCCAGACATTACGCCTTCCTGTTTTTTATTTTGGGGGGTGGGGGTGGTGAGTGGGTAGTATAGTATATGTTTATTCGTCATGATGCCATTCACCCAGGCATTACCTTATCCTTTTGGGGAAGAGTATAGCATATGTTCGTTCGTGATGATACAATGCATTACCTCTTACCATGCAATACACCCCCCATTTCTTTTATTTTAGGGAAGGGTAGTGTAGTATATGTTCTGTGGTTATTATACAAGCCTCCAAGAGATTGCCTCCTCTTTTTTTGGAGGAGGGGATGGTGTAGGTCGCATATGTTTGCTAGTCTTAATAATGCTTTAAACGTCCGCCCGCCCTAAAGAATCACGTGAGAACTACTCAATACCAATCTATGAACTTTACTGTATACATTTATTTGATTCACTGAGAAGTGTTCTAGGCGTATTTGTTTTTGAAAAATACCACCTCCCAACAGTTTTTATTTTTAGGGGCGGATTACATTTAGTGAGGATCTGCATATTCTCGGAAAAAGGCTTGAGTGTCAATAATATGGAGCAAACTCAAACTAATTAACTGATCATTATTAATTTTGGGATACGTGTTATAGGGAACCCGGTCAGTAACGTGGGCACATTATTTTTATGTGCCCCCGAAATCGCACACCCTTTCCCCCAAACAAAAAATCAATAACATTAAAAACTAATGCTATGCATATTGCTTATACCGGTCCTGGGACGGGTCTTCTGCTAGTAAGAAAACACTTAAATCAATAATTTAAAGGCATTTCCACTATAATTTATTTCGTCCGGGGAAGGGGCTCGTCAGGTGCTTTTAGCTGGCTTTCTACTCGTATACTGAGAGAATAAGATATTTACACCATATTGGGAATATTGGTGGAAGGGGAAAGGGAAGGGGAGAGGAGATGTTTACTATTCCCACAGGGAAGAGTAACTTCAAGCAGGTAGCAATTAACCAATACCCAATTTAAGTGACATGCCAGATCGAAAAATAACCTGGTTTAACTACCATATTGTAAGCTATCCAACATCAACGTCGGTTGTGCTTTCCTGAAACTTATAGACAAATGTTTCAATATAAACAACTCCCTATGCAAAATATGTAATAGAAAAACAGTTAAAAAAATATATATAGGCAGTATATTCAACGCACACAATCAAAAACTACCCTAAACACACAAGTAACAGATACAAATACTAACGTTAAGAAAAGTAACTGACACGTAAGACGTGAATGCCCAATTAGAGGTAATTGCAATGTATATTGCGTTGTGTACAAGGCAACCATATAACAAGAGGAGAACAGTAACAACACGACAGTTTATATCGGCATATCTGCGGGAAGTTGTGAACAACGGCCTCACACCCATAGACACTCTTTCTTAAATCTATTGCTGAAGATAAAAACTGAATTTGCTACACACTGGCGGCTACTAAGTAATGAGAACTTTACACCGGTGGTCTCTTGGTCAATTTTATGCAATTTCAACATCCCTAGGTTCAAACATATATGTAATTTATGTTCAGAAGAAAATAATTACGATACTTAAATATAAATATGATAATATATTGAATAAGGGTAATTAATCAATAGCAAAATGTAGACATAGACATAAATTTAAGATAACCAGCCCATGAGGGCACCTTAGGCATCAATACCGTTAATTTAAACATATTAGACATATTGTGTACAAATCTAGAATTAACAATCTATAATACAGAGATCGACTCAGTTACTAGAGGGGGATACTCTTTTCTTTCTTTCATCAGTTTCTTTCTTTCCTTCTCTTTCATTACAACTTCTTTTTTTTACTTCTTTTCTTTCTTTCTTTCTTTTCTTTCCTTTCATTAGAATTTATTTCATTTTTGTCGTTTTTTCTTCCTCTTCTTTCTTTATATGTCTTTCATTTTTTACATGAGTTTAGTTTCATATAAACACATTAATATTGACGTTTCTTGTCTCTGATCTCTTAATAAACATTTCGCATCGTATTACATTTTTAATTGATTCTACTTATAACTTGGGGACGTAGCTCAGTGGTAGAGCGTTCGCTTCGCATGTGAAAGGCCCCGGGTTCAATCCCCGGCGTCTCCACACTTTTTTTTTTTTATCTTAGCTAACGTACCCTTGCCGTTAAAAATAACGACATAAACTTTTCACTGCTTCTAAACTTACAACTTTTATAATTAAAGTCTCTAATATACGGCGTGCTCAAGGGAGTGGTCACCTCCTCGGTATATAAAGATAATGGACATCGGTCTTCTGCATCTCAGTACAAACGTGACCGTCGTAAATAAATCACGGTACAGACCGATCATCATCCTGTGCCTCATGAGTAAGTTATTTGAATCTGCAATAAATGAAGAAGTTGTGAACCACGTCAGCTAAAGCAATCTATTTAGTGACAAGCAGTATGGATTTTAGTCCTATGAAGTATTTTCTGAAATCAATTAAATCGAAATAATTTTCATCCATTCGAATGTAAGAATATACGCTATTTTAATTCACAGTTCATGTATTAAACATATATTCCAAACATATCCATCATTAGAACAAAAGGCCAAGACCAAATGACGGTTTACACATTTATTTATAGTTGACAATTATGAAAGACAAGCAACGTACATTACAGATCCGTTCGCACCGCCGTTACAGGCGATTGGCAATAAAACCTCTCCTTATGAATGAGGAGGTAATGCATGGTAGAGTGCACCGCGAAGGACCGAGTCGAATCATACCTCATTCTGACATAGAAAGGTCTGATTGACTGGTCGCTAGGTTGCTAGAATGATGGCAAGGTGAACCGTGGCTGGTATTTGCTTATACAATTACAAAATTGACATTTGTTTTGAAAATCAGCTGCAGTAAATATTCATTTTTGTATGTAAACATTATATGGGGATGTAGCTCAGTGGTAGAGCGTTCGCTTTGCATGTGAAAGGCCCCGGGTTCGATCCCCGGCATCTCCAGGTACACTTTTTATGACTCGTTCAACTAATTTTACTAATACATTATCGATTATGTCGTCCCCGGTAAACGGGCGCTGTTTTCATATATCTATTTAGATTGGAGGTTTGGTATCTACCTGTCTGAAGCTGAAACCATACTATTACTATCTTTCAATACTCAATTCAGGGTGGAGTTAGTGTAGTATCTGTTGTGTTGTCATGATACTCTCACCCCAAACGCTACCTCTTTCCGCTTTTGAGGGGCTGAGTGTAGTATCTGTTCTGTTTTCATGGAACAATGCTCTCAGGCATTACCTCTTCCTGGGGCGGACAGTGTAATATATGTTTGTTCGTTATGATAGCATCCTTCCAGGAATTACTTCCTTCTTATTTTTAGAGAGGGGGTAGTGTAGTATCTCCTTGGAGTTACCCCCTCCCTCTTTTGAGGGGGATAGTGTAATATCTGTTCTGTTGTCATTAGACAATCCTCCCAGGTATAACCTCCTCCTTTGGGAAGGGTAGTGTAGTATCTGTTCTGTTGTCATGATACCATCCTTCCAGGCATTACGTCTTCCTTTTTGTGTGGGGTAATGTAGTATATGTTCGTTTGTCATGATTACATTCTCCCAAGCATTATCTCAATCTTTTCGGGGGGGGGGCGCAATATAGTATATGTTCGTTCGTCATGATACAATGCAATACCTCCTCAATTTAATAATAAAAATTTTTTTGGGGTGGGGGTGGGGGTAGTGTAGAATCTGTTCTGTTGCCATCATACAATCTTCCCTGACATTACGCCTTCTTGTTTTTTAGGGTGATGAGTGGGTAGTATAGTATATGTTTGTTCGTCATGATGCCATTCACCCAAGCATTACCTTATCCCCTTGGGGAACAGTACAGTATATGTTCCTTCGTCATGATACCATGCATTACTCCACCATGCCATACCCCCTCCATTTTTATTTTATTTTAGGGAAGGGTAGTGTAGTACATGTTCTGTGGTTATTATACAATCCTTCAAGAGATTACCTCCTCTTTTTTGGGGGGAGGGGATAGTGTAGGTCGCATATGTTTGCTAGTCTTAATAATGTTTTAAACGTCCGCCCGCCCTAAAGAATCACGTGAGAACTACTCAATAACAATCTATGAACTTTACTGTATATATCTATTTGATTTACTGAGAAGTGTTCTAGGCGTATTTGTTTTTGAAACTACCACCTCCCAACAGTTTTTATTTTTAGGGGCGGATTACATTTAGTGAGGATCTGCATTTTCTCGGAAAAAGGCTTGAGTGTCAGTAATATGGAGCAAACTCATAAACTAATTAACTGATCATTATTAATTTTGGGATACGTGTTATAGGGAACCCGGTCAGTAACGTGGGCACATTATTTTTATGTGCTCCCGAAATCGCACCCCCTTTCCCCCAAACAAAAAATCAATAACATTAAAAACTAATGCTATGCATATTGCTTATACCGGTCCTGGGACGGGTCTTCTGCTCGTAAGAAAACACTTAAACAAATAATTTAAAGCCATTTTCACTATAATTTATTTCGCCCGGAGAAGGGGCTCGTCGGGTGCTTTTAGCTGGCTTTCTACTCGTATACTCCGAGAATAAGATATTTACACCATATTGGGAATATTTGAAGGAGGTGAAGAGGAGGGGGAGAGGAGATTTTTACTATTTCCGCAGGGAAGAGTAACTTCAAGCAGATAGAAATTGACCAATACCCAATCTAAGTGACATGTTATGCCGAATGTGACATGCCAGATCCAAAAATAATCTGGTTTTCACTGCTTTTAAACTTACAACTTTTATAATAAAAGTCTCTAATATACGGCGTGCTCAAGGGAGTGGTCACCTCCTCGGTATATAAAGATAATGGACATCGGTCTTCTGCATCTCAGTACAAACGTGACCGTCGTAAATAAATCACGGTACAGACCGATCACCATCCTGTGCCTCATGAGTAAGTTATTTGAATCTGCAATAAATGAAGAAGTTGTGAACCACGTCAGCTAAAGCAATCTATTTAGTGACAAGCAGTATGGATTTTAGTCCTATGAAGTATTTTCTGAAATCAATTAAATCGAAATAATTTTATCCATTCGAATGTTAGAATATACGCTATTTTAATTCACAGTTCATGTATTAAACATATATTCCAAACATATCCATCATTAGAACGAAAGGCCAAGACCAAATGACGGTTTACACATTTATTTATAGTTGACAATTATGAAAGACAAGCAACCTACATTATACAAAACAATAAAATATATTTAATTCTTTAATCTACCTTTAAAAGCAGAAGAGAAAAACAGAGCTAGAGCGATATATATATATATATATATATATATATATATATATATATATATATATATATATATATATGGAGGGAGCGAGAGAGGGAGAGAAAGAAAGAGAAAGTGAGCAAGACACCCGGCTAGCCAGTCATCCCCTTCCTCCCTTTCTCTTCTCGCTTATGCCTGTCGGTAAGAATTCTACCGAGCGATGTTAGTTTTAGAAAGCATTAGAGTAAGCTATTAATCTTTTATTTATTAAATCACTTTAATTAATTACTGTTAATATCAACGAAATCATTGCATATATGTAGTAAAACTAGATCAACAAAATTACAAATTAATAACATGAACCATTAATATATTTTGAGCTGTTTAAAAAATTGTTATGCAAATTAGGCACTCAAAGAACTGTGTTTAAATCGTTCATCCGTACTATATATATACAGCATTTATAAAAAGAAAATGTTGTATTATTGTTTTAAATAACAGTAAGCCGTTTTGATTGTCATATAGGAGTGATGAATAAAACCAACTTTCTAGTTCATTCATTTGAAGAAGAAAAAAGGTCTTGCCTTGAGAATGATCTATTCATCGAAAGTCTTAGCCTAAATAAATAATAAATGAATGATTTTATTTATTTTAAAATTGCATCACGTTTTAGTTTTCAAAATTTTATATAAAATATTCACATACATGGATGCTTCAAAGATGCGATCAATCTCCTTATTCAAAAAGCGCCAAGCAAGCGTAGAACACCAGCCGGATTTTATTTAACTTTAAACTGCCGTCTTTAACAACTTGACGTAGTTTTCTGACTCCACGGTGAAATTGCCCCCCCCCCTCCCTGTGGTTAATACCTACAAATTGAAGAAGAAAAAAAAGGAAAAAAAACGTCCTGCTTTAAGAATGATGTATTCTTTGGAAGTCTTAGCCTATAATAAATAAATAAATAATTTTATTAATTAAAACATTGATCATGTTTCGTTTTTCAAATATATATATATATATGTAAATATATATATATATATATATATATATATATATATATATGTATATATATATATATATATATATGTATATATATATATATATATATGTATATATATATATATGCATATATATATGTATATATATATATGTATATATATATATATGTATATATATATTATATATATATATATTTAGAAGAAGAAAAAAAGTCGTGTCTTGAGAATGATCTATTCATCGAAAGTCTTAGCCTAAATAAATAATAAATGAATGATTTTATTTATTTAAAAATTGCTTCACGTTTTAGTTTTCAAATTTTATATAAAACATTAATATACATGGATGTTATAAAGATGCGATCAATTTCCTTATTCAAAAAGCGCCAAACAAGCGCAGCACATCGACCGCACTTTACTTCAATTTCAACTGTCGTCTTTAACAACTTGACGTAGTTTTCTGACTCCACGGTGGAATCGCCCACCCCTGTGGTTAATACCAACAAAATGAAGAAGAAAAAAAAGTAAAAAAACGTCCTGCTTTAAGAATGATGTATTCTTTGAAAGTCTTAGCCTATAATAAATAAATAAATAATTTTATTAATTAAAACATTGATCATGTTTCGTATTTCAAATATTATATATATATATATATATATATATATATATATATATATATATATATAAAGTAAAGCTTACACGCTTGCGTGTTTAAACACTCTTTAATCTTGGAACTTTTGAACCCTGTCGCTGGCTTTAAATGTATCTTAATTTCAGTAATGTCTATGGCGATTTACGTTGGCCTAATGGATCGTGATTCTGTTTGAATCTACGAACTGCGTTCGAACCCGTCTGACCGCCTGAAACCGCCACTTCCTGCACTGATGAGGACGTAAGTCCGAAACAACGTTGTCTGTAGGTAAATGCACTTTGATATTTCGTAAAAAATATCCATAGTTCTCTCACTCATCTGCGATCGATCCCTTTATTGATTTCTTTTTAATATAACCTGATACACACACACGCACTATATATATATATATATATATCTATATATATATATAAATATTAAACTGAGCTTTCGAATATAAAATATTCCTCGTCAGAGAGTTTTTTTTTCTTCTTTTTTTTCATCGTCTGGTGGTATTGACTTGGTGAGAAAGAATGTCCGTGTCTTAAGGGCGCGGTTAAGCCATTTTGAATAGAAAGGAGTAGACACATTATTATAAACCACTGTTTCGTAAAGGTATAAACATTTTTTGAAAAACCATAACAATGTAATTTGTTGAAATAAATAACATTTATTTATTTTAAACTGAGCTTTATATATATTCGTTTCGATTATCATCATCAGAGAGAGAGAGAGAGAGAGAGAGAGAGAGAGAGAGAGAGAGAGAGAGAGAGAGAGAGAGAGAGAGAGAGAGAGTTGGTCCGAAACAACCTTGTCTGAAGTAAATACACTTTAATATTTAATACAATACATAGTTCTCTCACTCATCTGCGATCGATAACTGTATTGATTTCTTTTCAATATAATCTGACACACTAGTTATATATATATATGTATATATATATATATATATATATATATATATTACTTTCGATTATTATCAGAGAGAAAAGAGAGAGAGAGAGAAAGAGAGAGAGAGAGAGAGTGAAGGAGAGAGATCATATATATATATATATATATACATGTATATATATATATATATATATATATATATATATATATATATATATATATATATATATATATATATATATATATATATATATACGAACAATTAAAATGGATGTCTTTTCAAACATAAGTCAATCCCAAAACTAAGTAATATTGTAACATGTATTTTGTGGGATTCAAATATATACGAAAAATCGTCTTAGGAAAACAGCTTTTGTATAATAATAGATTTCTGTAGGAATTCTTTAACGTGTCAATTTTAGTTTGTGGCTTGAATTGCTTTCCACTGCGGCAAAGTGTGGTACAAGACCGGAGATTGAGAAAAACCAGCTTCCCCGGGAGGGCATATCGGTCGGATACAAAAATAGCCGAGAACTGACCCGTTCGCATCGCCGTTACGGGCACATCAAGCGATTGGCAATAAAACACCTTCTCATGAAGGAGGAAGTAATGCATGGGAGGGTGCACAGCCACGGACCGAGTCGAATCATACCTCATTATGAAAAAGAAAGGTCTAAATTGACTGGTACCTAGGTTGCTAGAATGATGACAAGGTGAACCTTGGCTGGTATTTGCTTATACAATTACAAAATTGACATTTGTTTTGAAAATCAGCAGCAGTAAATATTTATTTATGTAAGTAAACATCATATGGGGATGTGGCTCAGTGGTAGAGCGTTCGCTTTGCATGTGAAAGGCCCCGGGTTCGATCCCCGGCATCTCCAGATATACTTTTAATGACTCGTTGAACTAATTTTCTCAATATCTTATCGATTATGTCGTCCCCGGTAAACGGGCGCTGTTTTCATATATGTATTTAGATTGGAGGTTTGGTATCTACCTGTCTGAACCTGAAACCATACTATTACTATCTTTCAATACTCAATTTAGGGTGGAGTTAGTGTAGTATCTGTTCTGTTGTCATGATACTCTCACCCCAAGCGCTACCGCTTCCCTCTTTTCAGGGGCTTAGTGTAGTATCTGTTCTGTTTTCATGGAACAATGCTCTCAGGCATTACCTCTTGCTGGGGCGGACAGTGTAATATATGTTTGTTCGTTATAACATCCTCCCATGAATTACTTCCTTCTTATTTTAGGGCGGGGGTAGTATAGTATCTCCTTGAAGTTACCTCCTCCCTCTTTTGATGGGGATAGTGTAATATCTGTTCTGTTGTCATTAGGCAATTCTCCCAGGAATTACCTCCTCTTTTGGGAAGGGTAGTGTAGTATCTGTTCTGTTGTCATGATACCACCCTTCCAGGCATTACGTCTTCCTTTTTGTGTGGGGTAATCTAGTATATGTTCGTTCGTCATGATTACATTCTCCCAAGCATTACCTCAATCTTTTCGGGGCGGGGGGGCAATATAGTATATGTTCGTTCGTCATGATACCATGCAATACCTCCTCAATTTAATAATTTTTTTGGGGTGGAGGTTGGGGGGTATGTAGAATTTGTTCTATTGTCATCATACAATCTTCCCAGACATTACGCCTTCCTGTTTTTTATTTTAGGGGGGGGGGTGAGTGGGTAGTATAGTATATGTTTATTCGTCATGATGCCATTCACCCAGGCATTACCTTATCCTTTTGGGCATATGTTCGTTCGTGATGATACCATGCATTACCTCCTACCATGCAATACACCCCCATTTCTTTTATTTTAGGGAAGGGTAGTGTGGTATATGTTCTGTGGTTATTATACAAGCCTCCAAGAGATTGCCTCCTCTTTTTTTGGAGGAGGGGATAGTGTAGGTCGCATATGTTTGCTAGTCTTAATAATGCTTTAAACGTCCGCCCGCCCTAAAGAATCACGTGAGAACTACTCAATAACAATCTATGAACTTTACTGTATATATCTATTTGATTCACTGAGAAGTGTTCTAGGCGTATTTGTTTTTGAAAACTACCACCTCCCAACAGTTTTTATTTTTAGGGGCGGATTACATTTAGTGAGGATCTGCATTTTCTCGGAAAAAGGCTTGAGCGTCAATAATATGGAGCAAACTCATAAACTAATTAACTGATCATTATTAATTTTGGGATACGTGTTATAGGGAACCCGGTCAGTAACGTGGGCACATTATTTTTATGTGCTCCCGAAATCGCACCCCTTTTCCCCAAACAAAAAATCAATAAAATTAAAAGCTAATGCTATGCATATTGCTTATACCGGTCCTGGGACGGGTCTTCTGCTCGTAAGAAAACACTTAAACAAATAATTTAAAGCCATTTTCACTATAATTTATTTCGTCCGGGGAAGGGGCTCGTCAAGTGCTTTAATCTGGCTTTCTACTCGTATACTGAGAGAATAAGATATTTACACCATATTGGGAATATTGGTGGAAGTGGAAAGGGAAGGGGAGAGGAGATGTTTACTATTCCCACAGGGAAGAGTAACTTCAAGCAGGTAGCAATTAACCAATACCCAATTTAAGTGACATGCCAGATCGAAAAATAACCTGGTTTAACTACCATATTGTAAGCTATCCAACATCAACGTCGGTTGTGCTTTCCTGAAACTTATAGACAAATGTTTCAATATAAACAACTCCCTATGCAAAATATGTAATAGAAAAACAGTTAAAAAAATATATATAGGCAGTATATTCAACGCACACAATCAAAAACTACTAAACACACAAGTAACAGATACAAATACTAACGTTAAGAAAACTAACTGACACGTAAGGCGTGAATGCCCAATTAGAGGTAATTGCAATGTAGATTGCGTTGTGTACAAGGCAACCATATAACAAGAGGAGAACAGTAACAACACGACAGTTTATATCGGCATATCTGCGGGAAGTTGGAAACAACGGCCTCACACCCAGAGACACTCTTCCTTAAATCTATTGCTGAAGATAAAAATTGAATTTGCTAAACACCGGCGGCTTCCTGGTCAATTTTATGCAATTTCAACATCCCTAGGTTCAAACATATATGTAATTTATGTTTATAAGAAAAAAATGATGATACTTAAATATAAATATGATAATATACTGAATAAGGGTAATGAATCAATGCCAAGATATAGACACAGACATAAATTTAAGATAATCACAGGACCGGCGGGACAGTTATAGAAGTGGGGGGGGGTGGGCTCTCCTAAAAAGTGGGGGTGGGTGGGTTAAACACATGCATATATAACTTCATTATTGATGTCCGTAAAGTTGGGGGGGGGGGGGTTTCAAGTAAAAAAGTGTGAAAGGCCCCGGGTTCAATCCCCGGCGTCTCCACACATTATATAATTTTGTTCTCTACAATATTGGTATGATTGATCTTTTTTTCTTTAGCTAACGTACCCGTGCCGTTAAAAATGACGACATAACCTTTTCACTGCTTCTAAACTTACAACTTATATAATTAAAGTCTCTAATATACAGCGTGCTCAAAGAGGGGGGGTGATCTGACCGGTATATAAAGATACTGGACATCGGTCTTCTGCATCTCAGTACAGACGTGATCGTCGAAAATAAATCACGGTACAGACAAATGTATCTTAATTTCAGTAATGTCTGTGGTGATTTCCGTTGTCCTAATGCATTTATTTCCCCCCGGTTACGTTTTCGCATGCGTACATTTACACATAGCAAAAACTTATATTACTTTGGAATAATTACTTTAAAAAATCTGCATAAAACACAATAATTAACAACGGTTTTCAGCTAATAATTAAATACATATATTTATTATTTGAAAAATTAAATTGTTGGTGTTTTTGCTTTTGTTGGTAGTGATGATGATGATTTTGTTGTTGCTTCTGTTGTTGTTGTTGTTTGATGATGGTGATGATGATAACTCATTACTTAGCAGCCGCCAGTGTGTAGCCACTTGCAATGAAAAAAAAGACCACCTACTTATATCTTTCTAAATTACAAAAAAAAATTCTTTTTTTAAGTTTCATTAATTTTTTTTTCGGTCTTAAAAAAAGAGAAAACCACAAAGTAACTACTTCAAATTACTCAGTTATATAAAATTATTTTATTTGACCAATCGCCCTTCCACTTTTTCGTTTATTCATATCATTATATAAATCGTTCATAATGTGGAATTCATTTTCCTTTGTAAGGCTTATACAAAATAAAATTCCTCGACTTTGAATATCGAAAAGACCATATGAAATAAACTTTTTGTTGTGTTTTTTTCGTAATTAATAAAATTTGACTGTGTTCATACACAGTAAATTTCATCAACATTAGAATATATCAAATAACACCATAACAATCATCTTTTTGTTGTTTTTCTAAAAGATTTCCTGCTTTTCATTTCTTTCAAAAAAAGCTTTTTTGTTTGGTGTATTTTCATTCCTTTATCCATTACCTTTTCTTCTTTTCCTTTTCTTTTCTGCTTTGCTTATCTTTCTTTCTTTTATTTTTTTCTTACATTCTTTCGTTTCTGTTTTTTGTTTGTTTGTTTGTTTCTTTCTTTCACTTTTTCATTTCTTTAATTGCTTTCTTTCCTTTTTTCTTTCCTTCTTTTCTTTCTTTCTTTCTTTCTCTTCAGTTTTTCTATCTATTTCTTTCTTTCTTTCCTCTCTTTTTTACGCCATTTATTTAATTTCTACCTTTCTTTCTTTCTTTCTCTATTTATTTTCTTTCTTTCCTACAAATGTTTTCCCTTCATTCTTATCTTTCATTCATTTGTTTTCATTCATTATTTCCTTCATGTTTTTCTTTTATTTCTTTTCTTCATTTCATTATTTTCTTCATTTCTTTCTTTTTTCATTCTTTTCTTTCATTCTTTTTTCTTTTCTTTCCTTATTTCTGTCTTTCTTTCATTCATTATTTTGGCTATTTTGCAGTATAGTTAACAAGAAAAAGGTGCAAAAGACAAAACAAATAAACAGAAAATAACTGTTACTAAACGCAAGAAAATTGTACTTTTCTACTTACCTGTATAAATAACATGTATGTTTAATGATCGTAAAATTTATTATCTATGATTTTGTTATCGTCACTTTTACTCCGCCGAGCCAGTGTGCTTTTCAAGATGGATGAGAATTTTGTCGGGACTTGCAAATTATTTTAAAATCAAGAACTTAAAAAAGAGTTTCAATGAGTTAAAAATATACAGATCGGTTGAAAATTTAATATTTGACCCATTAGTGTCAGTTATTAGTTATATTTTTGTTTCATTTTCCATTTTTCAGTTGTTAGGCGTACCGCAACGAACCTTCATATCAAGTAAAGAAACGACACCATCTTGAATCTGTTTTTAAGCTTTCTAGGAAACGACACAAAATCTGAAAAAATCAATGAAACAAACAAACAAACACTTTACAAAAGTTCTAAAAGTGAAAAACTACGCAGGTCGGTAGAAGTTACATTTTCTTGCGTTTGGTAAAAGTTATTTGTTGCCTATTTGTTTTTTTCACCTCTTTTTTCTTGTTAACTATACTGCATAATTGCCGTTGGGTTTCTCTTCTTTATTTCATTCTTTCCTTCATTCTTTCTTCACTTATTTTTTTTCTTTCTTTCTTTCTTTTTTTCATTCATTCTTTCTTTCTTTTTCCCTTTCATTACAAGTTATTTTTCTTTCCTTTTTTCTTTCATCATTTCCTTCGTTTTTTTCATCATTTTCTCTTTCATTACAAGTTATTTTCTTTCTTTACTTCTTTTCTTTCTTTCCTTCTCTTTCATTACAAGTTATTTTCTTTCCTTCCTTCTTTTTCTTTCTTTCTTTTGTTTCATTCTTTCCTTTCTTTAATTACAAGTTATTTTCTTTCTTTTATTTCTTTCCTTCCTTCTCTTTCATTACAAGTTATTTTCTTTCTTTTCCTTCTTTTCTTTATTTTCCCTCTTTTCTTTCCTTCTTTTGTTTCATTCTTTCCTTCCTTTCATTAGAAGTCATTTTCTTTTTTTTTCGTTCCGCTCTTCGTTTTCTGTCTTTATATGTCTTTTATTGTTTAACATGAGTTTAATTTCTCATAAAATCTATTATTGACGTTTCTTATATCTGACCTCCAAATAAACATTTGGCATCGTATTACATTTTTTTTAATTCATTCTACTTATCTAAAAGTATAACAGGAGGTGGGGACGTAGCTCAGTGGTAGAGCGTTCGCTTCGCATGTGAAAGGCCCCGGGTTCAATCCCCGGCGTCTCCACACATTAATTAATTTTTTCTCTACATACCGTTAAAAATGACGACATAATCTTTTCATTGCTTTGAAGACTTACAACTTTTATAATTAAAGTCTCTAATATACGGCGTCCTCAGGGGTGGGGTGGTCGTATTTAAAGATACTGGACATCGGTCTTCTGCATTTCAGTACAAACGTGACCTTCGTAAAGAGGTCACGGTAAAGACCGATCACCGTCCTGTGCCTCATAAGTAAGTTATTTGAATCTGCAATAAAAGAAGTTGTGAACCACGTCAGCTAAAGTGACAAGCAGTATGGATTTTAGTCCTATAAAATATTTTCTGAAATCAATTAAATCGAAATAAATTTCATCCATTCAAATGTTAGAATATACGCTATTTTAATTCGCAACTTATGTATTAAACATATATCCCAAACATACCCATCATTAGAACGAAAGGCCAAGACCAAATGAGGGTTTACACATTTATTTACAATTGACAATTATGAAAAACAATCAACGTACATTATACAAAACAATAAAAGATATTTAATTCTTACCCTACCTTTAAAATAGGAACATTTATTACTGGTGGTAATAGCGGCGGATTCTTGATATTCTCTATTCCCTTTCAGGCACAATCAAAGGGGAAAAATTAGCGGTGCTCAGAACCGGTGCACTACCAGGATAAGTTCCCTTCATTATAATTAGGGCGATTCATTTTTGGATTAAAAATCAAATAACTTTCACGTTCATTGCTCGTGCCCGTTTTTATAAAATGGGGAAGCAACTCTCTCGAGAGTCTATCGAATAAAAGGGGCCGTGCTTTTCGAAGGTTTTTACTATCAACGGACCCGAAATCTCAGAATGATCCTGCCTGACGATTTAATTGGGAACTTCCCGCCAAAACACAAACAAATAAAATTAAATACGATAAGGCAGAATAAAATTGAAAAAGTATAAATATCATGAAAAAAATAAAATTCCTCTTTCCTTTTTTTTTTACAAAATGTGTAAATACGACATTTTCAGCGATTCTTACATTCTTTTGCGGCGAATGAAACAAACATTTCCGTTTATGTTTACCGAGAAAAAGGAGGGGGACTGAAGAAGGAGTATTGATTTACTTCTCTCCAGGAGTTAGGCACAAGGCCAGTTTTTATCTTACTCCCACAAGTAAGATGTGACCCAAGGTCGGGTCGGGAAAGTGGGGTTTAAAAAATTGCCTGGACAGCCTCGTCGGCATTCCCCGGTAGGGGCGCCTCAGACAGCAAGCAATAAACTTACTCCTCCCCAAAGAGGGGAGGCAAAGCCTGGGAGGGCGGACCTCCTAGAACTGCACAGGACCAGTCTCGTGCAGTATCCATCGGAACATATACTACACTTTGATCTTGGCTAAAAGGCCAAGAAAGCGACTGAACGACAGTTACAAGACTGGGTATTTATCTACTCCCCACAGAGTAAAATGTGACACAAGGTCGGAAAGTGGGGTTTTGATAAGTCAGCACTCTAGAGGAAGAGCACCTATTACCTTAAAAAATTGCCTGGCCAGCTCTGTCGGCATTCCCCGGTAGGGGCGCCTCAGACAGCAAGCAATAAACTTACTCCTCCCCAAAGAGGGGAGGCAAAGCCTGGGAGGGCGGACCTCCTAGAACTGCACAGGACCAGTCTCGTGCAGTATCCATCGGAACAGATACTACACTTTGATCTTGGCTAAAAGGCCAAGAAAGCGACTGAACGACAGTTACAAGACTGGATATTTATCTACCTCCCACAAGGTACAATGTGACACAAGGTCGGAAAGTGGGATTAGATAAGCCAGCGCTCGAGAGGTGAGCCATCTGACCATTTAAAAATTGCCTGGGCAGCCCCGTCGGCATTCCCCGGTAGGGGCGCCTCAGACAACAAGCAATAAACTTACTCCTCCCCAAAGAGGGGAGGCAAAGCCTGGGAGGGCGGACCTCCTAGAACTGCACAGGACCAGTCTCGTGCAGTATCCATCGGAACAGATACTACACTTTGATTTTGGCTAAAAGGTCAAGAAAGCGACTGAACGACAGTTACAAGACTGTGCTTTGTCTTCTGGTGACTCGCACTATTTATAGTGACAACCGGTGTAGTTTCTCCTGTATAAGAACGGCCTGTGTAACAGTTATCATAAGAAAACGTATTTCGTCCTTGAAATCAAGTTCTGAATCTTTCATTACGATCGGATAATTTTCTTTGGTCGTTTTTTTTTACGTTAGAATATACGTTATTCTAATACACAGCTAATGTATTAAACATATATCCCAAACATATCCATCGATAGAACGAAAAGCTAAGACCAAAAGTACGGTTAACACATTTATTACAGTTGACAATTATGAAAGACAATCAACTTACATTATACAAAGCAATAACAGATATTTAGTCCTTACTCTACTTTTAAAATAGGAACATTGATTACTGGGGATATTTAGATGATTCATTTCGTGAGAGACCCACAGGATATGTCCTACAGTGGTCAATTCTTAATACTCTCTGATTTCTTTCGGGCATAAGCAAGAGGAAACAATCAGCGGTGCCCAGAACCGTTGCATCACCAGAATCAACTCTCTACATTAACAACATGGGCCAACGCTAAAGAAAAGGAAATGACTACTCACAAGGAAATATTGATATTTTAGGACGGAAGTCTAACGTCAATAACAAATCTCGAATTTCATGATCGATAAACATGTCTCTAAAAATGATATCAGTTCCCTCGGCACTCCCTCTTGAGTGAGAGTATCTCGGGCGACAGGAAATGGGCTAGCCCCTCTCAAGGGAGGTATTGCCCGTGTTGATAAGCTTAACTTCGTCGAATAGGTTTTAGCTTTATTACTTAGTTTCCCACTGCAGCAATGTGTGGCACAAGGCCGGAAGAGAGTGGCGTTGCCCCCACCCTCTACCGTCAGGGGAGAACTCTAGTTGGGTACACAAGTAGCCACGGACTTTTCAGCATTTTCCGTTAGAGGTACCTCAGATGATCGACGGTAATAAACGCTTGAAGGAGGAGATAATGCCTGTGAGGGTGCACCTCCTAGGACTTAGCTGGACCATACCTAACACCGGATTTATAAAATTGCCAAGAGCGGATCCTCAGCTTTGTATAAAACCAGTCGTCGAGCAAGTCAGATGTATAATGAAATGTTTCCTTTGAAAATAAACTATTAAAGTTCTATTCAATAGATTTTGTGTCTAATTGGCCTGTGGGGATGTAGCTCAGTGGTAGAGCGTTCGCTTTGCATGTGAAAGGCCCCGGGTTCGATCCCCGGCATCTCCAGAGTTTTTATATATGCTTTTAAAATAAATATTTCTGTTTGAAAATATCTACCCGTTATTTGTTTAATATCTATTACGAGCGTACACCATTTACGGGGGAAGAAAAATTATGCTTCGCCAGTGTTCGCATTCGGTATTATTTAAATCATAGAATAATTTTCATATGTTTATATATATATATATATATATATATATATATAATTATTATTTCTGTTGACTTTTTATTATAGAGTGTACGATTCATTTCAGGCGGCGGGGTAAGTCTAAAGTGGTTACCTGACTTACTGTTTGCATCCTAGCTTCTCCTCCTCATTTGAAATAGTTTTGTCCGAGAGCTAAAAAAAAAGTACGTGTTTTACTCGCTAACATTTTCGTGAGAAGATTAAAACACCCATACGTACACACACACATACGCACGCACACACACACACACACACACATATATATATATATATATATATATATATATATATATATGTATATATATATATATATATATATATAAAATAGGATAGTGCAGTATTAGTGCAGTTCCAATAAGAGAAAAGTATATAAGGCTACCAACATTTGTAAAAATGTTTTTTTTAACATTCATTTATTATTTTGTTATTTTATCATTTTATATAACGCGTTTCAAGGTGTGGTCCGCTTTCATCAGATATGTAAATCCATATATATGTATATATTCATTATGATGAGTGAGTGGTTGTTGAATGAAGCATAAAACGATGTCGTTCTTTTAAATAATTTTGTATTATAATTTAGTGTGTCGTTCGAACGAATAGAGTGATGAAAAAAAAACGGAAATGAGGCCGCTGTTATTTCTTTTCTTTCTTTTCTTTCTTTCATTCTTTTCTTTTGTTCATTCTTTCCTTTTTGCCTTTCTTTTATTCTTTTGTTCATTTTCTTTCGTTCATTCTTTCCTTCTTTTCTTTCGTTAATTCTTTCCTTCCATTAGAAGTTATTTCACCTTTTCTTTGTACGCCTTTTGTAATTTTACATTTGTTTAATTTATTTTAAAACCTATTATTGATATTTATCATTTCTGACCGCTAAAAAATCATTTGGCATCGTATTACACTTTTTATTTATTCTACTTATCTATTAGCTTAATCAGAAGGTGGGGACGTAGCTCAGTGGTAGAGCGTTCGCTTCGCATGTGAAAGGCCCCGGGTTCAATCCCCGGCGTCTCCACAAGTAACTTAATTTTTTCCTACAATAGTGGTATGATTGACCACCACGTTCATTATTTTGGGTGTCACCATGAACAGAATTAGTCAAGCGGGGATCGACATTTTAAGCATTTTTAATGTAATCCGTCAACGACTTTTCCCAGTTGTGTGTGTGTGTGTGAGAGAGAGAGAGAGAGAGAGAGAAAGAGAAAGAGAAGAGATGAGAAGGAGGGAGATGTTACTTTGTAGTAATCCGTCAACGATTTTTTCCAGTTGCCAAAGGAAGCAAGAAAGTGTGTGTGTGTGAGTGTGAGTGAGAGAGAGAGCGAGAGAGAGAGAGAGAGAGAGAGAGAGAGAGAGAGAGAGAGAGGAAGAGAGAGAAAAATCGTGGGGAGGAGGGAGAGGGAAGAGGAAGGGAGGAGAGGGAAGTTTTAAAAAAGAAAGATGTTAACTCTTCTATTTTATTGCCCAGACCCCCGGGTAACTATACTAGAATATATAAAATTCTTAAAGTTACAACTCATCTCACAGGTCCCAACATTACAACGGGTTTTATGCCCCTAAGAAACAACTGTCAGATGTTGCTTCTATTGTTTGTTTGTTAGGCGAGTAAGACTTCTGCATAGAGCTCAAGCAAGTTGTGTCTTGTATGCGTGAAGTCTTCCCCGTTGGTTGAAGCTATTCTTAAACCTTCAGGATTGCAGGTTTTTTTATCCCCGTCACCGAGAGCAGTAAGGCCCAGCGGTTGCATACGCAGTTGGGAAAAGTTTTATGACTTGGCCTTTTGGCTAAGATCAAAGCGTAGTATCTGTTCCGATGGATACTGTACCCCATAGACTTGTATTGTCTTGGCCTTCGGGGCTAGATTTACGCCGGTCTATTGGTCTGTCCTGTGCAGTTCTAGGAGGTCCACCCTCCCAGGCTTCGCCTCCCCTCTTTGGGGAGGAGTAAGTTTATTGCTTACTGCATGAGGCGCCCCTACCGGGGAATGCCGATGGGGCTGCCCAGGCAATTTTTAAACCCCACTTTCCCGACCCGACCTTGGGTCACATCTTACTTGTGGGAGTAAGATAAAAACTGGCCTTGTGCCTAACTCCTGGAGAGGAGTAAATCAATATTCTCACTTTATTGATTTGCGGTTCTGCGCCTGACACGTCTTTGTTTGCCGCACACAGAAACAGAGACGACCGGAGGACGACGGATCCTGATGCCGATTCTCTCCCTCCATCAGGTTGCGGCACTAATACTGCTGGGTGCCAAACTTGTCCGCCACAGATGGTTCTACCTGGAACCGGCGTCCCAGACGGCGAAACTCTGATACTACCACCCAAACCACGGCGAGGAAAGATTGAACTTTAGAGGGACGATTCTGTTTTCATTTACTGCTTATTTGAATTATTTCAACATAAACATTGAGTGCGCTTCACATATCCGGGGGTGATGTTATATTCTTGTCTCACACTCGTGGTAAAATAGTTACCACTGGACTGCTTCCCTGCGGGCTACAACACGGTCGTCTTCAAATCCAATGTCAACAAATATTTGTCATAAACCGACCTCATCATTTTAAATCCTCTCATAATATTCTTCATCATGTAATTAGCAATCTACCCATCTCATTAACCCTTATATCCTCGAGTGGATTTTAACCTTTATAGATGGTGACTTATTAGTCAAACTTCTTAAATTATTTTATTCCATTCTTCTATTATTTAGTCTCAGAGCATGAAAGAAGAAATGAAATATCAGAAAGCACATTGCAAAGCGGAAGGTAGGAAAGGGATGCGGAAAGAAGGAAAAGCAAATAGACAAAAATAAACGTCACTCTATTCCTGATTTGTCCACCAAGTTTCAGTCACGAATATCCAACAGTCTTTGTTTCATCATCGTTCAACGATATGTAGGGGACAATTTGTTGATTATCTTATCAATAGATGTGATCCTGATTGGGATGCATAGAACTTACCTTTGAGATAACCTTACAGATAAAAACCGGGTGGTGGTGTCCGGTGAGTGTGAAGCCCACCCAGGATCACACCTTCTCACGATGAGAGTGTTACCAGTGTCCCCGCATATCATTGCACGGCGATAAAAAATGAGTGTTGGACATTCATGATTAAAACTTGGTGGACAAGACAAGCAGAGACTTGTTCAACTTGTCTACTAATTTTCAGTCACGAATATTCAACAGTCTTTATGTTATCGTCATTCAACGATCAAACACACTTGGATACGACGTGCGAAATTGACGATTACCATGACGCACTTCTTTCTTGGCGCTGGCCAGATTTTGGCTGTGATGACCTTCTTCAGTTCAGGAATAGTCTGAGGATTGTTTTGATGGACATTACCTTTGTGATAACCCCGCAGATAAACATCGGGGGAGGGTCCGGTGAGTGTGAAGCCCATCCAGAATCATACATTCCACATTCTAATGATGAGAATGTTACCAGTGTCCCCGCATATCATTGAACGGCGATAAAAAGATGACTGTTGGGCATTCATGGCTAAAACTTGGTGGACAAGTTAGGCAGATACTGAAGTTCATTTATACGAAAAAAAAAGGTTGGATTGCAGAAACATTATTGTGTACTTTATTAACAATTTCATGGGTGGAATTTAATTTGGGTCACTTTATCTATCTATCTATCTATCTATCTATCTATCTATCTATCTATCTATCTATCTATCTCTCTCTCTCTCTCTCTCTCTCTCTCTCTCTCTCTCTCTCTCTCTCTCTCTCTCTCTATATATATATATATATATATATATATATATATATATATATATATATATAGATGTCTTCAATTTCTTCTTAAGATCCCTTTTAGCTTAATCATTAAATTTTAGAAATTCTCTAGAATTAAAATCTTGTAATTGATTTTGATCAAAATTAGGATAAGGATTCTAGATATAAGCTTAAGTATGATTATATCTGTAGTTTAATCTGTGTAAGGGGACATAAAATAGTGCAATAATATATATATATATATATATATATATATATATATATATATAATTGATTTAAAAAATATAGGTTACATATTTCAGAATCGTACCGTGGTTTCATCAAGATGGACTGACTTTAAAATTTTTTTAAATCGTCTATAACCCATGAGCAATTTTCAGCGTCTCGAAACGAAAACAGGGATTTAAAAAGTCAGTCCATCTGGATGAAACCACGGTACGACTCTGAAATATGTAACGTATAGTTTTAAAATAAATTATTTGTATTTATCTCTCACTTTTTGCGATCCAGCACTTTATTGATTTCTTTTCAGCATAACCTCACACACACACACACACACACTATATATATATATATATATATATATATATATATATATATATATATATATATATACTCATCTCACTTGGATACTTGACAATACCACAAGGTTGAAATAAATTATTGCATCGATGATTATGTAATTTCGTGTTACTATATTTTATTATATATATATATATATATATATATATATATATATATATATATATATATATATATATATATCTTAAAATTAATTAATTTAATTAATTTATTTTTGTTTAGAAGTTGATCCGACTAACATCTCTAAATTATTTGCGCTAAAAATAAGTGTAACTGTGGTTAATAGTTTTTGTAATTCCAGGTTTGTGGAGTCAGAGTTGAAGTTGAACTCGTAACGTAAGAAAGCTAGGAGTCGGAGTTGGATTTGTTAATCTCCGAAAAATCAACAGTCTCAATATTAGAAGACATTAAAATAAGAAGTTGGAGTCGGATATTTTGGAATTCTAAAAGTCGGAGTGAGAGTAAGAATTTTTAGAAGCCTAGGAATCGACATCGGAGTCGAATATTTTGGAATTGTAGGAGTCGGAGTCGGAATTTTTGGAATCCTAAGAGTTTGAGTCGGAGTTGGATATTTTTGAATAGTCGTAGGTAGTTGGAGTCAGAGTCAGAAGGTTTGGAATCCTAGGAGTCGAAATTGGAATTTTTACAATCTTAAGAGTCGGAGTCGGATATTTTGGAATTGTAGGAGTCGGAGTTGGAATTTTTGGAATTCTAAGAGTCGGATTCGGAGTTGGATATTCTGGAGTAGTTGTAGTCGGAATTTTGGAATCCTAGGAGTCGACGTCGGAGTCGGATATTTTGGTAATTCTAGGAGTCGGGGTCGAAATTTGAATTTTTGGAATCCTTGGAGTCGATGTTGGATTCGGATATTTTGAAAATCTTGGAGTAGGAGTCGAAATTTTTAGAATCCTAAGAATCGGAGTCGAAGTCGGAGTTTTTGGAATCCTAGAGGTCGAAGTTGGAGTCTGACTTTATACTTCCGACTCTGCAACACAGTGTGTAGCAAACTCCATTGTTAAATCATGTTTCCCCGCAGAGACACAAAATGTATCCGGTGGCCGAAATTAGTTGAATATCAACTGCACTTTAATATGTTACCGAGTAAATCTAAATTCATCGTGTCGAAATTATATGTTCTTGGATTTGATGCGACACAGAAGGTCGAACGCGTTGGCTCCGATGATCCCTCGGAGATTTCAATAGCGACAAAATGATATCCGTTCACGATGACAGCAGCAATAGGACGCCTCTGCATATCTAAAATGAGTGTATTCGGTTTCATTGAAAGATTTTAGAAGCCTTTTAAAAACTAGGTGGTTTCGACCAATCACTTTCACGTCACAATTTAATTCTTATTCACTACTTGAAATCATCGAAACGAAACTAATCGATTAGAAAAAGAAAACGAAACTAATCGATAAAGAGGACAAAACTAATCGATAAGAAAAAGAAAACAAAACTAATCGATAAGAAGACAAAACTAATCGATAAGAAAAAGAAAACGAAACTAATCGATAAGACAAAACTAATCGATAAGAAAAAGAAAACAAAACTAATCGATAAAGAGGACAAAACTAATCGATAAGAAAAAGAAAACAAAACTAATCGATAAGACAAAACTAATCGATAAAAAGACAAAACTAATCGATAAGAAAAAGAAAACAAAACTAATCGATAAAAAGACAAAAATAATCGATAGGAAAAAGAAAACAAAACTAATCGATAAGAAGACAAAAATAATCGATAAGAAAAAGAAAACAAAACTAATCGATAAGAAGACAAAACTAATCGATAAGAAGACAAAGCTAATCGATAAGAAAAAGAAAACGAAACTAATCGATAAGAAGACAAAAATAATCGATAAGAAAAAGAAAACAAAACTAATCGATAAGAAGACAAAACTAATCGATAAGAAAAAGAAAACAAAACTAATCGATAAGAAGACAAAACTAATCGATAAGAAACAGAAAACAAAACTAATCGATAGAAGACAAAACTAATCGATAAGAAAAAGAAAACAAAACTAATCGATAAGAAGACAAAACTAATCGATAAGAAAAAGAAAACAAACCTAATCGATAAGAAGACAGAACTAATCGATAAGAAAAAGAAAACGAAATCTAATAAATTAAATTAAAAATAGAAATTCTTAAATTAATTCAATTAAGAAAATATTGAACGTTTTTTCCTTCAACGAAATTTCAGTCAAGTAAGCCATATGTTATTGTAATTTTATTAACTTTCAAAACATGTAAATATTTTTTGAATATTTTCTTAAAATAAACGCAATTTCTAATAAAGAATAACATATTTCGTTTTTAAAATGCATTGTTTACAATCAGCGAAAAACTTCGAACGTATTTTTTTTTAGCGATTTAGAAGCTGAATTTAAACATTTTTCAAACTTTTAAAAGGAAAATAAAATATTAATTCATTTGATAAATTGGTATTCGTATAGTTGACGCACCATGTTTCCGTGACTTCGCGTCGTCAACGTTCGGCAGGTCTCGAAAGCGCCCGAGAGTTGACGAAACTATTAACCAAGAAACATTTGCTTATAAACAGTTTGTTTTCGTTAAAACAAAAAAAAAATTTGCTTCAAAGCAGTTGTTGCGGTGTTTATGTTAACAAAAAAAAAATTGACAAAAAATGTAAAGAAAATCCAAAAAACATTGAAAACAAAACCCAAAACACATTTGCTTAACAAATCAAACAAAATCATCATTTGAAACTTTCCGGTGCACAAACAAAATAACATTTTATTTAAAAAACATTTGATTAAACATTTGAAACCTTTGACAAAAAAAACCAAAAAACAAAAACATCTAATTACTAACAGTTGTTTAGCTATGGTTTGTTCGTTCTTCATTTGTATACATGTATTTTAGTTTGATTTTCTTAGTCGTAATTCATCGGCTGCCAGTCTTCAATTTAGCGTTTGGCTGTTTTCGCCTCGTCAACTCTCGGGCGCTTCCGTAACCTGCCCGAACGTCGACGACGCGATGTCACGAAAACATGGTGCGTCAGCTATAAGAGTGCCGATAAATAAAATACTTTCTCTCTCTCACCCTCTCTGACTCTCTCTCCCACCCTCTCTCTCTCCCTTTCTCGCTTTCTCTCGCCCTCTCTAACTCTCTCTCCCTCTCTCACCCTCTCTGACTATCTATTACCCTCTCTGACTCTCTCACCCTTTCTGACTCTCTCTCTCACCCTCTCGGACACTCTGTCTCTCTCTCCAAACATCCATAACTTTAAGTTAAAATGGCTTTTCATTTTTAAACATTTTCAAAGAAAGGAGGAAATATTTAAATTTATTTTTATAGTTGATTCACATTTGAGCTGGAGATATGCAGCATTTTTCCATTTATCCTCTACATACCACCTTCGTTCTGTTTTACTCGTTGTTCTTTTCACCTTCTTATTCGTTCGCTCTCATACTATCTTCTCTTCTTAATACAGCGAACTGAGCATGTTCACTTTTATCATATAACGCCTACAATAACAATTTCAAGTATCCTAGAAAATGTGGCATCACATTCCTAGCAACCAGAATATGTGATCTCAAATTAAATTAAATAGAGGATCATCGATAAACAAAACCTTATAGTCCCACCTCCAGGAATTGCCACTATGCACCATAGAAAAAATCAGGATCTTACAAGCGATTAATAACCTTTCTAAAAACTGTATGAACATAAAACTGAGGTTTTCAAACTATGCCCCCACAGAATAAACGTTCTACTAGTCAAATGAACTAATAACGAAAACACACAACTCACTGAACCCCCTTAGCCGTATATAAGTCTAACACTCCCATCATATGGAAAATACAAAATCTATTAACTCACCCCAGCATCTTTCCAATTAAATTATATCACCCTTATCAAAATTTATATGCAATATAACAACCTCTCCCCCTGTCTCCAGTTACATATTAGCACCACATCTTTCCTACGTACCCAAATATAACCTACATTCACATCCCCATATTCCCCGCCCAAATAACATAAATTAATGTGCACTTTACCGTATTATTATATATTTAAGTATTTACATATATAAAAACATCTTACTAGTTAAATAGCTAGAACTATATTTATTGAGTACCCTTAAACAAAATAAAAACATATATATGACCAAGATTTAAATCTAATCGATACACACATGCTCTCTGATAGACAAATCAACGTAATTAGATAAAAGTTAACAAAACTAATTAAAATATAATGATTGTTCATGATCTTGTACAGAAACCACTACATAAATATCATGGAGATACCAAGCCTATAATGACACATCCGCTAGATTAAATATCCACTCAGACCAGCGATTTTCTCTGAAAAGGATAACCCACTCTTCCGTTAGATACCAAGCCCGATCCTTACACCTCTGTCTAACGAAAAAAACTCCGCTCCCTTAAGTAATAAACTACAATATAATAACCCTTTTCATCAAAACATAAGCACCCCATAGAATAAATATATAAATATAACACAGTATAATTTAACAAGCCGCGCGTGCGTGGTCCCTCTCTGTATGTGACTCGATGTGGCGAGTGTAAAATGCAATAAATTTGGACAATTTGGGGCATTTTTGACCCCCTCCACTTTTACCCCCTGGGGGCGCGAACCAGAATTTTTCTGAGGTCAAGGATGCTCATTTTATATCCAGAACAATTGCCTCAACATTTTGGCCAAGTTTCAGAAAAATTGAATTGATGGATCAAACGTTATGGGAGAAAAGGGTCATTTTTTGCCATTTTGGTGGCTTTTGACCCCCTGGGGGCGCGAACCAGATTTTTTCCAAGGTCAGCGATACTTATTTTCTATTAAGAACAATTGCCTCCACATTTTGGCCAAGTTTCAGAGAAATTGAATGGATGGATGAAAAGTTATGGGGCAAAAAATGTAATTTTTTGTCATTTCGGGGCCTTTTGACCCCCTGGGAGACTAACCAGATTATTTTTCAAAAATCGGAGAATGTCACTTTCTAACCTGACCAAAGTTACAACTTCATGCAAAATTTCAGAGAAATTCAATGGATGGTTGCGGAGAAAATTCCGGACGGACGGACGGACATGCCTCAAAACATAAGTCCCCCGATTTTATAAATCGGGGGACCAATAACATTAACACACCCCTATTCTGTAAATTAGTCAGTCAGCCACACCCGAATTTTAGCCACACGCTGATCTAAAAATAAATAACACTCCACACTATCACCCCTAAATATGAATACACAATACAAATAGATAAAAATAAAACCCCCGTAATCAATAATTAAGTTGTATTTAAATAATATTAAGACCCAAACAACCACATAGTCCCCCCCTGTAAACACGGTAATCCCCCCGAAAGGGATAATTTGAGAAAATACACCGGACGATAACAGCGGTGATCAGAACCGCCTGTTCCATTTTTCGAACAGGCTTTCTTCTTTGAGACGCTGATGATTTGAAATGGGTTATAAGTACCTTTTATAAACAGCAAAAGCATACTCGTCTCAATGAAACCATGGCACATCTATGGAATCTGTAATGCATAGCTTTTAAATAAATAATTTGTATATATATATATATATATATATATATATATATATATATATATATATATATATATATATATATACAGGGTGGGCAAAAATAAGGGTCCTATTTTTTAAAATTCATAACTTTTTTATTTATTGATTTTTTTTTTTTTTGTAGAATAAGTAAAGGACCCCTTCCGAAGCAAGCATGAGCCGTATTAGTCCTAAGGAACGTACCCTCATTTAGAAAACATTATTTTTGCTTAAAAAACTCAAAACAGTGTATAAAACAATACTTTAGTTTTTGTAAGTTTTAAGAAGTGTTTTTCGGCTAAAATTTGTTTTGTTTATTTCAAAAAATCTCGGAAGGGTCAGTCTACACACACATAAAGTTTGGTGAGTTTAACTTTTATTTTGTGGAAGTTATTCAAATTCAAGTTATTCAAATTTAAAGATAGGACCCTTATTTTGGCCCACCCTGTATATATATATATATATATATATATATATATATATATATATATATTGGCTTGGTTGTTTTCTTTTACAGCATATAACCCCCTTTCGGGTGATTTAAAGTCGAATCTAGTCATTTTGGTAAAGTGTTTTATACTATAAGTTCATTAATATGTTCAAATATTTATTCTTGTTGTTTGGTTTGGTTGAATTTTCTTTTTAGGTCATATAAACTTTTTTGCCTAAAATGGGTCTTACACTCCTCCATTTTAAAAGAGCTCCCAAATTAACACTAGTTAAGATTTTTTAAAAACTTCCTTTCTCAAGCGATAGCTTGAAGTATGCTCTAACCAGAAATGTAAGTATACTATATTTATCTATAATTTGACATGTTCTAGTTTAAAAAACTCAACAGTAAAGACATAGTTGTAAAGACACCAAGGCTAACAACGCCTGGTGATGATTTGATGAATCAAATCGAAAGTACTCGCGAAAAAGGAAAGAAAAATGGAACAAGGGACCCACAAAACTTAACAATTTGACCGAAATACTAAATGGACTATTCAGAAAATTGATGGAAAAAAGGCTTATTAAGCAAAACACTCTGTGTGATATTTAATAATGCTTGCCTAAATTAAAATACGCTGCCTAAATACACCCACCCACAATATCTATCTATCTATCTATCTATCTATCTATCTATCTATCTATCTATCTATATATATATATATATATATATATATATATATATATATATATATGTATTTGTGGGTTCTACACATTTTTTTTTAATATCCGAAAATTCCATATTGCAAGCTCAATGTAGCTGCATTACAAGCTTCAGAGTATATATATATATATATATATATATATATATATATATATATATATATATATATATATATATATATATATATATATAGGTGCATTCCAATAACCAAAGAAAACAATGAAAGAATAGATGAAACGCATGGATTAGTTGCACCTTTGGTCATTGAAATGACCCCCCCCCCACACACACACATATATATATATATATATATATATATATATATATATATATATATATATATATATATATATATTTTCGGTAATGTAACGGAACAAAAGTACGTGCACGTTCGCCGTCACGTATGCTTTTTGCTGTTAATTACCCGATATATACACACATCATTCGAACCCCGTCCTGTTATTTTCTTTCTTTGAGCAATTATCATTTCTGGACGGTTTCCTTTTAGTTTTTGTGAGAAGTAACCATATTTCACAGAATTTCGGCAGGATTTGTCTGTTTTCTGCCAGCGATCTTTCGCCACCTTCCCTAATACACTATCGTACTTAGAATGAGGTTCTTGGTCTTCTGCCGGCACCGATGATTGCCATGGTCATCTTCTTTCACCAGAAGCCGTTTTTTAAAAATAGTTTTTTTCAGTTGATGTAGTTTATTTGATTCACTCTTGTCTTAGTAACGGCATATCAACACATTTGAATGTAATTTAATGTCGAAACCGTTAATCAATTTCAAAGTTTTGTCGGTTTGACGGCATATCAAGCCTTTTTTAAAAATATAATTTGATGCACAAGTCTAAAGTAGCATTTTTGTTGGTCTGTCAAGCTTAATTCTTAAATCACACGGTCTGTTGAACACGAGACGAGATAATACTAATTACTATGCGCTGTTAATCACATGTGCCTATTTACTAGCCTTTTCAAAAAGGTCTGGTGTCACTGCGAGGAAAATACAGCTCCCCAAAGGGAAATTTTGGGTTGGAACAACACTAAAATTGCCCCAGTCTAGAAGGATTTCTTCTTCACTGACCGAGGACAGAAAGAATGAATTGTAGTGTCAGAACAGATACTAAACTTTGCTTCTAGTCAAAAGGTCAAGGACTTGTTTTATCTTAATTTTGAAACAGCGTTTTTGTTTCTTTGCCAACTTAATTTTGAATGCGAGGAGAGAAAATCCTCGTCATACTATGCGCTGTTTACATCATGTCTACAAACTAATATCTATCTTAATTTTAAAACAGCATTTTTTTTGGTCTGTCAAGCTTTATTTTGAACAAAAAATACACGTCTTTAGATCGCGAG
Source organism: Sepiola atlantica (assembly GCA_963556195.1). NCBI lineage: Eukaryota > Metazoa > Mollusca > Cephalopoda > Sepiida > Sepiolidae > Sepiola > Sepiola atlantica. The sequence continues at coordinate 192,780,199 of OY744518.1, read as the reverse complement.
GAGATAAATACTAGTCACTATGCGCTGGTAATCCCGTGTCTACAAACTTAGATCTATGTTAAGTTACAATAACGTTTTTGTTGGTTTGCCAAACTTAATTTTGAAATCACACGGTCTGCCATGTGCTGTTAATCCCTTTTCTACAAAGTTAGATCTTCCTTATGTTTGAAATATTTGTTGTTCTGTCAATCCCCAAAACACACCTCTATATACTGACAACTACTCAGACCACCCATTTATATTATGTAAGAAAATTTACAAATCAGTAGAATAAAGCATATCCTGCAAATACAGCAATATAAACATATTTAATCAGCACAAAATAGAATATAAAAAACCATAAACAATAGGGGAGTTAAGAATATCCAAGTATACAAAGAAAAAAACCCACACAAAAAGACACAATAGTAACCGTCATTTCATTTGGTTCCCCCACCCTACAATAGCAAAGTAATCACACCCACATATAAAGTATTCTTCAAACTAATAGACAAAAATTTACCCAGAAACAGCGCACTTCAAAAAATTATAAATAAGAACATCATTAAGGTCAGTTATTGCTGAACTTGAAAGCGATAATAAGAAAACACAACTTAAAGTATAAAATAACTATAACAAAACCAGAAACTGCATTAATGACAACAATAATAACACTGAAAATCGAACTAACTTATGCAACTGCAGAAACACAAACACCTTTTTCCCTAGGAAAATATTCCTGAGAAGTAATATAGTATACAAAACAACTACAAGTAACAACAGCAACACAAAAGAAAAAGTGTATATCAGAGCAACAGAGAGCACATTTAAAGCAAGGTACACCAACGACATAATGACCTTATCAAAACCAATATACAGAAGTAGCCTGTCCAAGTATGTATGGGAACAAAAGGTGTAAATATATGCACTAGACTAAAATGGGAAATCATAAAAAACATCAGTTTCTGGTATTAACAGCAGAAAGTACACATTATGTCTAGTAGAAAAGTATCAGATAATAGGGATTTAAACAAAGGAATAGGCACATAAACATGCATTTATTGCAAAATGCAGAAATTTTAACAAAGATCTATGCCAAAATGAAATCAGGATATATATATATATATCTATATATATATATCTATCTCTCTCTCTCTCTCTCTCTCTCTCTCTCTCTCTCTCTCTCTCTCTCTCTCTCTCTATATATATATATATATATATATATATATATATATATATATATATATATATATATATATAATTGGAAATAAATAACCAGAGAAAATTATAACAATAATAACCAAAAGAAAATCAACAACCAAAGAAAAGTAAAACAATTATAACAATAGTAACCAAAGGGGACTATAGCAAAAATTGTTGCGTTGTCAGGAAACTACGCGTGTCGTCATTTTTGCCCTGGGTCTATTCACATGACTAAGAGAGAGAGAGAGAGAGAGAGAGAGAGAGAGAGAGAGAGAGAGAGAGAGAGAGAGAGAGAGAGAGAGAGAGAGAGAGAGAGAGGGGGGGCATTAAGCCACAATTATACTAAGTTTCTTCATGAATCACTTTCGCCGACCCGCACTAGGCCTTTTGGGGTGCGAACTATCTTAACGCGTCTTCTCGCCGTCAGGTCTGGCTTGAGAAAGAGACCACGATCCTATCTCACCACCATCCGCCAAGGTCATACGCTTACCTCACTCCCAGCAATCACTTAGCGGATGTGTCGTTCATTCTGAACCCTTTTAACTAACCGTTATTCTTTTCTATTCTAGAATTAGAGATTCACTTTCTCATTATTCAACATAATATCCAAAGGAAATAGTAATAATAATAATAATAATAATAATAATAATAATAATAATAATAATAACAATAACAATAATAATAATAATAATAATAATAATAATAATAATAAAAATAAATAATTAAAAATAATAATAATAAAAGAATAATAATACTACTAATAAAAAATAATAATAATAAAATAAATAATAATAAAAATAGTAAAAAGAAAATAATAACAATAATAATAAAAATGATAATAAAATAGCTAAATAATAATAAAAATAATCAAAAGAAAATAATAATAATAATAATAATAATAATCATAATAATAATAATAATAATAATAAAAATAATAATGATAATAATAATAATAAAAAATAATAATAGAAAATAAATAATAATGAAAATAATAAAAAGAAAATAACAATAATTCTATCTATCTATCTATCTATCTATCTATCTATCTATCTATCTATCTATCTATCTATCTATCTATCTATCTATCTATCTATCTATCTATCTCAGTCTATTCATTCTCTTTCTCCCCCTCGTTCTCCTCTTTTTCTCTAATTGGAATATGCTTAATGAATATGTGGCTATATTCATGAACTCACAATTCTAATTCTTTCATAATCTCATAATAAACGATTGAAAATGTATCGGGGATGGTGATGGTTTGTCGTCAGTTCCGCGTTATGCCGGAGGGCGTGTTGAGATGAACGGGAGCAGTGGTGCTCTCGTTATAAGACGTTATAAGATCTCTTCTCGCATTGCCTCTAGGTCAATATATATATATATATATATATATATATATATATATATATATATATATATATATATATATATATATATATATATATATATATATATATATTGTGATGTCTCCCCTGGCACAGTACTTTCAACTTTGACAGATCCTGGCGGCGGCGCGGGACGCCACGTGGTTTCGAGCGGCATACAAGTGCTGTCGCTAGCGTAAAAAGTGTCAATTCAGTATTAAGTGACCCCCCCCCCCCACGAAAGAGAAAAGAGAATGAGATGTCACTCGAACTCAAGCGGAGTCCGTCCTGTCACTCTCTTTAGATGGATCCGTCGGTTGGTCGGTCGGTCGATTCGTCTGTCACGCTTCTGTTTGAAGTAGAATCCTTCGATCGTTAAACGCGAAGGTTAGATGGGTGAAACGTATTTTACATGCGTTTAGTTTTGAAATGGGATTTTCATTGGTCTGTCAGGCTTAAGTTTGAAATAGCATTTTTGTAGGTCTGTCAAGTTTCATTTTAAAATAGCATTTTTGTTGGTCTTTCACGCTTAAGTTTTATCTATATAATTTTTGTATGTCTATTAAACTTTATTTTTGTTGGTCTGTCACATGGACGGCTGCACCGAGGGGGGGGGGCAGGAGGGGGCTACAGCCCCCCTCCGCTTTTTGACTTGCCCCCCCCCCCCCACACTTTACGGTCATCAATAATGAAGTTATATATGCATGTGTTTAACCGGGCCCCCCACTTTTTAGGAGAGCCCCCCCCCCACACTTTTATAACTGTGTCGCCGGTCCTGTGTCACGCTTAAGTTTGAAATAGCATTTTCACTACTAAGCACTCAAATTCTTTTAAGCATCTCCATAAGTGGCTCTCTCCGTACGATGATTAGTCACACTTCAGTTTGAAATAGCATTCTCGCTAGTCTGTCATGCTTACATTTTGAACAGCATTTGGTCTGTCACTCTTCATTATTGTTCTGTAACGCTTATTAGCTTATTAACGGACATTTTAGTTGATTCGCCAGGCCTAATTTTGAAATAACATAAGTCTGTCACGCTTGAATTTCAAATGATATTTTCGTCGCTGTGTTACGCTTAAGGTTGAAATAGCATTTTCGTCGGTCTGTCATACTTAGGTTTAAATAGCATCTGTCAAGCTTAATTTTTAAATAGCATTTTCGTCGTTCGTTAAGTTATATTTTTGTTGGTCTGTCACGCTTAGTTCTGAAATAGAATTTTCATTCGCATGTTACGTTACGTTTACGTTTGAAATAGCATATTCTTTGGTCTATCATGCTCAAATTTTAATTAACATATTCGTAGGTATGTCATGCTCAAATTTTAATTAACATATTCGTTGGTCTGTCATGCTCAAATTTTAATTAACATATTCGTAGGTCTGTCATGCTCAAATTTTAATTAGCATATTCATTAGTCTGTCATGCTCAAATTTTAATTAACATATTCGTAGGTCTGTCACGGTTAAATTTGAAATAGAATGTTTGTTAATCTGTCACACTTAAGTTTAAATAGCATTTCTATTGATCTGTCACGTTTAAGCTCAAAATGGCATTTTTGTTGATCTGTCATACTTATGTCTGAAATAACATTTACATCGTTAAGCACTCTGATTGAACGGACGCATCTTTTTGTTTTGGTTCTTCTGCACCCCCTCCCCATCCACATATCTCTTCTCGTTTGGTTAATCAAACCTGTCAAATTGATCGCACAATTACTTCCGGTTCTGACCATTTCTCATTTCCGGTTGAGTAAGTGTCCCGCCTGCTTCCGGTTGGGCATCAGTTCTGCTTGAGTGTCTTTTTGCCCTCGTCTGTTAGCGGGACAGAGAGAATGGCAGGGAACATCGGAGCGGCTCTAGACACGGCCGCTTGTTCGACACATTAGTTATCTAAAATTAATAATACAAATTAAAAGTACATGATAGCTTTATATATATATATACTAGCGGCTGTACCCAGTGTTGACCGGTTATGTATTAAATAAGGATCCATTGTTTACCTAATCTCATTATACAGACGTATCAGAAGAAGTTGCTATTGACCTTACACGAATATCATCATCATCATCATCATCATCATCATCATCATCATCATCATCATCATCATCATCATCATCGTCATCGTCGTCGTCGTCGTCGTCGTCGTCGTCGTCGTCGTCGTCGTCGTCGTCGTCTCTTTCGATAACCACTGCAAGTGATTTTGCGTTATCGCAATAGCCGCTGACCATTGACTTCTCGCTGACAACGAACATTGGGTTTCTCTGGGATTTAGGTGGCAATAAACCACTCCAAGGGCTCACTACTCTCCGCAGCCTTTCAGCAGAGGTATGGATAGTGCTCGCCATTCTCGGTCCTTCCATCTTCCTCGACCCTTCACGACTATTTTGTGCTGTATCAACCGAGGCTGATGCCATCACATAAAAATATGGAGCGCACCAGGAATTTGCGTTTCATCCTTGCTAATCTTCTGTATCGTTCCAATTTTTGGATTTTATTTATGTACTGGCGAAGCTATTATTATTATTATTATTATTATTATTATTATTATTATTATTATTATTATTATTATTATTATTATTATTATTATTATTATTATTATTATTATTATTGTTGTTGTTGTTGTTGTTGTTGTTGTTGTTGTTGCTGTTGCTGTTTCCTTTACATATAATAATGATAATAATAATAATAATAATAATAATAATAATAATAATAATAATAATAATTTACAAAGAATATTTACGAAGAACAAGAAAACTCCTAGAAACGAAATTATATAGCAGGAATCTAGTAAAAGGAATAAACACCTGGGCAGTAGCACTAATAAGATACTCTGGATCATTCATAGGCTGGACCAAAGAGGAACTCAGGCACCTGGACCAGAGGACCAGAAAATTAATGACCATGCACAATGCACTACACCCAAAAGACGACACGGACAGACTCTACATGAAAAGAAACGAAGGGGGAAGAGGACTGGTAAATATAGAAGAGCTGGAAAAATACATAACTCAACACAGGGAAATCCTTATCACTGCAGCAAGAGACACCAATCAAACGAACAACTCGGGAAGCACCGAAACCAGAAACAAAACGGCAAGAAAAGAAAAGTGGGAAGAAAAAATACTACACGGACACTTCAGAAGACTGACAAGAGAAGAAACCAACGAAAACAGCTGGACATGGCTAAGAAAAGGACACTTGAACAGAGAAACGGAATCTCTACTAATGGCTACACAGAACAATGCAATTAGGACAAACTACATTAAAGCTAAAATAGATAAAACTCAGGAAAACAGTAAATGCAGACTCTGTGGACAAAGAGACGAAACAATAAATCATATAATAAGTGAATGTAGAAAACTAGCCCAAAACGAGTATAAGAACAGACATGACTGTGTGGGGAAAGCAGTACATCGGGAACTGTGCAAACAATTGAATTTCGAATACGCAGACAAATGGTACAAACATAAGTCAGAAACAGTACTGAAAACGAAAAACACAAAATCATCTGGGATATGGATATACAAACAGACAAACTCATACAAGCAAGGATACCGGATGTTATAATAATCAACAAAAAGGAAAAATCTTGCAAAATCGTAGACTTCGCCGTTCCAGCAGTCCACAGAGTGAAAAGCAAAGAAACGGAAAAACGAAGCAAATACACAGAACTAGCCAGAGAACTGAAAGGAATATGGAGCATGAAGAAAGTCAGTATAATACCAATAACCGTAGGAGCACTAGGAACAATCCCCCAAAACCTGGAAAAATTACTGGGAGAAATTGGGATCAAAGGAATCATTGGAACTATACAAAGGACAGGAATGATCAAAACAGCTACAATCTTAAGAAAAATTATTGAATGCGGAAACTAACCCGCATAAGCTACGAAGGATCATACGGAATCTAACACAGGAAGAAAACAAAACTAACGAAAGAACACACTACAAACAAAGAAACAGAAAATGCAAGAAACATCACTTAATAAGCCTCCCCCCCCCCTAAATTACAGCGGCCTCAACTGACACAACACAAAAATGGACCAATGAACAGAAATAGCAAGTATCACCATAAGCTCACCACCCCACCCCACAAAATTAATAAATAAATAAAAAATAATCAGCTCCCCTAAAAAAAAATAAAAAAATAATGAGCTCCCCCCCAAAAAAAAATAAATAAAAAATATTTAAAAAAAAAAAAGATAAATAAAAAAAAAAAAATAAAATAAAATAATAATAATAAAAAAAAAAATAAAAAAAATATATATATATATATATATATATATAAATTTAAAAAATGGTACCAGTCTAGGCTGACACCACACAAAATATTTGCATAGGGTCAAGGGGGATGAGAAGACCGAGGAGGGACAGCACAAACCAGACCTCCACTGGAAGTGCAGAAACTGCTGGGACCTCGGGGAGGCTTACTTCCACCCAAACCCCAGAAAACACCAATGGTCCTTGCCGGCGAGAAATCAATGGTAAACGGCTGTTGTGATACTGCAAATCTATTTGCGGTGGCTATCGAAAAGAGGTGGAGAATACTGGAAATCTGGGGAGACTTGTTGTCACTCAGACTCCAGGGAATACCACCGGTTGTCGGTGAGCAATCACTGATGACCTGTGTGAGAACTCCTAGTGAGTAAATAATAATAATAATATTTTATTTATTTAATTACACACTAGGAGTTTTCACACAAGTCATTATCAGTGTTAGTTCACTGACAATAACCAGTGGTGTTCTCTGGAGTCAGAGTGATAAAAAAATCTCTCCAGATTTCCAGCACTCTCTGCCTCTTTTGGTAACTGTTGCACTTTTTTAATTTCTGAATTTTCTAACGACTCTATCTATCTATCTATCTATCTATCTATCTATCTATCTATCTATCTATCTATCTACCCCCCCCACACATACATATATATATATATATATATATATATATATATATATATATATATATATATATATATATATATATAAATACATACATAGATAGATAGATCAGTAGTTAGATAAAATAGTTATCCACGAACTGCGGCTCATCCCGCCGCATGAAATGAATTCGGAAAGAAATGCTTCACTCTATAATTAAAAATGTTTTTCTTTAGTTCATAAAAAATGATAATACTAATTTATATATGAAAAATTAAATTACTGACGCAATTCTATGATTTCATATGAATATTTTCGTAATATATCTAGATAAATAGCATGTGCTCACACTTGCGAAGCATAATTTTCTTCCGTCAATTTCGACGGAGAGTCTCTCTCTCTCTCTCTCTCTCTCTCTCTCTCTCTATATATATATATATATATATATAGTAGTGTTACCCGGCGTTTCTCGGGTTCGAACGTGGGATAGCATAACCCGCAACAGTAGATTAAGGAGCGTTTACTTTAACGGCAACCTAGATGTTGCCAGCCTGATGTAATAACTACTAGCTATTCATATATATGTTAATACTCTTAAAATAATGCTTCCAAATAGATAAATTTCAGTTTGAAACATGTGGGGAAATAGTGTCCAGTTCTCTTAAGAAGGCAGCTATAGACACAGAACTATTTTTCTCAAGTTTATAGGAAAATTTTTACATGTTAAATTCGTTATATTTTAGGAACACTTTCTAGTTTGTCTTTATATTAAGAGACATACAGACACACAGGCAGACAGACGTTTACCATTATCAAGGGAGGCGCGAGAGCGCTCTATCCCTTAGTAGACTTCAAAAATGGCCTATGCTGGAAATCTCATTTCTTTGATCAATCATAACTCAAAAACCAATAAACCAAATTAGTTAAAACTTGCACAAAATTTTAATTTGATAGGTTCTATAAGTGTGTAGAATTTCAGCATCATTAGTCAAGGCAACCCAGAAATCCAGAAAGTTCAATCATGAAATCATGTTATGTCTATGTACGTACGTATGTGCCACCCTGTATCTCATCAACTATTTGATGGTTCAGCTGATTTTTGGCAGAGATAAAGGTTCTAGGGTCTAGTTGATGCCATTTTAATTTCAGTTTACCATATACCTTAGTTTTCCTGAAAATTCCAAAAAACCTTAAAAATGACCATTGTATTGAGGCATAGCCCTTTACAAAAGTAGTGATATTCCATGATAAATGCCAGTATACTGAAATCATATGCCCTTAATAGGGTTAAGATGAAAATTCATATGCACTAAATGTACAAAAGCAAAGAAATTCCCAAATATTTACACTTTTATTGTCATTAAGGGTATGCGAGCACAACAGGGCTATATATTTTACTGGTAGGAATTTTTCTTCAGCGCACCTCACACACTTCATCCACTCATGCATAGAGATTTATACCGTAGTGATAATGAAATGGTTTGGTTGATATGTAGTCATACCTTTAATGACAATAAAAGTATAAACATTTGGGAATTTCCTTGCTTTTGTACATTTAGTGCATATGACTTTTCATCTTAACTCTACTAAGGGCATATGATTTCAGTATACTGGCATTTTTCATGGAATTATATAATATGCCTACAGATTCAAGGTATATCTGCGAACTGAGATTGTTATTTCCCTGCGCTGATGAGAGCCATAAGCTCGAAACGACGTCGTACGTAGGTAAAATATTAAAAATAATCCCCTTTTAAAGTAAAATTGATCATTGTCGGAAGGATTAAAAATAAACATTCACCTAAAAAGCTTCAGTGCAACGCTCCAACTTTGTCGTTGAGTGCTATCGAATGTTTAGATGTCTACGCTCGTCGCTTTCAGTGTAAACATCACTTAATTTCTCCGTTATTAGGTGACAATCTTAATGGGACTAGCTGAACACCTACAGATTCAAAGTGTATCTGTGAACCGGGTTCGTGCTTTATGACCGTCTGAGATGGTTATTCCCCTGCGCTGATGAGAGCCATAAGCTCTTAATATTATATATATATATATGTAGAGAGAGGGATATAGAGTGCGAAAGGAATAGGGGTACAGACAGACAGACAGACAGACAGAGAGGCGTTAGGTACTAAATATACCAACATCTAAGATGTGTTTTACTTACACTTTATTGTTTCAAAAAAGGAAAAGGATATTTTCTTTTGTTTTCATTAAAAATAGAAGTAATCCGAAGTAGGATCGAAACAGCACACTCGAGATTGTCAGTCGGGGTTCTCTCAACTGCTCGAATTCTTCATTTAATATTTAGATTTCTCAGGTGTCTCTTTTACTAATGATTTACAACTTATCAAGGATAAGAGTTACAACATAAAGTTTTTTTTCTGTCTGTCCTTCCAACTAAAACTTAGAAACCACCAAAGATACACCTATGAACCTTAACCTTACATATTCTGATTTAGTATAACCATGAGCAGGTTATGGCAAACTATCAAATCCCATTATATCTATTATTATTATTATTATTATTATTATCATCATCATCATCATCATCATCATCATCATCATCATCATCATCATCATCATCATCATCATCATCATCATCATCATCATCATCATCATCATCATTTTTTTTATTTTTTAATTTTTTAAAAGCTGATTTAATCAGCTTTTGTCATATATAGTTCAATCATACAAAATACATGATAAAATATTCATCCGTTTTGGGACTGAGTTATGTTTGAAAAACCTTCCATTTTACCTGTTCTAATTAGCTACTATTTACAATTAACTTACAAAGTGACCCATCTTTTACAAAGTTTCTATCTATCACTCTCACCATCTCTTACTATGTTGTTTGTCTTATCTTATACGGTATCTATCACTCTCGTTTCTGTATCTCTCTGTTTATTTACAGCCGATGGCGATAAAGAGAGGAAATGATTAAAAGATTTGAATAGTTCATCATAAACAAAAGGGAATATCACAAATAGTAGCAACATTACTTAACCCGTATCTGGAGAGATATACATAGAAAGATAGGTCGAGAGAAAGAGAGAGAGAGAGAGAGAGCGGGAGAAAGAGAGAGCGAGAGAGAGAGAGAGAGAGAGAGAGAGAGAGAGAGAGAGAGAGAGAGGGGGAAGAGACTACTTTTGGATTTTGTCTTTTTATGTTTTATATTTAACATGCTTTGCAAACTCACTTTTTCTGATTCACACAATTTTACCGAGGCTCAATGGGTGATCCATCGCGTCTCATATTTTAAGTATATCTTTAAAAGAACACTGAACTAGTTTGAAATAATATTTCAAACCATCCAATCGTTGCATTTTCCATCAATAGACAAAAGATGATTGTTAGCTTTCAATGTATCATCAAACCCAACTTCATTTACTATCTAGAGTTCTCTTTTGTTTATTATCTATATAATAGAGTAAAGTCGGATTTGCCCCTATCTCAATGACCGGTATAACTTCATAAACAAAAGAAATCTACTTAGTATGCACTTCAGTCCGATTCTTGATGCATGTTTTCAGAAATTACAGGTTTGCTTCCTTCGCGTTTAGCGATTTTTATATTTGATCCGGTCAGCCATATTCACTTAAATTACTAATTTCAACGCAGGAGTAACTAAACCCCTAGCGCACATGCACTCTTATTTGCACCTAACACTGTAACAGAAATGGAGTATAAATCTAATGAGGTTCACTTTTTCGTCTTACACCGTGCGCTACATAAAGTTATATAAATTACTACACCGACTAACGATTGAGCGGCAAATAAAACAACAAATAACAAAATTCGGTTTCCTATTCACAGAATATAAAACACGATAAAATATTATTTGCGAGGACATTCATATAATATACATAGCAAACCGGACCATACATTTCGTTTATTTAAAAAAAAAATATTGCTTCAGAGTATGTACTACTTTTCATTTAAGTTGATCAAAACAATGCGTTATTCGGTTTTCATCAAACGTTAAGAGTGGAGACACGGGCGGGCGTCACATCACGGTGGAACATAGTAATTCAAGTGTAGACGACTAAAGATAAACTGTTATAGCGAACACGTTGGTGGTCATAGAAAAGGGATGGCCGTGATCTGGAAGACAACAACACCAGTGTAGCTTACTAGAAAAACTATTAGTAACATACGTAATTTTTTCCCATGAAACGATACTTAACATTTCATTTCTATGTATACGAACCTGTAACTGTATATCATGACTTTCTTTAATAGTTATACAATAAATTACATATTTTATAAGGCCAGTTTAAATGTTATAAACAAGAATGAATATAAACTCTGTTGACTGTTGAAAGGTTGATCTTTGTGAAGAAGAAGCCTCATATTTTAAAACAGAATATACAAGAGCATAACTAAATGTTTAGTTTCCTTTTTCATCTCGACTTTATTATTATATCCAGTTTAAATCAAATCTAATTCATGAAACAATACTAACGTTCAAATGTTCATTATTACTTTCAGTTTTAATAGTTATTTAAATCTAACTTATATATTACTAGCAGCGCTACCAGGCGTTTCCGGAAGCAAAAGTATAGCCTATTTATATTAAAACTTCTCTTTTTCTCTCTTTCATCTCCTCACCACTCTTCCTTCTTCACCTTGGACATACACACAAACACACATACACATACATTTTTATAGATTACTCGTTGAATGAGTCGGTGTATGTAAGGGGAAAAACTCCTTGAAAAAAAATCAGAGTTACTTCCCTTTAGTTAGTACATCAAATAGCTGGAAAACAGAACCCCAGTTTAGGGTCAAAGAATGAATAAAGTTTTATAAATTTTAGATATTATTGATTCAAAGCAACGCTGATCAAGAAAATATCAACTTTGTGGATATTTGATTTGTAGTTTTGGAGTTTTAGCTAGACATGCACACACACACACACACATATATATATATATATATATATATATATATAATACTAAGTAAGGCTGGGTTAATAATCACCCAAATTACATGCTAAACTATTTCTCAGCTTTTGGATTGGGTTGTGTTTAGAAACACCTCATTCACATCATTCTAATTATTCTGTTTCTTTCGTGTGAATCAGATGATTCTAGTGAATCCGATGTTTTTCTAGTTAGAAATCCTTCTGGAAAGACATCGGATACTTAAGGGAAGGACTACGAGAAGGTTGCCAATATCCCTAACTGAAAGTGGTACTGTGGAACCGACTAGATTCGAACTTGGAACACCCAAGTCTTCAGTCCGTGGCGATATCCATTTAACCACCGTCACCTCCCATCGTTCTAATAAGCCGCAATTTGCAATAAATTCATCAGGTTGACCACCTCGAACTACGTTTCTATCGATCACTCTCACCCTTTCTTACTGTGTGTTGTTTGTTGCCGCCACTCTTATTTTATACGGTGTCTATCACTCTTGCGTCCGTCAATCTCTCTCTGTCTATTAAAAGTCAAAGGTAATAAAGAGAGGGAAGATACAAAGATTGCAACAGTCAAGTAAAAACAAAAGGGAATATCACTACAAACTGTAGTTCTAGAAGAGTGGGAGAGAGAGAGAGAGAGAGAGAGAGAGAGAGAGAGAGAGAGAGAGAGGGGGGGAGAGAGCCAGAAAGAGCAGAAAGAGACTAATTTTGGATTTTGTCATTTCATGTTTTATATTTAACTGGCTTTGCAAGCTCACTTTTCCTTTTTCAATCGTGTTTCATATAATGGAAACATGTTATTAATTGTCGAATAGTACATACTAATGTCCTTTGTGCACTTTATCAGAATAATAATGCATAAAACATCCGATACGTATACATTGCGTATATATATATATATATATATATATATATAGATAGATACAAGAACAGATGCCCTCATATATATGCACAAGAACAGATGCCCTCATATATATCTATATGTATATATATATATATATATATATATATATATATATATATATATATATATATATATATAGATATGAGGGTAACTGTACTTGTTTGTGTACACACACACACACACACACATATATATATATATATATATATATATATATATATATATATATATATATATATGCATTAGTTATATTTTCCTTAATAATTCATGGCAAATGAGGTGTCAGGTTGATCGGAGAATACATATCACATTTTTCTTTGGCTGCATTTATTTCCCGCTGTCAAAGATTTCTGATTAATGTGATGGTATTTGCGACGAACAACAACTACGAATAACAATCATAGACGTCTATCTTGTATAAAGTTAAGTACATTTATACGTTCATATATTTCTACAGGATTTACAACTAAACTAATAACGGTACATTATGCATGTATTTTCGAAACAGGTACTTTGCGTAAGGGGGCAAAACGTGGGCTATATTTAGTTTCATGCAAAATGGTTAAAAGGGGGTGGAAGTTCTTAGGGAAAATTCAGATATCTCAGATTTTTGTGAAATTTTAACAACTTGAATTATGGGCCCCGCGGTCTCAAATTCTAGTATATATAATAAGTATTACATTGTTTTTGACGCCCATAAATAGTTAAACCAAAATAAACTGTTTGGGACTATTAAAATAATTTCCAACGCTATTGATAATGTTTACCCATTCATTTATTTATTTTTTTATTATCGCTTATGTTTGAATTCATGTTTTGAAACATGACGTAAATCATAAATCTATGACGCCACGCCAAAGCTATAAATATTTTTGTTAAGGTAATGTTTTAAGCTCTTTTTATAAGAAAGTCCAAATAGGCCAGTTAGTAGAACCTCACACTTAAGATCTCAAGGTTACAGTTTCGATTTCCGGTCATGTCATTCACTTTTTTGGGGGGGAATTGATTATTTACTATTAATACCGTATTTTCTATTTCTAAAAGTAGATAAGATCTTTGATATTTCGAAATGAAATTCCGCAATGTATTTATTACGTTTAAAAAAAAATTGTGACCGACGGAAAAATCGTGACAGATAAACGGATAAAATATCTATTTATATAAGATAGATATTAGACATCAATTAATAAATATTTTCAAACTTTCAGTTTCTTTGGAGTATTTGAAAGGAATTGTTGGGGGAAAAATACGGGCATGACCCTCCATTTAAAAATAAAAACACTACAGATTAGCATTGAATGTGATCAATAGTTATTAGACACCAATTAAGTAAGATTCCCTTCTTAAGATCCCTTAAGCTTAAGCCCTAATTTTTGGATATATTTTAGAATGTAATGAACTTTGATCAAAATTAGAATAAAGATTCTAGAGATAAGATTGAGGAGCATTATATATTGATTTTAATCTTCGTAAAGGGACATAAAAGTGGTGAAAAACTGTTATGTATAGGGAATTAATTTTATCGTCCTGGGACGGGTATGCTACTAGTACTTATATAAAGTTAGGCATGTGTATATCTTTATATATTTGTATGTACAGGATTCACTCCTAAACTAATTAATCGATCATTATGAATTTTAGAACACAGCTGCTAGGCATTAGTGGTCCAAACGTGTGCTATATTTAGTTTAATTTAGTTTTATGCAAAGATGGTGTGAAAAGGTGTGAAATTCTTCGTGAAAATTCAGGTAGCTCCGATTTTTGTGAAATTTTAACAATAGCTTTTAGACATCGATTAATAAATATTCCCCCAATTTAAGTTTCTTTAGAATACTTTAAATTTCAGATTTGCATTAAATTAGATTTATAGTCATTAGATTAATTAAGCAAAATTACCTGAATTAATTTTTTTTCTTAAGAACCCTTCAGCTTAATTCTGCAAAAAAAAACCCGTGGCGTAACGGATAAAGTGGTAAGTAAAATTCAGTTTCAAATGCAGTATTTTGATGGTTGAAGGTTCAATCCTCAGTGCGGGCGATGCTAAGAATTGCAAATTACTGAAGACTTTTACCATGGCTGATGGAACGAGAGCATGCTACCCCGTGGATTAAATAAAGGGTTCTGTTCGAAATGTCGTGATTCCCGAGTTCGACAAGAAGGTCGGAGGTTATATCGACAGGAACCTTGTGAGAATAACACTCCAGATGAGAACAGTAGTCCGATTAATCCAAATTATACAAATTATCAATCCTCGTTTAAAAAATTCAGAAACCTAAATCAAAGCCTTTCATTTTAGTAATTTTCTAGAATTAAACTCATATAATGGATTTTGATCAGAGTTGGAATAAGTATTCTAGATATAAAGTTTAGTAGACTTAGATATTAATTTTAATCTTCGTAGGAGACATAAAAGTAGTGTTAAAACTGGTCTGTCTGGGGAATAAATTTTACCCTACATGAGACGAATATACTTCTAGTACACACACACACACACACACACACACACACACACCCACACACACACACACACACACACACACCCACCCACACACACACACACACACACACACACACACACACACACACACACACACACATTGATAATTTTTACCTATTCATTTTTTTATTATCTACAGGTTAAAAAATTCTCTCCAGTTCCTGACGATGCCGGCTCTATAAGAGCTCCTGTTGAAATGTGTCATGGCATGTAGTCAGATGTTTGCACACACACACACACACACACACACACACACACACACACACACACACACACACACACACACACACACACATATATATATATATTTGTATATTTAGGCAGCATTTCTTCATTGATGCATGTTTGATTAAACAACAGATCCAATTCCTGTTTGTTTCTTTTTGATCCATCTTTTCATGTTGACGGACAAATGATCTAATGTTCTGTCCGAGTGTGAACAGGAACTCGCCAAAACCGCTAACGTTTTCGACTCCCATGAGTCTTCTTCAGACACGTGAGGAGTTATGCAAACTAAAACTGGTGAATTTATTAAGAAACTCGATTAAAACTTTAAAACAATATATATATTAAAGGCATTTCAGTATGCCTTCTCCCCCCTCCCTCATATCGAGCTTGATTGATGGTGGGTTTCTTTTTTTTTGTTTAATCCTTCTTGATTTAGACATATTTGTCGCAGTCAACTTGAAATTCGTCTTGATGTAATGACGATTTGTGTTGAATGCCGGTGTGTGTACGACTCGGTTTATGTGTTATGGGTAAAACGAAAACGTCCATACTTGAAACGTTGACGGAATGACAATAAGACAAAATATTTTGAAAAATCTAAAACAACGCATTTTTTTGTTTTATAAAATAAATAATTTATTTATTCTAAAAACTTGAGTACTTTCAGCGATATACACCATTTTCAAAAGTATAGGCATTTTTTTCTTTTACATATATATATATATATATATATATATATATATATATATATATATATATATATATATATATATATATATTATATATATATATATATATATATATATTTATTTATTTTGGTACAGAAAAATTAGTACAACATTCGTACCGTCGGTTTCAAGCTCGGAAAGTCTTAGCCATCCGGCTCTCTTAAGCTTCTGTTGTCATCTGTTTTGGAAATGTGAAGTCACATGACACTCTCGTTGGGACGCGTTATTTGCTCAGTGTGTTATGTATGTTTGTTTGAATTTAAATTTAGTGTAATGAAACTGTTGAGATTTAAAACCGGAGGAAATTTGGAGAGATATAACAATATAAGATTAAAGGGGGAAAAAATATATATAATAAAATAAAAAATAAAATAAAAATAAAATTAAAATAAAAATAAAATTTAAAATTAAAACAAAGAAAAAAAAATATATTTAATTTTTAAATATTTAAAAATAAAACTAAGTATAATAATAATATCAATACACAAAAATATAAATAACTAAATAAAATTCTTAAAAATCTGACACCTACAAGGTGTGTGATAGCGCACTGTTATTTTTGCATAGATAAACAAGATCACAGGTAAAATAAGGCTTGGTCACGTGTTGCCACATACACCAAAAAAATCATATAAAAATGACACAAAACAAGTATAAAAGCCGTGGTGTTCAGAGGAAAGATGTAAACATCGTTACCACGCAGAAGAAGAAATAGACCAGAAAGAGAAATTAGACTTGTAATATAGTGCTATTACAAAAGCAACCCCCACACTAAGAGACGCTTTACACACGTAGAACATCGAAGTTATGCCATCGATTTTTACAGCATGATACATATATATATATATATATATATATATATATATATATATATTAAAGAGGTACCAATATTTATTAATAATAAAAAAAAATTATTGTTTAATATTTTGCATTAAAAATAAGGTTTGGTGTTTAAATTTTTATAACACGTGTTTCGAGCATGTTTGTCTCTCTTCATATATTCTTTTGAAAAATTTTGTAGTTTAGAAAACAATATTGTAGTTTACACAAATGTTGGTTCAATCTTATTAAAAGTTTGGTGTTTGAGACAACAAAAATAAAAATGAACAATATTAATAAATAAAATAAAATTTTTATTTTAAGTTCTGTATTTTTGTAATTGTTTTTATTGGTGATAGCAGCGTTCAGATTTTACCTTTCTATTTTTCACTTCAATTAATAAACTAATAACTCCTTATTTACCAAGTAAATACAGTGTAAAATCCACTCATGAACTATTACAAATACTCCGTCCCTCCCCCCCCCCCAAAAAAAATAATAATAATAAAATTCATCTTACGTTGAAAGCTTATTTATAAATGCACCATACAATAACTCATTCCTCCTCCGCTTAAAATGATTCCTAAAATACTTTTAAAGCTATTAACCTACACGACTGAAATCCCCTTCTCTGACCATAAGAGGAAACATCTATACTCAAATTGATGGTGTTTCAATCGGATCGGTTCTTGCGCCAAGGTTCATCAATTCTTTTTATGTCCAACTTCGAAATTAAAATATTTAATATAATTACTAAACCCTTCTATTTACACACGTTACATCGATGATATCCTTATTTTAGCAAACAATAACGATGAAATTTAAAAAAAACTGCAAACATTTTTAAAATAACTCCCTACCTTCATTAACTTATGAGCTATATGTTATTAAGAAACTTCCGTTTTTAGATGCACTAATTGACTCTAACAACGATGCATTCAGAACCTCTCTTAATATAAACCTACCAGCATTAACTCATGTGTCCTAAATTATAATTTATATATAAATTATAATTTATATATAAATTATAATTTATATATAAATTATATATTTATATATAATATAAATTATAAAAGCGAATGTTCACATCGAAATAAAATAACAATCATAAAAATCTATTAAACCGTGAAAACTAATCTCTTCAACCAAAAAACTATGTCGCCTTGCCCAGAAATATGTACGATTTGTATCACTTTTATATTTTATGTAATCATGTAATTGTTTTTATTGGTGATGGTAGCGTTCTGTTTGTTGCTTTTCTATTTTTCACTTCCTAAGTGATAAATAGTGATGCAGAAGATTGCATTTTTAGTCGCCCTTTACTTTATATGACGTATTTTTCGTTGATATATATATTTTGATTAATTTCATACGTACATAAAAGTAATCCATGGACACATGTTTCTGGCTATGAGCCGTCGTCAGACTGGCTAATTTGGACAAGGATCGAACCTTCGATATCAATGTCTATGGTCTGGAGTTTCCCGAAAATATGTACGATTTTTATCACCTAAATATCTAAGTTATGTATTTTTGTAATTGTTTTTATTAGTTATAGTAGCGTTTAGTTTTTGCCTTTCTATTTTTGACTCGTGAATTTATATAATCCTCCCAGCCTAGCAAAAATAGATTTTGGAATCAGAGCTCGATGTCAGCTGAGGATTGAACCTCGTTCTGAAAATAAGATTGGATGAAGGGGTGGGGTGGCGAGGGACTTCTGGCACGAAACATATAACGCCTGGCGAAAGTCTTTGAAATATCATTCCGTCTCACGAAAATTTCAAGGAAACTGTCCAGATATTCTAATGAGTACGAGGAAGAGAATGAAAATGAAACAGAAAGAGCGCCAATCGATAATCGCATACATTTTGTTGAATCTTTAAAAAAATAACTTTTCTTTTGTATATATATATATATATATATATTAAAGATATATGTATATATATCTATATTACAGATATATGTATATATATCTATATTAAAGATATATATATATATATATATATATATATATATATATATATATATGTATATGTATATATATATATATATATATATATATATGTATATGTATATGTATATGTATATATATATATATATACTAGCGGAACCCGTCGCCCGGCGTTGCACGGGAGAAAGTACCACCTATTGCATGACGTCGAATAAAAAAAAGATACGGCCTATTGTTTTTTTCTCCCCGTGTTAGCGAATGTTTTAAATTTAAAAAAGAAAAAGAAAAAAAGTGGTAGAGAAGAATGGGATCGAACGCTAAAACTTGCGAGCATGAAACCTGCTTTCTTACGGCTTCCGGGTTAAAAATACATGTGAAAATAGGTCTATTAACCTAAGTTTGATTATTGCCATGCGTGTTAAATTAATACCAGGCAAATAATAAATAAGAACCGGTGTTTTGTGAAAATTAAACTGTGTGTATTAGTTCCCGGTGTCGATGAGTAGAGTGACAGTACAGAATTGTTAGGGAGAAAAGTTTTTGCTACCATCTATATGGAGTTGGTTTTTCGGAGAGACGTTGATTGTGGGCCAAATGTAATGTTTAGTGTTAAGTAGAAGAAAATAATAACCAATTTACTAAAACACGCTCGAGTGTAGTATAGTGGTGAGTTTAGCAGCCTGTGATGCATGTGATTATTTTCCTATACTCCGAGAAGGTACAGGGGAAAATCGTCTCTTCTTTAAATAGTTTTTCATGGTAAACAACTGATGATCCCTTAAAATAGTGTTAGAAACTAACTAATATAATAACTGTAAAAAATAAATTGACTTACATGAGTGATTTTCCACTGGAAGACTTGAGACTATAAGTTTTTGTTTTTATATAATTTTTTTTTTTTTTTAAATTTTTTTATATAGTTTTAATGGTTGAGAAACTTCCGAGACTATATATATATATATATATATATATATATATATATATATATATATATATATATATATATATATATATATATATAGGTATTTAAATAATTAATATTTATTTATAAAAATATTATTGTATATATATATATATATATATATATATATATATATATATATATATATATATATATATAGATAGATAGATAGATGTACATATATATATATATATATATATATATATATATATATATATATATATATATATATATATATATATATAATACATCTCTCAATAAATTCCGAATGTAACATATAGATGGTTTCATTAATATAAAAAAATCCATATGATT
>OY744518.1:192736951-192754451 GCA_963556195.1 Sepiola atlantica | reverse complement strand
ATTTTCCAGTAAAGAGATTGATTTTTACGGCCGTTTCTCCATTTGTCCCGTAAATCAATGTTTTTAAGCATGTCTTCAATCTTCTAGGACACTTATTCGTCAGAACCCCCTCCCACAGAAAAGCATACCATGACCTCTAAAATCTCACTTAAGAAAACATTCCTTTAGATCGATTATATATATATATATATATATATATATATATATATATATACTTCTTTTGTAATATAGTTGGAAAAATCCCAGCAGAGCGCTCGATTAATTGAGAATTAAAATTAAAATTAAGGGCGTAATATTTATTTATTTTTTGGTACATAAAAATTAGTACAACATTATTAGTACCGTCGGTTTAAAGCTCAGAAGGACTTAGCCATCCGGCTCTCTTCAGCTTATGTTGCCATCTGTTTCGGAAATGTGAAGTCACGTATCACTCTCGCTTGGACGCGTTATTTGCTTAAAATGTTATGTATATTTGTTTAAATTTAGTTCAAGGGAGGTTTAATAAAGTTTGAAAATAAGGGTGTGTGTGAAAAGTAACAGTTGAGATTTAAAAATGGAAAAGATTTAAAAATATAAAAAATAAAAAGTAATAAAAGAATAAAAAAATATTTCTATATAAATCCCGTGAGTCAATGTTTATCAGTAGCGTATATTTGGCCGTTACTGTTTTGAGGGTTTAGAAGCTAAAGAAAATAGGGAGAGAAAATGGGTGTAAGGATTATACTTATGAAAAGATAAAAAGGTTAAAAAACACACATTAAATTAAAGTTTATATAAATATATATATATATATATATATATATATATATATATATATAAATTTGGGAAAGTTCATTTTTTAAGCATCTTTTGAATTTGAAATATAAAGATAGAGGCAAATGCCTTCATAAAAAACCATGTGTTAGATGCAGATATTTTTTTTATTAAAATCAAAATAAAAATAAAAACATTTTTTCTTTTTCTTCTTCATCTTGACTTTTTTTAAAATCTTATATTTCGCTTGATATAACAAGCCTCGACAGAGCTTTAGACAAATAAAAGGTATTAACCTTTTTTTTTCGTAATAATCCTTCCTGATCTTGTAGAAGTGGCGGCCGATGTTATGGACTAACGGTGCAAATGTCTGTTTTAATTGAACTTAAATCGCGCAATCTTTTGAATCTTAAATATATATATATATAGTTATTTTATATATAGTTTATATATATATAGTTATTTTAATAAATTAAAAAAATATTATCTACATAGATATACGTTTTATCCTTGCGGAATCATCAGCGTAGAGGTAACCATTCAAGCCAGTTGCACGAATATGTATGAAGGTCCCTCCTATGCTGGAGCAAATGATTGTTAAAGTAAATATTAGTCAATTTTGTGGTCGTCTAAATATTTAACTTGCACTGTCTCGAAGATGCAAAAGGTCGCAAGAAGGGCACAACGTAAACAAAACAACGAAAGTTTCTATGGGATCTTGCTGGTGTATTACACTTGACACAGAGGCCGCTGGTCACTGGTAACCGGACAAAGGAGAATTTAATCAACTCGTTCTCTCAAGTCACCACGTAAGCCTCTTGTTGTCAACTCATTATTGCTGTCCGGTGAATTTCTACCCATGTGTATAAATTTTCGTCTGTTGTGTGAAACATTTTTGCTGAAATCAAACACATCAACATTTAAAATTAATCTTTTTAGGATTGACTTTCGCGTTTATTCATATAACCTTATATACAATCAGGGATATATTGAAAGGAAGTCGCATCGTCAACGCCCTATACCCTAGTTCTTGTGAGCCGTCAGTAGATTCCCCAGTGACTATTAGTTGTATGACTGTAGATAAAGTAGTAGTGCTTTCCCTAGTGGAACGGGCTGGATTTCCTTTTGAAACCGCCAGAATCAATATCATCAATAAGATTTTCATTGTATATTATTAGCAATAACACACACATATATTTATTAGTGAATGTTAGATACTCATACATACTTAAAACACACACACATATATACATTTTAAGTTGAGAGTTTGAATTACCTACTAGACACTATCCTCGAATGTCTTCGGTCTCTCTGTAATAGGGTTTGTCAGGACAACCTGACATGAGGATACTTCACCCTACAAGTAAACCCTGACCAAATATTCAAAATAACATAGTATTCAAAGCCAAAATAAGGATCTCCTCGGTTTGGCTACACGCCTATACGAGGAATGGTGCATTTTCTCCTTGTGATGTTAGCTAAAGTAACAGCACTAAGCTGAAAACTCCACCAGACTAGATGAATTCTTGTCTTGAAATCCGGTAAGACCAAGAGACCAAATGAAATATATACTATAACATAGTTAACTGGTCAATTAGGAGGCGGGAAATTAATGTTCTAAACTTCTTTATAAACACCACATTTAGGAAATAAAGGGGAACCTTAATCGGATATTCGAATATCTATGAATCTCATATAGAGATCAAGCGTTAGCCCCAGGAAGGAGCCCGTTTATTTATGAGAACTTCAACTGAAGTAAAATAAAACAAGTGAATATATATATATATATATATATTTTCTCCTTGTGATGTTAGCTAAAGTAACAGCACTAAGTTGAAAACTCCACCAGACTAGATGAATTCTTGTCTTGAAATCCGGTAAGACCAAGAGACCAAAAGAAATATATACTATAACATAATCAACTGGTCAATTGGGGGGGGGGAGGTATTAATATTCTTAACTTCTTTACACAATCAATGCTTAAGAGGTAAAGGAGAACTTTAATGGAACACTCGAATATCTATGTATCTCATATAGAGATCAAGTGTTAGCCTCAGGAAAGGCCCCTTGATTTCTGAAAACTTTAACTGAAGTAAAATGAAACAAAAAAGAACACATTCAAATTTTAATCAAGTAGAAAACTCTTCTTGAGTTAACAAAAAAGATATATAATCAACTTGCAAAAAACATATTGCATATCATTTCTTATTTTACCAAAGTATTTAACATTGGATCTACACTTGTGGTTTTGTTTTGCTTTGGTCTGAAGATGCTTTTTCTTTCCTCTCGAACATTTTCATTGCTTTTCCAGGATACGAAGTGCTGTTTATACAAATTTTGTGTTATATTGTATAACTGAAAATAAACATCGCCTGGAAACAGGTGTAAACGACTTGAATACTATTCTGTGTACTATTTATTAAGAATATGATTCGAAAATAATTTAAATCTTAAAACACACGCACGCACAACCAGGGATAGAGGCGCCGACTGTCAGCTTGACGGTTGAGTTTCAATCCCGGCTTGAGACACTAGCTGGTCTAGCCGCACTGAAGAGCTGTGATACAGCAAACAGTCTGTATGTGGATACACACACACACACACACACACACACACACACATATATATATATATATATATATATATATATATATATATATATATATATATATATATACGTGGTGTGTGTGATATAAACAAATGAGCCAACTGGTATTCTTAAATGTCAAGAGACTTTCTTAATGCATTTCTGAAACTGCAAATATCCAGTTTCTTGAGCGGTCGTTTCCCGCCAACTCATTAATTTTCTGCAAAACAACCATCCGTCATTGACCTTCCACCTCTCGTTGCTATAGCGGCCATCTTTGCCTTGTTTTTCAAAAATCTCTCCCTTCCTCTCTCTCAAACTACCACTCGCCCCCTTTTTCTACCCCCCTCTCTCTCTCTCTGGATTCCAGAAATAATCATCTAAGAAAACAAACAAACAAACAAAAATCGGGAGAAGTAATAAAGGAAGGATCCCAAATGTCCCGGAAGTGATGCTTTGCTTTACCACTGGATTCGGCACGCATGCGCGTTGGACTGACTTTCAGTGAAAATCTATTGCGGTCCTCTGGGTAATGCTACCCGATTTGCGATGAAGAGTTATGGACGAATAGTTTATTTTGAACAGAAATATAAATGCGGTAAACATGACACCAAACATTGATGCTATATACAAACTAACTAAAAACAACTTACATTAACACACACGCGCGCAGATATCTAAATGAGAAAACTTGAATGCTTACTGAAGAGAACTTGAATGTCTACTGGAGAGAACGTGAATGCTTACTGAAGAAAATTTGAGTGTCTACAGGAGAGAACTTAAGTGCTTACTGAAGAGAATTTGAATGTCTACTAGAGAGAATTTGAATGCTTACTGGAGAGAATGTGAATGTCTACTGGAGAGAACTTAAATGCTTACTGAAGAGAATTTGAATGTCTACTGGAGAGAATTTGAATGCTTACTGGAGAGAATTGTAATGTCTACTGGAGAGAACTTGAATGTCTACTGGAGAGAACTTGAATGCTTACTGAAGAGAATTTGAATGTCTACTGGAGATAACTTGAATGCTTACTGAAGAGAATTTGAATGTCTACTGGAGAGAACTTAAATGCTTGTTGAAGAGAATTTGAATGTCTACTGGAGAGAATTTGAATGCTTACTGGAGAGAACTTGAATGCTTACTGAAGAGAATTTGAATACTTACTGAAGAGAATTTGAATGCTTACTGGAGAGAACTTGAATGCTTACTGAAGAGAATTTGAATGCTTACTGAAGAGAATTTGAATGCTTACTGGAGAGAACTTGAATGCTTACTGAAGAGAATTTGAATGTCTACTGGAGAGAACTTAAATGCTTGCTGAAGAGAATTTGAATGTCTACTGGAGAGAATTTGAATGCTTACTGGCGAGAACTTGAATGCTTACTAGACACTGCCCTCGAGTGTTTAATGTCTCTCTGTACAGGGGTTTGTCAGGACAACCTGACATGAGGATATTTCATCTTACAAATAATCCCTGACTAAATATTCAAAATAACATAGTATTCGAAGCCCAAATAAGATCGTCTCGGTATGGTTACTCTACACTTGATTAAACGAGGAATAGTGCACTGTCTCCAAGTGATGTTGCCTCTAGTAAAAGGACTAAGATGGATACTCCACCAGACTAGACGAATCCTTGTCCTGGAATCCGGTAAGAACAAGAGACCACAATAAAGATATACTATAGCATCCGGTCTCCTTGCTTAGATGAGTTTATCTGTTTGTACTTCCATGTTCCAGAGGATTTTGTGATTTTCATTTTCCAGTACTGTCCCATGTTTGTCATTTGCCTGCATGTTAACAATACTGTCGTTTGCATAATTCACAGTGAACTATCTTCCCATGCAGCCGTTTCTGTTCTTGTATTCTGTTTTAGTTTAGTTTGCTGCATTCATTATTGTGTGATTTAACGTTTCATCTCTTTGTCCACAGAGTCTGCATTTGCTGTTTTCCTAGGTTTTATCTATTTTAGCTTTGATATAGTTAGTTCCAATCACATTGTTCTGTGCAGTTGTCAGTAGCGATCCCGTTTCTCAGTTCAATGATCCTTTTCGTAGTAATGCCCAGGTGTTTTCGTGAATCTCTTCTCTTGTTATTCCTATGAATCGTCCATGTAGCTGTTTCTCTTCTACCCAATTTTTTTTTATCAATCCATTTCTTGTTTCGTTACGCCATGTGTAGTATCAGCCCTGTATTGTTCATGTTGACGGTGTCTCTTGCTGCGGTGATAAGTCTTTCTGTGTTCTGGGTTATGTATTTTTCAGTTCTTTTTATTCATCCACGCAATCTTCAATATGTACCAGTCATCTTCCACCTTTTCTTCTTTTCACATAGTCGGCCAATAGTATTCTTTCGGGTATAGCACACTGTGCATGTTCATTAGTTTCCTAGTTTTCTGAACAATATGCCTAAGTTTTTCTTTTGCCCAGCCTATGAATGGACCAGAATATATTACTAGTGATACTGCTCAGGTATTTATTTTATTTTACTAGATTTCTACTATATATTTTAGTTTCTAAGAGTTTTCTATTCTTCTCAAGTATTCTTTTCCAATCTTCTCTTTCATTTCTGTCGATTTGATGGTGTCTGCTTCCAGAACTCTCAAATATTTGTAAGTATCATGTTCGCCAAGTGCCATCATCTCCTTTTGATTAGGGAGTTCTATGCCCCCCGATGTCTCCAGTTTCCCCCTTTCCATCTCTAGAAGTGCATACTTTTTTATGGAAATCGCTCCAGACAAGGCATGAAGCCACTTGATGTAAGGAGCTAAAAATACTTCAAGGTTAAAAAATAACCAACGATACGTGTTAGATGAATAGATTCCGACACAGAAAACAGCAATTGTTCACCCTTTGTCAGAACATCGCTCATGGAATGTGAGGACTAAAAGACAAAATAAGGGAAGCAAGAGTTACGAGGCTGTCGAAAGTAAAACCAAGGTCCACTTTCTACTCTCCTTCAATTCCGAATTCCATTCGAATGTCCTGGCTGAAGATTCTGGTCGTGTTTATCAGCTTTTCAAGTTCTTTTTGCGTTTTGCAAATAGCTTCAGGTTGTTCATATACATGAGGTGGTTTATTTTTTGTTCTGTGTCTATAAACTTGTATCCGGCATCACATTTCCTGAATATGTTGTTGAGTGGCATTATGGCTATGATAAACAGTAGTGGTGATAGAAAGTCTCCCGGTAAGATGCTTCTTTGTATTCTTATCTCAGCCAAGTGTTGTTCTCCGGCATAGTTTAGTTATAAAATTCTATAGACCTGAAAATAGTTATATATATATATATATATATATATATATATATATATATATATATATATATATATATATATATATATATATATGACTCAAATTTAATGATCGAAAATAAATATATTCAGGCTAAGATTAAATTGCAGTATCTGTTCTATCCTTAGTAAGGCGACAGTCAATAGATCCCCCTCCCCTGGAAGGGGAAGGTGATGTCAGATATTGTCCATATTTACCCCCCCCCCCTCACGAGTTGCGTTATAAAAATTATAATTTATATAAGTTATAAGCATTTTATGTTGAGTAGTTATCGGCTTTGAGCAAGGTAGTCATCTTTGTTTGCGTTACTAACTAACTAAACAAAGATGGCTACTTTGCTCAGATCTGATATTTATGAAATTTAAAATGCTTATAACTTTTATTAAATATTAATGTTTAAATGAGTAGGTAAAGCAAAATAAATTGTTTTTGACTAATTTCTCAACGGTATTTCCTTTAAAATACTTTATCTCGTTAATAGTAATGATTGACAAAATTGGAGTTACATGTTGGGATATGACGTCATGGCACGAAGTCGACATGCCGAATAAGCCAGAGATCATGTTTCTTGAGTGTTTGACGTCGAAGTGAACGGACGTATTTTTCGAGGCTCTTCCTCCGTCCCTACGGGTCATGCCCGATGAACATGATGTAAAAGTTAAATAAATCAACAAGCTATCAGGAAAAAGACAACAACGGCTGGTAACAATTAATAAAAATAAAGAATAAAATTGGAGAAAGTTCTGCTACCATATCACTACTACGATCACCCTTGAAACAAAACGTTACTGATGATTGGACTGACTACCTAGAACGCGTCAATGACTCCAGTTGTTTCTGTCTACGAGACAACTACCGGGAATCTAGTGGGTTAGAAATTATCGTCCACAGAACGTTGCAAATGACCTATTAATTCCATAACGTTAGAGAGAGAGTGAGTGAGAGAGAGAGAGAGAGAGAGAGAGAGAGATGGGCAGACAGACAGACGACAAACATACAGAGGAAGAGAGAGAGAGAGAATGGAGGGAGAGAGGGAGAGAGAGTGAGAAAGAAGGAAAGAGAGAGAGAGAGAGAGAGAGAGAGAGACCACTTCCCACTTACCTACAACGTGTCTACGAGATGACGACGGGCAAGCTGGTGGGTTTCGAAACAATTGTTCACGGAACGTTACAAGTTACAAACGGCTTATTAGTGTCATAACTTAGAGAGAGAGAGAGAGAGAGAGAGAGAGAGAGAGAGAGAGAGAGAGAGAGAGAGAGAGAGAGAGAGTAAGATATCTGATATTGAGATTATTCGGAGAAAAAGAGAAAGAGAGAGAGAGAGACGCCATTCTATTGAACCGATTACCTACAACGTGTCTACAACTCCAGCTGTTTCTGTCTACGAGACGAAAACAGTCAATCTGATGGGATCGAAAGAATTTCCCACGTAACGTTACATATAGCATATTACTGCCGTAACTTTACATATGTTCTCATTGAAGACCAGTGTCCTGTCCAGTGTGACACCTATGTGAAAACTGGGTCCGGGTGGCTTTCTAGTTCTATGTCATCCCAACAGATTTGAAGCTTTCTCTTTGATTGGTAGTTATTAGGATGGAGAGAGAAAACTTGTGATTTGCTTTAGTTGGCATTAAGATGTCACTGTTTATAATATGCGGACAGGTTTGCAAAGATATTTGATAGTCCCCTCACAACCTTACATATAAATTACACTCGCAAGATCATATCTGTAAGCGAATGGAAATATTGTAAAGTGAGTAACGTCCAAATGTGGAAAGGCCCGAAACCCTTAACCTCCTAAGGCATTCAATAATCACCTCAACCCTAACCCTAACCCTAATCCCAACATATTGTATGTTTTATCTTGGATTGGTAGTTATGGGGATGAGAAGCGAAAACTCGTGTCTTTCTTTGGTTGGTATAAAGATGCCAATGTTTATGATATGCGGGAAGGGTTGCAAGGGTATTTGATGGGCTGGTCACAATTTTAAATAGAAGTACGATCGCAAGATCATATATGAAAGCGAGCTGAAATATTGTAAATTGAGTACCGTCCAAATGTGGAAAGGCCCGAAACCCTTAACCTCCTAAGGCATGCAATATTAACCCTAAACCTAACCCTAACCCTAATCCCAACATATTTTATGTTTTCTTTTGGATTGGTAGTTATTAAGACGAAAAGCGAAAACTCGTGTTTTGCATTTGTTAACACTAAGATGCCAATGTTTATAAAATGCGAGAAGGGTTGCAAGGGTATTTGATAGTCTGCTCACAACCCTAAATAGCAAGTACGATCGCAAAATCATATCTAAAATATTGTAAAATAAGTACCGTCCAAATGTGAAGAGATCCGAAACCCCTTAACCTACTAAAGCATGTGATATTATGAAATTCTTTTACGAACGTCTTTCAATATATAATTAACGAGACTTTTTGCTGGTGTGAATATGCGTAACCAATCACCACCGATAGGTGGCTCTGAGATCGGACGACCACAGGCGATTTCGAGTTAAACTGAAAAATACATACTGCTCAAAAGAGGGAAGTAATCGCCAACATTTATTTCGTTGATATATGAGTGTGCGAAACGCCACCGCTCGGTGGACGTTCTCACGAACGAGTACGTATTCACGTGTAATCTCGCGCTGGCGGTGATTGATTATGTTACAGGTTTGGCCACGAAGACTTTCTTCTGTCATCCTTTGTCGACATCTTTATTTATTGATTAGATGCGTCCACGTATAACTATGAAAGGCTTCGTCCGTTGATCAAACCGTCTGTCATGATTCTGTTTGAAATAACATTTTCATCGTTAAACGCGCCAATTGAATTGATATCTTTTTTCTGTCTGTCACGAATTTTTAAATAGCATTTTCCTTAGTCTGTCACGCATTTACTTTGGTTTGTTATGCTTAAGTTTGAAGGAGCATTTTCTTCCGTTTGTCACGCTTATGTTTAAAATAGCATTTACGTCTGTCTGTCTGTCACACATAAGTTTGAAATAACATTTTCCTTTGTATGCCTCGCTTAATTTTGAAATTAAATTTTTGTCGGTCTGTCACGCTTAAGTTTAAAATAGAATTTTCATTTGTCTGTCATATTTGAGTTTTAAATAATATTTTCCTTTGTCTGTTCCGTTTACGTTGTAAACAGAATTTTCATCGCTAAACGCGCATATTGAACGGACCCATTCTTATTTTCTTATATCTATATCTATAATAGGGGTTGTCCGTCAGTCGGTCTGTTAGGCTTAAGTTTTTTAAATGGAAATCGCTCCAGACAAGGCATGAAGCCACTTGATGTAAGGAGCTAATCATGATAATAAAATGGAAGATGAAGGTAGACTTACTTCAAGACAAACCAAGCCTGAAAAGAAACCCCACCACCAGCATTTAATCTCCTGGACCATAAACAGTAAGTCTTTCAAGAGCTTAATAGGAAAAGAAGGGTTTACAAGGCTGTTTAATGTAAGTTTTAAAAAATAAATAAAAACCTTCGAAGAAGCAGCAAGAGCAACGTAAACGTAGGAGTTTCACATGTTGGCCGGTCATAATTCAGGAAGGGGACATTTTGTATTCCGCACCGTCCTCTTCCGGAAGACATGCGCACGGGGTAACTGTCGTGCCTCTACACCGCCTGCTTGCCCAGAGGCGGTTTGTTTCGAATCAGTCAACATGGGAGTCGGACGTTTGTTCCGCTTGTGATAGACGTTGGCTCTGGGGCAAGTAGCTTGGCAAAAATAGAGTTTTACGGTGAAAAGATGTAATAGTTCAGCGTTGGCCACGTGCGCGCAAATAAATGCATATTCATCAGTATAATCCGTGTCCGAGATTTTGCTCCAGTTTGTTTGCTGTTTCGTACCGTTTCTTATGTTGTTTAATAATAACGGAAGGTCGAAAACAATATTTTCGTCTGTCTGTCTCGTTTTACTTTGAAATAGAGTTTTCGTCGATCCGTCATGTTTGAGTTCCTATTGACTTGTCTCCTCCGAGAGCAGAGTTAGACACATGGTCAACTTTAATGTGGTGAACATCCAGCTACCCCCAAAAAGGGGCACTCTGGATTAGCGAAAAATAAAAATTCACTCAGTCTAGAAATATCTCTCCTTCACTGAACGACGACCAACAAGATGAAGCGCAATATCAGAACAGCCACTACACTTTGTTCCTAGTCAAAACAGACACTACACTTTGTTCCTAGTCAAAACAGACACTACACTTTGTTCCTAGTCAAAACAGACACGACACTTTGTTCCTAGTCAAAACAGACACTACACTTTGTTCCTATTCAAAACAGCCACTACACTTTGTTCCTAGTCAAAACAGCCACTACACTTTGTTCCTAGTCAAAACAGCCACTACACTTTGTTCCTAGTCAATACAGACACTACACTTTGTTCCTAGTCAAAACAGCCACTACACTTTGTTCCTAGTCAAAACAGACACTACACTTTGTTCCTAGTCAAAACAGCCACTACACTTTGTTCCTAGTCAAAACAGACACTACACTTTGTTCCTAGTCAAAACAGACACTACACTTTGTTCCTAGTCAAAACAGCCACTACACTTTGTTCCTAGTCAAAACAGACACTACACTTTGTTCCTAGTCAAAACAGACACTACACTTTGTTCCTAGTCAAAACAGACACTACACTTTGTTCCTAGTCAAAACAGACACTACACTTTGTTCCTATTCAAAACAGCCACTACACTTTGTTCCTAGTCAAAACAGCCACTACACTTTGTTCCTAGTCAAAACAGCCACTACACTTTGTTCCTAGTCAATACAGACACTACACTTTGTTCCTAGTCAAAACAGACACTACACTTTGTTCCTAGTCAAAACAGACACGACACTTTGTTCCTAGTCAAAACAGACACTACACTTTGTTCCTAGTCAAAACAGACACTACACTTTGTTCCTAGTCAAAACAGCCACTACACTTTGTTCCTAGTCAAAACAGACACTACACTTTGTTCCTAGTCAAAACAGCCACTACACTTTGTTCCTAGTCAAAACAGACACTACACTTTGTTCCTAGTCAAAACAGACACTACACTTTGTTCCTAGTCAAAACGTCACCGTGTTTCCCCGCTTAATCTTGAAATAGCAGTTTCATCGATAAACGCGCAGATTGAAGAAGCGCATCTGTGGAAAAGTCGTTCTTATTTATTTCAATTTTTTGTTATCCTTTTCAAACGCTTTTCTGCTTTTTTTTTATCGCGCGAAATCCGTCGGGGTCTGAGACAGGGCAATTTCCTGTAATCTGTCCAGCGGAGATAGCCACACAACGCATTTCTTTTAACAACATCCGCCATTTTCCATTTTTCTTTGAATAAATAAATATACGTTTAAAGGATTTCCAGTCACAGCGTCTACGTTTTTATTCATTAGTTGAGTTAGACACACCATTCTTCATAGGCACCCCGGACGCCATTTTTAAACGCGCCCTTTCTCACTATTTTCCTACCATATTTCCACTAATCTAACATATAATGTTATCTTGTGAGATTTAAAAAGTTAGACCTAGATAGCAGTTAAACTGACATATAAACCTTTGATTCTGACTAGCCTGTTATTGTTGTACCATCTTATTATAATAACTTACTTCGTTACTGTTTATTCAGAAGAATTACGTAGTCCCTTCCAGACAACTGTTAATATGGGGGAAAAAATCAATTATGACTGAAAAACCAAAATCAGCAAGGGGGAGAACTCATATGTTTAATTAAAAAATATGAAAAGTTTATCTCCCTTTTAACTAAAATCTAAAATTGTATTTCTATTTTTGTAAAAAGTTAAAACATGTGAAAATGAATTATATATATATATATATATATATATATATATATATGATTATTTTTATTTACACAGAGATGTACAAAATCTGCGACACTTGCATGTCGATGTTATCGATCAACAGCTATTACAAACTGAGATCTCATCAGGCAGAGTTAGAATCCGATCTTAACCCTAGAACATATTTGGAAAGAACCTTTCCAAATATGTTGATCGATAACATCGACATGCAAGTGTCGCAGATTTTGTACATGTCTGTGTAAATAAAAATAATCATATATAAAAGCTCTATTTGATATTGAGCACTTTTTATAAACCCGGTTAAAATTCTTTGGATTACTACGCTGTGGATGTTTTACCTGGATTATATATATATATATATATATATATATATATATATATATTTCGACAAACATTATTAAAAAACAGGGGGTGTTTTTGCTTAAAAATACTTTTTTTTATTTTTTCAATTTTCTACATAGTCCATTTACTATTTCGTACAAATTGGTGTATGTAAGTTCCGTGTTTTTTTTTCTTCCATTTTTCTTTCTTTTTTTCGCGAGTAATTTCGATTTGATTCGTCAAATCATCTTCAGTTTTGGTATCTTTACAAATATGTTTTACTGCTGATTTCTTATAAAATGGCTAGTAATCTATAACTTTAAAAATAGTGCATATAACATTGAGATGCTACATGCAAACGTTATTACATTCTAAGCGCGCGCAAGATTCAAAAGTATGATTGTTTAACGGCTAAGAATATGATTACGTCCTAAGCGCGTGCAAAATTCAAAAGTATGATTGCTTAACGGTTAAAAATTTGGTAACGTTAATTACTATGCTAGACACTTTAACATGTTGTGACTAGTTTCGTAATTCACATTATTGATTGTGGAGTGTTTAGTTTTATGTAGAGAGCTTCAAGAATTTTAAAATTTTGATGTGTGTATCGTGGTGTATTATTTTAGTATTGTTAACTAGGATGTGTCTATATATAGACAGGGGGCAGTCATGATTTTTTAGATGTTGGCAAATGGAGCTAATCTTGTGGTTGTGAAACCAATGTAACAATTTATTATCATTGTCGGAGATACATTCTCCAATGAGGCATTGAAACTGATATATTACATTGGTTCTTCTTAATGTATTTTGTGTATGAGAACTACATTGTTTGATTGTTTCAATTTGTTATAATAAATAATGAATCTTATTTTTTTTTTTATTAAAGTTGATGGTGGATATTTAGCGATGTATTATATTTCTTAAGAGTTTTTTTATACCCAATTTAAAGTTCATAACAACGCAATCAGCACAAATAACATCGACATGATTGATAAAAGTAAATCTTACATAGTTCTCCCATATCTATTTCCTTACAAAAACAATTCAAATCTGACATAAAATAGTAACTTCAACTTCTAAAACAATTAAGGATTTACCTAACACTAAACCCGTTCACACTTCTTCTCCAGCCGGAATTTACAAAATAAAATGTGCAAAATTACAATACAATTCTCAAAATAAAATTGCGGAGCAAACTTTAAATTGTGTGATCTCAAAGATTCAGTTTCTTTGTATCAGGATTTCATCTATATTGAAAAGAAACAATTTAGGA
This sequence comes from Sepiola atlantica, assembly GCA_963556195.1. NCBI lineage: Eukaryota > Metazoa > Mollusca > Cephalopoda > Sepiida > Sepiolidae > Sepiola > Sepiola atlantica. Next base: position 192,740,404 of record OY744518.1, on the reverse strand, counting down.
TTTCATTTTTGTTCTGAGTAAAATTTTGTTATACGAACTTGTGGGATTGGTTTAGAAATAACTCTAATAAGCAAAGCCGTTAAGTTTTAAAAAGTATGCTCAGCATCAAATGCCCGATGTTTTATATTGGTGAAACGACCAGAATATAAAATCCCGCATTTACAAAAACAAACAGGACCTCAAACACAACAATCCCACTAACGCATTAGTCATACACGGAAACAATTTTACCCACAATTTTGACTTTACAAGCTGCACCCCCTAAAAACTGAATCATCTGTCCCACGCCGCAAATGCATATATATATATATATATATATATATATATATATATATATATATATATATATATATATATATATATATATATATATATATATATATATATATATATATATGTATGTAGAAATAAAAATGGAATAAAGAATAAGCAATTCAACAACTAACAAAAATAAACTCAAAAACTCATGTTGTAAAGTTCCACCGAGATATTTCGGTCGTAGATACGGCCATTTTCTATCGGATAATAAACTTTATTTCAAAACGGAAAAGTTTTCAAATTTATACAGAGAATGCGATTGGAAGAAAATGTCACGTGCAGAGAACAACAAAAGGGGGGGGGGAGAAAAAGGAATGCGAGGAATGTCATGAAAAGAGAAAGAAAAAGATGAAGAAGAGGAAGAAGAATAAAGAGAGACCGATCAACCAGTGTCTTTATAACGTCAGTTGAAGAAGAAGAAAAGAAGAGAAAGCAAGAGTAAAAAGAGTAAACGTGAGAAAGGGTAAATCGACATTTTGCTGTCGAGAACTATTAAAGAAGAAAAAGAGAGAGAGAGAAAAAATCAGTGCTAAGATATCGCCTGCTGATAGAATTCGGACTGGGAACGTCAAAAGTCTACAAGGATTAGTAGTAATTGGAGCAGTTAACGTCGAGGGACGAAACAAGGGAGGAAGAGGAAGCAGGGGAGGAGGAGATGGGGGAAGAAGAGAGACAAGGGTTAAAAGTTAGCCAGAGTCATATTCATTAAAATTCATCTCGTATAGAATCGATCTAGCCGAAGGAAAGGAAATATTAAAGAAACCTTGTCTTTGGGCAATGGTGTTCTCATGACATAGGATCAGACAGGATTCTATATATATATATATATACGTATTATTAAAAATAACCGACAATTCTTGTCTGGATATTTTTGTATTGATCCCTTCGATTTTCCGGATTAAAGTCTTAATCTCGGATGAGATAACAACAACAATGAATCCATTTCTCCACTCAACAAGATTATCAAACTATTTTACCGTAACCAATTTCACCATAACTATAAAACAGATGAACAGGTTTTAAAAAAATATTATTAATAAAAACGTACTTCCCACCGACCCAAATAAAAAAGTTAAACTAATAATTTACTACAATAAAACTAAAACCACTAATCTTATTATTACAAATAATTCTTCACCCTCGATTAGAGTCTTGGATAGGACGGGCCTAGTATACGAGTTTAAATGCCCATTGGGAGACTGTGTCTTCGACAACCAAGGAAAAAACGTATATATTGGCTCGACCACCACGACTTTGTCCAGGAGGTTGACCATGCTTCTATCCGATAATAGTGCTATAGCCAGACACCTCATTAATGAACATTCCTGTCCCCGCTCGCAAATCCGAAAACTTCTCGTAGACAATACTAAAATCCTAGAACACAATACTGATACAAAAAAACTCCACATACTAGAAGCTCTACACATTAAAATAAAAAACCGACTATTAACAAGATTAATTTTAACACTAGTACTAATATACTTAAATGCTTATAATACCCAATAAATATAGTTTCATATTTAAATTTTCCCGCAATAATTAATTATAAATCTCACTCCAGGTCTTTACCTGATTGACATTATTCTACTGAAGATGGACCCAGATGGGTCAGAAAGTACTCTGGACCAAAATGTAAATTACGGCAGTTTAATCAGCCAATTCTCATCCGAGATTAAGACTTTAATACGGAAAATTGAAGGGATCAATACAAAAATATCCAGACAAGAGTTGTGGGTTATTTTTAATAATACGTGTCTTAAGGAAAAAATGCTGCCTGGATACACACACACACACACACACACACACACACACACACACACACACACACACACACACACACACACACACACACACACACACATATATATATATATATATATATATATAATTATAAAAAGAAAAAACTATACACACATTAAGGTTGTACACATTATAACTTATTTCGACCCCTTAATTAGGTCTCCTCAGATGTATAAACAACCACGTCAAAAAACCAAATTTGTTTTTTTGACGTGGTTGTTTATACATCTGAGGAGACCTAATTAAGGGGTCGAAATAAGTTATAATGTGTACAACCTTAATGTGTGTATAGTTATAATTCTGTTTTGCTCTGTTTAAATTACATTGAGCTCTGTTATTCAGATTCTTAACACAAAATTGAAATCTACACACTATATATATATATATATATATATATATATATATATATATATATATATATATATACATATATATATATACATATATATTAGTATTTTATGTATCCACATAAAACTTTATCAGGAGATATAATTTTTTATGTATCAATTTTCAGTATTTACTTCAACAGTGCTCGATACGTAAGTAGAGCTAGGTAGTAAGCTATGAAAATATATTTATGGCAATTTAGCTACACAGAGGCTCCCGCGTTTCATCTCCTGGGGGAATCTTCAGGCTAAAATGCATGGAGTTAATTTTGCCGGGTGTTTTTATATACACGGCTAGCTAGTTAACCAATCAGATTCTTTGTTGTTTTCTCAGCCAATCGTTGGGCTTCCGCGAACAAAGGTCCTGTTGGTGTTACTTCCTATATCCTGTACATATATATATATATATATATATATATATATATATATATATATATATATATATATATATATATATATATATATAAATACGCACATAAAATAATCCATGGACACGTCATCAGCATGGCTAACTTAGATAAAGATCGAACCATCGATGTTGATGTCAATAGTCTGGAGTTTTATCCCCGGACTATGACGTCTTGCTCTGAAATATGTACGGTTTTTATCACCTAAATATTTAATGTATTTTATCTAATTGTTTTTAAATGTGATGGTAGCGTTTGTTGCTTTGCTACTATTTCCTCTCATTTTGTCCACTTCCTAAGTGATACAGATTAATGCAGAAGATTGCATTATTAGTCGCCCTTTGCTTTATAGGACGTGTTTTTCGTTAATATATATATATTTATATTACTTTTATATATATATATATATATATATATATATATATATATATATATATATATATATATATATATATATATATATATATATATATATATATATACTTAGGCAGCAAGTCATTATCTAAGCAAGCGTTGTTGAACGTCACGGAACTTTCGCGTTT
>OY744518.1:192729451-192731951 GCA_963556195.1 Sepiola atlantica | reverse complement strand
TATTATTATTATTATTATTATTATTATTATTATTATTATTATTATTATTATTATTATTATTATTATTATTATTATTATTATTATTATTATTATTATTATTATTATTATTATTATTATTATTATTATTATTATTATTATTATTATTATTATTATTATTATTATTATTATTATTATTATTATTATTATTATTATTATTATTATTATTATTATTATTATTATTATTATTATTATTATTATTATTATTATTATTATTATTATTATTATTATTATTATTATTATTATTATTATTATTATTATTATTATTATTATTATTATTATTATTATTATTATTATTATTATTATTATTATTATTATTATTATTATTATTATTATTATTATTATTATTATTATTATTATTATTATTATTATTATTATTATTATTATTATTATTATTATTATTATTATTATTATTATTATTATTATTATTATTATTATTATTATTATTATTATTATTATTATTATTATTATTATTATTATTATTATTATTATTATTATTATTATTATTATTATTATTATTATTATTATTATTATTTACTCACTAGGAGTTATCACACTGGTCATCGTCAGTGGTCACCCACTGCCGACAACCTGTGGTATTCCCTGGAGTCTGAGTGACAACAAGTCTCCTCAGGCCTCCAGTATGCTCCACCTCTTTTCGTTCATCACCGCTGATGATCTTGCGGTAATCGCAACAGCCACCTACCAACGATTTCTCGCTGATAATGGCCATTGGTCTCCTCTGGGGCCCGAGTGGCAACAAGCCTTCCCAAGGTCCCAGAGCTGTCCGCGCTCTTCCAGTGGAGGTCTGGTTTTGCGCTTTCCCTCCTCGACCCTCTGTCCATAATTTTCGTGGCGTCAGCCTATGCTTGCGCCTCTCTCGTTCGGTTGTATTTTCCCCGGTTCTGTTGTTTTGTGCTTCCATGTGTTTGTTCTCCATTCGTTGCTTATGTGGGTTGGTTTCCGCATTCGAGGACATTTCTCAGGATTGTAGCTGTTTTGATCATTACTGTCCTTTGTATGGTCTCAGTTATCCCTTTGATTCCTATTTCTCCTAGTCTTTTCTCCATGTTTTTGGGGACTGTTCCTAGTGCTCCTATGATTATTGGTGTTATACTGACTTTCTTCATGTTCCATATTCCTTTCAATTCTCTGGCAAGTTCAGTATATTTGCTTCTCTTTTCCGTCTCTTTGATCTTCACTCTGTGGTCTGCTGGAACGGCAAAGTCCACGATTTTGCAGGATTTTTCTTTCTTGTTGATTATTATCATATCCGGTCTCCTTGCTGTTATGGGTTTGTCTGTTTGTACATTCATATCCCATATGATTTTGTGTTTTTCGTTTTCTAGTACAGTTTCTGGTTTGTGTTTGTACCGTTTTCTTGCATATTCGAAATTCAGTTGTTTGCACATTTCCCGGTGTACTTCTTTCCCCATGCTGTCATGTCTGTTCTTGTATTCCCTTTGTGCTAGCTTGCTGCATTCACTTATTATATGATTTATCGTTTCGTCTCTTTGTCCACACAATCTGCATTTGCTGTTTTCCTGGGTTTTATCTATCTTTGCTTTAATAAAGTTTGTCCTAATCGCATTGTTCTGTGCGGCCGTCAGCAGAGATTCCGTTTCTCTGTTCAGGTTTCCTTTTCTTAGCCATGCCCAGCTGTTTTCATTGGCTTCATCGCTTGTGAGTCTTATAAAGCGTCCATGTAGTTGTTTTTCTTCCCACTTTTCCTTTCTTGTCTTTTTGTTTCTGGGTTCAGTGCTTCCGGGGTTGTTTGTTGGGCTGGTGTCTCTTGCTGTGGTGATCAGTCTTTCCGTGTTCTGGGTTACATATTTCTCCAGCTCTTTTTTGGTGTCTTCCACACAGTCTTCTATACTTACCAGTCCTCTACCTCCTTCATTTCTTCTCACGTAGAGTCTGTCCGTGTCGTCTTTTGGGTGCAAAGCATTGTGCATAGTCATTAGTTTTCTTGTTCTTTGGTCAAGGTGCCTGAGTTCTTCTTTGGTCCAGCCTATGAATGGTCCAGAGTATCTTATTAGTGATACAGCCCATGTGTTTATCCCTTTTACTAGGTTTCTGCTATATAGTTTAGTTTCTAAGAGTTTCCTTGTTCTTCGTAGATATTCTTTTCCAATCTTCTCTTTCATTTCTGTATATTTGATTGTGTCTGCTTCCAGAACTCCCAGGTATTTGTAGCTATCTTGTTCTCCTAGCGCCCTCATCTCATCTTGGTTGGGGAGTTCTATACCTTCTGTCGTCTCCAGTTTTCCTTTTTTGATCTCTAGCAGTGCACATTTTTCTATTCCAAACTCCATTTGGATATCCTGGCTGAATATCCTGGTTGTGTTTATCAGCTTTTCCAGTTCTTTTTTGTTTTTTGCAAACAGTTTAAGGTCATCCATGTACATCAAGTGGTTTATTCTTTGTTCTGTATCCGTAAACCTGTATCCGGCATCACACTTTC
>OY744518.1:192711951-192724451 GCA_963556195.1 Sepiola atlantica | reverse complement strand
TAACAGCGGATAATCTCAAGTGGTCTCGCGGTGATATATATATATATATATATATATATATATATATATATATATATATATATATATATATATATATATATATATATATATATATATATATATATATATATATATATATATATATATATTCCAGCAGAGGGGGTCAAGTGGATTTTTTGTGGCTCTCAGGGACAGATGAACCCTAAGCTAATGGATTGTATTCGTTTGTTTTGATTTGCAGGTCTGTTGTTCGATAGAGAAAAAAACAAGTGTCATTGTAACATCGTTACTTGTTTTAAACTGGAGTTGTGGTTTTGTTTGGAAGAAGAATCCCTTTACTGCAGAAACCACATGATTAACAATGCGATCGGTGTCGAAATTGAGCACCAAATTCAGACGTAGACAAGAAATGGACGAGCACCTGTACACGTAGCTCAATTCCTACTCTTTATTTCCAGCGGAATTTTCCACACTTTTGCTAAATTTAACTCATGTGGAAAATATCGTTTTTAGTACTATTTTCACACACGCCCAGTTTAGTAGCGTTACATGCTTTCATTATTTGTTGAGTTGTTTTATTTTTTCAATTATTTCCATTTCTGTTCTCCCCCTTTCTTTTTGTTTTTTCTTTTCTTTTTTGTTCTATTTCTTTTTTGTTTTCTTCCTATCTCAGGTAACTTAATTGCTTTTTAATGTTCCCAATCATTTCCAGAATTCTATTTTTTCATTACTTTTTCTATTTTTTCATTATTTTTTCATTATTTTTTTCTCGGACACAATTTTAATTGTATACTTTTAGCGGTTGACTATTTCATTCATCTCTTTTTTTTTCTTTCTTTAATTTTCTTTCTTTTTTCTTTCCTTTCTTATTTTTTTCTTTATTTGTCTTGGTTTTTTTCTCCATTCTATTAAAACACACATTTAAATACTTGCTGAACCACGTGGAAATTTGACGTTGGCTCGCCTTCCGTTTTCTTTTTCTTCTTATCGTAAAATACTCGTCAGACTGGCCTATTTTGGCATAGTGTAGAATATTCGCAAATGGGTCTAATAGAAACGTTAAGGAACTAAAAGTTTTGCTATATCTCTAGGAGATTACATAACACAAATATTTTATAAAACAAATAAAACAAGCCGCGCATGCGTGGTCCCCCTCTGTATGTGACTCGATGTGGCGAGTGTAAAATGTAATAAATTTGGGCAATTTGGGGCATTTTTGACCCCCCTTTAACCCCTTGGGGGCACGAACCAGAATTTTTCAGAGGTTAAGGATGCTCATTTTATATCCAGAACAATTGCCTCTACATTCTGGCCAAGTTTCAGAGAAATTCAATGGATGGATGAAAAGTTATGGGGCAAAAAGGGTAATTTCTTGCCATTTCGGGGCCTTTTGACCCCCTGGGGGGCTAACCAGATTTTTTTCAAAAATCGGAGAATGTCACTTTCTAACCTGACTAAAGTTACAACTTCATGCAAAATTTCAGAGAAATTCAATGGATGGTTGCAGAGAAAAATCCGGACGAACGGACGGACGGACGGAAATGCCTCAAAACATAGATCCCCCGATTTTATAAATCGGGGGACCAATATTACGAATCCCCAGATAAACTTTAGCTCAATGGTTAACAATCCTGTAGTTAATCAGAGCTTATATGTTTTAATTCAGTAGAATACAAAATTGATGACATTAATATTTTATAATCATGCACCCAAAATTTCAACGCTCAACAATAGTTTCCATGTGTACACACATGTCCGAAAATACAATTTTATTATCACTTCTACACGGGGTGAAGCTTTATAATTTAATGACTTTAAAGTCATTAAACTATGTGTTTTTAACACATGTAATATTAGCGGTCTTATCGGATGATGGCATGAGAGTGAAGCTGCTAGTTGCGGATATACTAATGGTCATCTCTAAACGCGTATACCACACGCTGGATAAGGCAGGTGAAGCTAAGGCGGTAGCGCTTGATATATGCAAAGCCTTTGACAATGTCTGCTCATGATAAATATTTAATATAATCAGATGCTTCTTAGCCCCCCTTCCCCCAATGTTAGATTGTGGTGGTTGCAGAGAGTAAGAAGGCTTCAAAATAAGGGGATAAGCCAACACGAAAGTAGGAAGTGACGTCACGACGGTGGGAGGCTTTGTCGACCACTTTTTGTTTCTGTTACCAGCAAAGTCTCTCTACCTTCCTTACTCCACACAGAGATTCTGTCGATTGTGTTATGTCGGAATTAACGGTTGAAACCTATACACAGCGTTCGCGTACTTTTATTCATGACGGTGATGATGATGACAACAGCAACCAGACAGGCACATACTTGCGTTGTCGCAATAGCGAGCGAACAGCTATACCCGAAGGTAAGTGAATATATAACAGAAAGATCCAGGTCATCCTCGATGCCCGTCATGACATTAATGCGGGTGTGCCCCAGGGGTCAATACTTGGACCTTTATTATTCCTGATCTTCATACACGACCCCTGATGCAATTGTGTCCGAGAAGGGTATTTTGCTGATGACACCACGCTCTACTTTCGACATGTGGCTAAAACGAATGCATACATATCCTAGTGCTCTCTCGATGTAAATACACTAGACCGACCCGCTAATACGCTAAATCCTATCCATCTACCGTAGAGGTCCCATGATGCTTGAGAGCCTTCTACTCCAATAGCTTCTTTCCTCGTGCTGCCGACCTCTGGAACTTCCTCTCTGCTCCCTGTTTCCCTGACTTTACTGGCACGCATAAATTTAAAGCTAACGTAAACAGACATCTCGTTGCACAGCCCCAACTTAGGGTGACCCCAAAACCTACACACTAATTCTAAGTAGTCTTTTACGTCTACAGTGGCGACCTGCCGTGCTAGGGGTGAACTTTGTTAATAAAAAATATATATTTATTTTTTTATTTTTTTATTTTTCATTTTATTTATTTTTTATTTTTATTATATATATATATATATACATACATACATACATACATACATACATACATACATACATACATACATGCATATATATATTTATATATATATATATATATATATATATATATATATATATATATATATATATATTACTATGTATAGAAATTTACGAACACGGAATATCTGTTATGGGGTACACAGTAAAGTAAGCACCGCCTGACTTGAACAGGTGATTTGTTCTTTTCCCCTCTTTTCTCTGAGTCTTAGCATTATGAACAGTGCTAAAGAGTCGAGCTGTTTCTACCAGCCGGTTTATACCTCAGATCTGTCCTGACCCGATCAATGATACTCGGGTACACCCAAATAGACCAGATACTGTATAGTTTTTTAATGAAATACTTTATATTAGCTCTTGTAGAACCTACGATCGAACATTTTATTGTTTATTGTTTATTTATACGTTGGATAAAAAAATTCTCAAAATATAATGCATCGATATATATCCCCCATTCACTGTAATTATAAAATAAGATTCATTATTTATTATAAAAATTGTAAACATCAAACTACGTAGTTAACAATGACACTTTTCAGACCAAAAACACGTTAGGAAGAACCAATCTCCGTTCCAATACCCTATGGGAGAATATATCTCCGACAATAATAATAAAACTAATTGTTACATCGATTTCACTATCATCACACTTTCTCGAAGTCTCACCTTGGTAGCTCCACACTACCTCTATTTTCCAACACCTAAAAAAAACATGACTGCGCCTTCTAAATATAAACACATCCTAGTTAATAATGCAAAAATAATACACCACGATACCAACGTCAAGATATTGAAAATTCTTGAAGCCCTTTGCATAAAAAACCCGGCATCCTACAATCAATAATGCGAATTACAAAACTAGTCACAATATTTTAAAGCATAGTAAGTAATTCCTTTTAGTCGTAAATTACTAGCCGTTACGAAAAACTCGACAATAAAGACATAGTGGTTAAAAACACACCAAGACTAATCCCGCCGGATGATGATTTGATTAATCAAATCGAAAGTACTCGTAAAAAAATAAAGAAAAATGGATCAAGAAACCCACAGAACTTACACACACCAATTTGAGCGACATACTAGATGGACTATTCGAAAAATTGATAAAATAAAAACTTACAAAAAGACTCCGTAACACGTCGTCTTTTCAGTAAGGTTTGCCTATATATATATGAATAAATGCGGAAATCAAAACGGGTTACTGTTATTTAAATCAATAATACAGCATAAAATTTTGATATTATGTATATATAAGGAAGATAAAAGAGTAAGAGAGAATATTTTGACTGCCTAATTAGCATAACTATTTTTTAAACCGTTCATAATTAATTAATGTTTATTATTATTAATTTGGAATTGCATTGACTTATGTTGGCTATCTATATGCAATAGTTTGGTATATATTAACAGTAATTAATTAAAGTTATTTAATAAATAAATCGGAAAAATAACTAAACCACCTTAAGTTTTAACTCCATACGCTCACTGCTGACCTTACCGAAGATTGTGGCGTGTTATGAGCGAGGCAGAAGCGAGAAGAGAAAGGGGAAGTGGGTGGGAGAGTGTGGTTGTCTCGCTCTCTCTCTCTGCCCCTTTCTCTCGCCATTTTTTGCAGTTTTTACATTTTCCGTGAAAAATAAATAACTAACTTTTTTTTTATTAAGTTGATGCCTAATTTATAAATTAAACAACGAACTTATTTTTTTATGCTTACAAAAACCTTTTCACTATTCTCATTGACAAATGAAAACAAAAGTTTAGTAGCACTGTGATCTGTCCAGATTACACAAAAAATAGAGATTCATATTTTGGTATGATTATAGATTGACATCCTCCGCTAAATATCCCCCCCCCATTTTTTTCTACCTTTTTAACTTGATGGAAAGAAGAAAAGAAAAAAAAACATAATTATTTTATAATTTAAAGTAGGGAAAATTTTCGTATATAAAGTTAATTTTTAGGGCCAGTTTTAGAGGCAGTTAACTAAATTCTATTTTGTTATCGGCGTTAACCCAGTTGCATTTTTTTGGAGGAGGCCGCTACTTTTTAAGGAGATTACGTGTGGTTTTATGACTCTACCACTCAGACTTAGGGTTAGTGGTAAGAAATTGTTAAGTTCCCGAAAAAATACAATGGCTCGGAAATGTGGGAACATTTTATGTTAAATATATATACAACTGATCCCTCACTCAAAATTCTAAAATATTTGTTATTCTTTCTTTCCGTTTTCCATGATGTTAACACGTAATCCCCTAGATTGCTGCCAAGAGAGCGGATAGGATTTGCTAGTATATATATATATATATATATATATATATATATATATATATATATATATATATATATATATATATTTATGTGGATACATAAAATAGTAATATATATATATAGAAAATTATTAATGACAATATATGTATTAGCATATACTATCAGTGCCCTTTTACTTTGCAGTCTCGTTAAAAGATTCAGCTCGATGATTGTCAATTAGTGACAACAGAGCAAATATAAGTCAGGTTCATGTTATATTCCAATAACCGTGTTTTTATTTTATTTTTATTTTTTCACATTTCAAAAAAACATAACATTTCAGTGATATATATTTTTTACGGTCCGTTTCATTTGTCTTGTGCCAAACAACATTTTCATGTCAATATCGTCTCTGTCACATTACAAAATCATCAGCAAAATTCGCAAAGAGTAAAAAGTTCTTGGATTAAAGTGTCTTGAAAATACCTACACTATAAGGGGTTCATTTTTGGGTGAAATCAAGCAAAAAAAAAAACAAAATAAAAGAGCAAACTTACACGTGGAGGAACCCACTAATACGCCATTTTCAATTTTTCGTTCAGAGCTAGTACATCCTAAAAGTTTTTAGTATGATAATGTTTGTTCAGTTAAGTTAAAGAAAAAAAAAGAACATAGAAAAAACAGACGTTATCATATCAAAAATAATGCCAACGTAGACGCTTTGAGGCATAATTCATTTACATATATTGATCTTCAAATAAATTGAATGTTAACTATTTTTACCTATTTTTCTGGAATCCAATATCCTTTATATTACAATATAATATGCCAAATAAATGATACTTTAACACCTTATAATATATCTGGAGATTCATTAGTGCAAAGACTTTCTGCTCGTTCATACATAGAGTTTTTTTTGTTTCTTTCAGAACTCATAAATGTCTGTCATTTTTTTTCAAATTAATAATGTTAACCACTGCTTAATAATTTATTGTTTTTTCTTCTGATAATAGGCTTATTTCTTTGATAAAAAATAAACACGGTTTAAAGGACTTTTTATAAACTATATTTTGTTGTAATATTTGAATATGATATAAATAAACTTTTAAAGAATGTAACTTTACATTTATTTTATTATCACTTTCTTTTTCTTCTTTCTCTCTCTTTTCTCTCTCTCTCTCTTCTTTCTCTCTCTTCTTTCTCTCGTTCTCTTTTCTTTCTCTCTCTTTTCTTTCTCTCTCTCTTTTCTTTCTCTCTCTTCTTACTCTCTCTTCTTACTCTCTCTGTCTTCTTTTCTCTCTCTCCCCCCCTCTCTCTCTCTCTCTCTCTCTCTCTCTCTCTCTCTATATATATATATATATATATATATATATACAATAAGTATAAATTTTTATTTATACAAAAATTATTGGTTACATATGTGCATACATGTTTCGGTTGCACTTTTCCAAGAAAGTCAACCTCATCAGACCAAGAATTTTTCAGGAATGGAAAAGTGCAACCGAAACATGTATGCACATATGTAACCAATAATGTTTGTATAAATAAAAATTTATACTTATAAACAGCTCTACTTGGTATTGAGCACTTTTTTATAAACACTTGAGTTTCTACGGATTTACATTTACAGAAACTAATACAATACATGTACGATATATCTATATACATACATACATATATATATATATATATATATATATATATATATATATATATATATATACATGTGTTTGCCATTGTCTTGGGTGGCGGTCGATTGAGACCATGTTCATGCCTTGTGTGTGTATAGTGTATCAATCCTTGCCGGTGCTCGTATTACATTAGATTACATTCTGACCAACGTTTACCTGATAACATCTAACAGCGATGATGAATGTCAGAATTTTACAAAATAAAACGCAGCCATTAAAAAAAAAAAAAAGAATCAAAAACACCAAAAAGTCGCAAATCGGCGGTTCTGAACTTTAGCGCTATTTTAAGGTCACAACTCGAATTTCGAGGATATTAGAACATTTTTACTGACGTAAAAGGGACCGTAATTCTATTTTTTTTTCCGAAGGTTTTATTTATGTCCCTCTCCACATAAACATTATCCGCTATCCGTTTTCATTCAAAGCTTCAGAACTTTAAACAAAGCTTTCACAATAACATCCGATAATTATGTGGAGTAACTTTTGATAACAATTAAAAAAAGTGCAATTAGGCAATTAAAAAAAAAAACTTTTCAGTTTGGAGAGACAATGGATACTCCCGGTAAGCGTGCCTGCGTGGGGAGTCTACAGTGAACAAAGGTTGCGCAATCACAATTGCAGCTCTCCTGAATTGTTCGATTCCAGTGGCAAGAAAAAGTCCAGGACGACTGGAAACGATGCGGCATATATATATATATATATATATATATATATATATATATATATATATATATATATATATATATATATATATATATATATATAAATATATATGTATATATATATATGTATATATATATATATGTATATATATATATGTATATATATATATATGTATATATATATATATATATATATATATATATATAGCTTCCTTTTATTGTCCGAATCAGAATCTTAATTTCGGGGGGGGGGGGGGATTGGCCGAGGAATCTGCCATAGTTTTCATTTGTGTCCCAAGTACTTTCAGACCCATTCGGGTCCATCTTCATAGGAATGAGGATAATCAGGTAAAGACCATGTGTTCGTATTATAGTTGGTTTTGGCGGGAATTATATAATAAGTACGAAACTATAGTTAGCATGATAGACATTTTAGTATATTATTGCTGGTATTGAAGTTACTTTTTTTAATTACGTTTTTTATTGTTTATATATATATATATATATATATATATATATATATAGGGCTTCTAATATATGGAGTTTTTGTTTTTTAGTACTATATTCTATTCATCACGGCAACATTTATATCCAAAAAGATGGCGTTTTTAACACTTCAATTTCATTCCCCCTATAATGTCACAAACGTCTTTATTCCTTGCCTTTATATATATATATATATATATATATATATATATATATATATATATATATATATATATATATATATATATATATATATATATATATATGAGAAAGGAAGGATGAGGGTAATTCGACAAATTGACTAACACTCCCACCCCGCCCCTTTTTTAGTCACAGCCATCCACATTCATTTCACTCCCTGCCACCGACTTTTCTCAACCCGGACCTTGGTCCTGCGCTCCCAGTAGTGGCTACTACTTCTTCTCATTAACCCATCATGTCAACCCAATATTTCAATGTACTTGCATGACAATTTTCTTTAAATTATCATCCTGAGGAAGTCTTACAAATAAAGACGAGACGTTGATGAATACATAAAAAAAAACATCTTTTGGCTTGTCTTTTTTCATTTCCCATATATATATATATATATATATATATATATATATATATATATATATATATATATATATTGTATGTGTATATGTATATATATATGTATATGTATATATATATGAATATATATATATATATATGTATATGTATATATGTATGTATGTATATATATATATATATATATATATATATATATATATATATATATATATATATATATATATATATATATATATTGTATGTGAGTGTAACATATTTTAAGTATTAACGTAAAAGGTATTCCTAGTCCAAGTTCTTTATTAAGTGTGGATTAATAAGTATAACATTCTGCTTCTAAATTCCACACTTTCAAAAGGGAGCTGATTAATAGAAACACCTTACCAATTCGAAACAACGAAGAAAAGAAAGACATATTTTACTCACCGAAACAAAACAAAAAGAAAGAAAAAGGAATTATAAAAGACATGCATATTTGATAGATAAAATTGAAATAGATTGTTTGGTTCTTTTCGCTACCCGTAGAGTGAAAGAGTGCTCTCCCCTGAATTTATTAAGCTACGCCGCTTGGGCGGACGTTCAACAGCAGTTGCAAGAAGAACGTGCATTTTTTTTCTTCTTCTTCTGGTAGACTTCGCTTAAGCAAGCGGTCAGAGAGTACGCGGGGTTGAGCCAGTCAAACAATGAACGATTTCGTCGAGATTAAAACTGAAAGTATTTCTCTGAAGTGCTGAGATCGCCATTACTAAGAAAATAGACAAAGTGATGTATGCAAAGAATATAAAAAAAAAACTAAAAAAAACAAAAAAAACAGTATATCCCAAAAAGCTTTTGTGTCCTAAAAGCGGCTTTTCCACCCGGACATTTCGGCCATTAAAATAACCAGATGACAAGTGTTATTGTGAGTGAGCAGCTGACCTGCAAATTCAACCCCCGCTTTGTTTTACTTGAAGTCTTAATATATGTTTGCCGTTTTCTCAAGAGTTGGGTGGGTGTTATTGGCCCCGTGGATTCCAACGGAGATTATGGAATCAATCATGCCGGGTTCAATTCTATTGTGGTAATTTACGCATACACACTTTTTGGAAAATTATACCTTTACAACTTCGTCTCAGCTATGGCTAAAATAACAACTTATGTTCAATTAATAGTATTCTTCTATCGATCTATGATAGTCTGTTTCTCTGTATCTATATTTATATCTATGTATGTTGGAACACGTAAGAATAGGAACCAACTAAATAGTATAAGAAAAATAAACACGGGATAATGATTCTATTGATTCTTTCTTCGATCTGTTGATATCTATATCTCCATTTCACCGTTCATACATATTGTATTTTCCTTCGGGGCTTGATTCCGGCGGTCTGTGGGTTTGTCCTGTGCAGTTCTAGGAGGTCCACCCTCCCAGGCTTTGCCTCCCCTCTTTGGTGAGGAGTAAGTTTATTGCTTACTGCCTGAGGTGCCCCTACCGGGAAATGCCGACGGGGCTGCCCAGACAATTTTTAATGGCCAGAGTGCTCACCTTCTCGGGCGCTGGCTTTTCAAGCCCCACTTTCTCGACCCGACCTTGGGTCACATCTTACCTTGTGGGAGTAAGATAAAACTGGCGTTGTGCCTTACCACCTGAAGTGGAGGTAAATAATACCTATGTATATATAGAAACATGAGGGAGATTGAATGATTACTGGAGTAAGATTTTATTACTACTGGAGACGTTTGATGCCTACTCGAGAGAGGTTGAATGCCTATTGGAAAGAGGTTGAATGCCTACTAGAGAGAGGTTGAATGCTTACTGGAGAGAGGTTGAATGCTTACTGGAGAGAAGTTGAATACCTACTGGAGAGAGGTTGAATGCCTACTGGAGAGAGGTTGAATGACTACTGGAGAGAGGTTGAATGACTACTGGAGAGAGGTTGAATGCTGACTGGAAAGAGGTTGAATGCCTACTGGAGAGAGGTTGAATGACTACTGGAGAGAGGTTGAATGCCTACTGGAGAGAGGTTGAATGCCCACTAGAGAGAGGTTGAATGACTACTGGAGAGAGGTTGAATGCTGACTAGAGAGAGGTTGAATGCTTACTGGAGAGAGGTTGAATGCCTACTGGAGAGAGGTTGAATGCTTACTGGAGAGAGGTTTAATGCCTACTGGAGAGAGGTTTAATGCCTACTGGAGAGAGGTTTAATGCCTACTGGAGAGAGGTTTACTGCCTACTGGAGAGAGGTTGAATGCTTACTGGAGAGAGGTTGAATGCTTACTGGAGAGAGGTTGAATGTCTACTGGAGAGAGGTTGAATGCTTACTGAAGAGAGGTTGAATTCCTACTGGAGAGAGGTTGAATGCTTACTGGAGAGAGGTTGACTGCTTACTGGAGAGAGGTTGAATGCCTACTGGAGAGACGTTGAATGCCTACTGGAGAGAGGTTGAATGCTTACTGGAGAGAGGTTGACTGCTTACTGGAGAGAGGTTGAATGCCTACTGGAGAGACGTTGAATACCTACTGGAGAGAGGTTGAATTCCTACTGGAGAGAGGTTGAATGTCTACTGGAGAGAGGTTGAATGCCTACTGGAGAGAGGTTGAATGCCTACCGGAGAGACGTTGAATGCCTACTGGAAAGACGTTGAATGTCAACTGGAGAGAGGTTGAATATCTGCTGGAGAGATGTTGAATGCCTACTGAAGAGACGTTGAATGCCTACTGTAGAGACGTTGAATGCCTACTGGAGAGAGGTTGAATATCTACTGGAGAGAGGTTGAATGCTTACTGGAGATGCATTGAATGCTTACTAGACACCCTCTTCGAGAATATAAGCCCTGTCTCCCAGGGGGTTGTCAGGACAACATGGCATAAAGATACCCCTCCTTACAATAAAACTCTGATCAAATATTCGAAAAAACATAGTATTCGAAACCCAAATAAGATCCCCTCGGCATGGCTACACACTGGCTTATACGAGTAATGGTGCACCTTCTTCAAGTGATGTTACTGCAAGTGACAGCACTAAGCTGGATACTCCAGCAGACTAGATGAATTCGTTGTCCTGGAATCTGGCAAGACATAGAGACCATAAGAAAGATATACTATAAAATAGTTAACTGGTCAGTTCGAGAGGGGAAATTTAATGTTATTCACTTCATCATAAATAACAAGCGCTGTAACCATTAGGCCACGGGACATTACCGCATTTAAGTTCTATTTATGCGAAGGGCGGATTATCAAGAAAGATTGACTAGAGATTCTACGAACGTTGTCGGAATATGCCTTATAGCTACGTGTCAGTCTATATTTTTAACTTCCCCGAACAGGGCTCAACTTAATTGTAAATAAATAATAATAAATTACTTTTACCTACATACGCTAGCGTTTCGAGCTGTCGCTCTCATCAGTGCAGGGATGATAATCTAGGACGGTTGCACGGTTTGAACCCCTGCCACAGAGTCAACCTAGACTCCGTAAGCAAGCGCTGTAACCATTAGGTCACGGGACATTACCACATTCAAGAAGGGAATTAAAGTTCTATTTATGCGAAGGGCGGCATATCAAGAAAGACTGACTAGAGATTCTACAAACGTTGTCGGAATATGCCTTATAGCTACGTGTCAGTCTATTTTGAACTTTCCCGAACACACACAGAGAGAGAGAGAGAGAGAGAGAGAGAGAGAGAGAGAGAGAGAGAGAGAGAGAGAGGGGGATGGGTGGGGGAAAACACGGTCACCATGAGAGATAGAAAAGTATCCCGATTTACAGAACTTTAAAATAAAATAAAATGGGTGCTAGCTGTGATAAAGACCGTATATATATATTTTTCGTGAATAAGAAATTTAAAGCATATTTTTTAAACACATTATATTCAATCTATTTATGTTTT
>OY744518.1:192691951-192706951 GCA_963556195.1 Sepiola atlantica | reverse complement strand
AACGTAACACCGCCCGCGCCCCCTACCCGTAACTCTTTCGACCCTCTCGTTCTTATCGGGTTGGGAGGGGGGGGGGTGAGAGAAAAAAAAAGGAGAAGGGGATTCGGACGGTAATAAAACGAAGATTTATCCGACTTTGATTAGATCAAGATAATAATCTTGTCTCTTTTCTTTCAGACGACATTTTTTTATGGTTACGCCATGGACCGCCAAAAAAGAGTGCTGCCCTTCCTTTTCCCCTCCCCCGAAATGAAAATAACGTGAGACGAGAAAAGAAAAAAAAAAGGCAGAAATGGAACGGCGGAAAAATTTAATATACGAAGGACGAAGAAAACAAATATATATATATATATATATATATATATATATATATAGGGCTGGGCACTCTCGAGTAGCTTTAATAACAAGCAGTACAAATAGCTATATGCACGATCCGAACGCCGTTTCGTAGATCACTCTATACTGCCTGGTACATAGCCGCCGATTTCGCTATTTACATTTAAAGTTCCTCTATATTTACTAACTAATTGGCTATGGCCGATGGGTAAGATCCCCGACTGCGAATCAGTGGCGATTTGTGATCGAGGTTCGCGCCTACCGACCGTTGAGAATTAGTTCCTACACTGAAGATTGCGTTAGCATGAAACATCGATGTCTGTAGGTATTTAAATAATTAATATTTATTTATAAAAATATTATTGTTTATATATAAACAATACAAACATATATATATATAGGGTGTTTGGAAAATCGATGGTATAACTTTGGGATTATTTTCTATTTGTTTAAAAGAGTTTCTTTGTGTAGGGGTTGCGTGTGCACTCCATTAATAGTCTAATTGGTCCCCCGATTTATAAAATCGGGGGACTTATGTTTTGAAGCATTTTCGTCCGTCCGCCCGGATTTTTCTCCGCAACCATCCATTGAATTTCTCTGAAATTTTGCATGAAGTTGTAACTTTTGTCAGGTTAGAGTGACATTCTCCGATTAAAAAAAAAATCTGGTTAGCCCCCAGGGGGTCAAAAGGCCCCAAAATGGCAAAAAAATGACAATTTTTTGCCCCATAACTTTTCATCCATCCATTCAATTTCTCTGAAACTTGGCCAAAATATTGAGGCAATTGTTCCTAATAGAAAATAAGTATCGCTGACCTTGGAAAAAATCTGGTTTGCGTCCTCAGGGAATCAAAAGCCCCAAAATGGCAAAAATGACCCTTTTCTCCCATAACGTTTGATCCATCCATTCAATTTTTCTGAAACTTGGCCAAAATGTAGAGGCAATTGTTCTGGATATAAAATGAGCATCCTTGACCTCAGAAAAATTCTGGTTCGCGCCCCCAGGGGGTCAAAAATGCCCCAAATTGCCCAAATTTATTGCATTTTACACTCGCCACATCGAGTGACATACAGAGGGGAACCACGCATGCGCGGCTTGTTTATTTTGTGACGAATTTCTTCCTCTACGTGGTCTTTGCTTTCTGCTGGTTATATTCATTTACCTGGAGTTGATCTGTTGTATTCTGTTACCTGAAATAAGAAGGATCAACATTTGCAGGATGCTGATTGGATTCCCCATGTTGGCTATAAAACGCTCAGATCTTTCTTCTGAGCCCCACGGCTTTTATATTTGTTTGGTGTCATCTTCTTCATAGTTTTGTTCGTGTATGTGGCAACACCAGGACCAGGCTTATTTTACCTGTGCTCCTGTCAGAGGGATAGTTTTTATCTATCGCATATGTAGAAAGAATAATGCACTATCACATACATTTTGCGTGTTAGATGTTTTCAATACCGAATGTTGATCAGCATCTATTTGAATGGCCTAGAGCTAAGAAACAAAGCGTTTTCAATACTATGCTAATGGGAATTTCCATTAGTTACACGTATAGAACATGTCATCGATTTTCAAAAAAAACCTTCATAGATTTTTTTGTAATAAGTAAATATAAATTGTTTGGGAATTTGTAAGAGAAAAATATATTCTAAGACCTGAAACAAAGTACATGAAAAAATACCTGTTTTTTTTTTACTTTTAGAAAGTTTGAATAACGCTAGATATAATGTTGTGTTAAACTCGTCCCTTTCGGCTGCTTACATGATTGGAGTGCTGTAAATACATTTAGTCCCGAATTTAATTTGAAAATTATTTGATTTAAAACGAAAGTTAATATCAGCATCGAAACAACAGAATAAATACTTTCTCTGAATAAAAAAAAATCGAAATGTGAATTCGCGTTTTTAGTCTTAAACGTGAATAAGAGATTGGTTGAGTTTGGTTTCGTTGTTTTTTTTTTTACGGCATATCAACTCTTTTGAGATCATTTCATGATTGAAATAAATAGAATTAAATTCTCTACCGACCCGTATACTTTAACGCGTGGAAACTAATTTTTTTTTTTCAGAATTTTATTTCTATGTTCGTGTTTCTTATTTGCACACAAAAACAAAGTGGCGACCGAATACGATGAAGTGCGGCTTTTCGAGATTTTTTTTATGGAGGGTGATTGCCACTCGAACTTCGGGTTAGTGGTAGGATAATTAAAAACATATATATTTTCAGCATGAGTTTATCAGAAGTCATTTTGGTTTTAGTATTACGAACATCGAAAATTCTGGAAAAAATAAAAAAAATAAAAAAACGTACAAACAGTTTCAGCACGTTAAAAGTAGATAGATTACACAATTTAACTACGTTTGATATAAGTTATTTGTTTTTATTTTGTTTACGATTTTTCGACTGTTAACTATTCTTTACTTTTACCCTGGGTACAAACGCAAAGTCTTTGTTAAGACATTTTAAGTTTTTATAACTATTGTTGCTACGTTTCGGAATTTTTTGAGATGAAGATTGATAATTTGTATTATTTGGATTATTCGGACTACCGTTCTCATCTTGGATGTTATTCTCACAACGTTTGCGATACGGGAATCTTTATGTGTAACACGGCAAAAACCAGTGGCGCAACGGATATAAGCGCTGTGTAAGTGACAGTCTTCTAGAGGTTGAACATTTAATTCCTCAGTACGGACGAAGTGTAGTATCTGTTCCGATGGATACTGCACCCTATAGACTGGTATTGTCTTGTCCTTCGGGGCTTGATTTACGCCGGTCTATGGGATTGTCCTGTGCAGTTCTAGGAGGTCCACCCTCCCAGGCTTCGCCTCCCCTCTTTGAGGAGGAGTAAGTTTATTGCTTACTGCCTGAGGCGCCCCTACCGGGGAATGCCGACGGGGCTGCCCAGGCAATTTTTGATGGTCAGAGTGCTCACCTCTCGGGCGCTGGCTTTTCAACGCCCACTTTCCGACCCGACCTTGGGTCACATCTTACTTGTGGGAGTAGGATAAAACTGGCCTTGTGCCTAACTCCTGGAGAGGAGTAAATAATACTAAGAATATAATAACGAATTACTTAAGACCTCTACCGGCCATGACTGACGGAACGAGAGCAAGCTACACCGAGGATTAAATAAAGGGTTCCGTTCGAAACTCTTAAATATTCCCGAGTTCAACAATACGCACCTGAAGAAGGCCGGAGGTTACATCGGCCGTAATGTTGTGAGAATAATATTCAAAATGAGAATAGTAGTCCGAATAATTCAAAGAATGCATTTTTCCTATAGCAAAATTATTATTCTCTCATAATTTGTATTAAGTTCAAGTTTTTCAAAATGCGTTGTTTTGTTTAACATATTTAAAAAAAATTTTTTTACTATAAAATCAAATCATAAGACATTTACTTATATTAAGGGAATTATCGAACTACGTTTATATATTTTCATTCAATGATTTTCTTTCAATAGCCTTGTTAAGTGAATGTATTAGAAACTAATTCCGACCCCGACTCCGATTCTTGGAATTCCAAAAATATCCGACTCCGAATCCGATTCCTTATTTTAAAGTCTTCCAATTTTCAGAATGTCGATTTCGGAGATTAAAAAAAATCCGATCGTGACTCAGACTCTTATGACTCAGAATCTCATTCCGACTCCTTCCAAAATATCCGATTCCGACTCCGCAGCCCGGCTTATGAATACGTTTATATTTTCGTTCAATGATTTAAAAAGATATAATTTTGTTAAGTCCGACTTCGACTCCAACTCCGACTCCGACTTCTAATGTTAAAGTCTTCCAATATTCAGGCTGTCTATTGATTCTTCGAAGATGAAAAAAATCCGACTCTGACTAACATTCGACAAAACAATGACATTAGATGACGTTTTTTAATTTACTTTTTCTTGAATTACATCTTCAGCGATCGGGTGACCCCATCTTTTAAGAAAAGAGTGGAGGGTGATAACGTACATACGAACATAAAATTGCCGTAGCAACCCTTGCTTCACAATTACATTTACAGGGGGTATCCATTGTCTCTCAAGACAGAACGGAGGCCATGGAATCGCATTGACACACCGGTTCTCGTTAGATCATTGAAATTAAGCAACGTGGAGCCAGGTCAGTACCAAATGGGTGACCATTTGTGAATGCTAGGCGCTGTATATAATCTCCCCATGACCGGAATATACATACGGCTGGGGGGGGGGGGGTATTTACCTCCCCGGGAGGTTAGGCACAAGGCCAGTTTTATCTTACTCCCACAAGGTAAGATGAGCCCCAAGGTCGGGTCGGGAAAGTGGGACTTGAAAAGCCAGCGCCCGAAAAGGTGAGCACTCTGGCCATTAAAAATTCCCTGGGCAACCCCGTCGGCACTCCCCGGTAGGGGCGCCTCAGGCAGTAAGCAATAAACTTAATCCTCCCAAAAGAGGGGAGGCAAAGCCTGGGAGGGTGGACCTCCTAGAACTGCACAGGACCGTCCCATAGACCGGCGTAAATCAAGCCCCGAAGGCCAAGACGATACTAGTCTATGGAGTGCAGTATCCGTCGGAACAGATACTACACTTTGATGCGAATTTGATATTCCTTGTAAACTTCGTCCTTGGGAGGAAGCCGGCATAGCCCGACCGGGGCTAAATACCACACCCGGTATTACCGATTCGGTTCGTTTTCTTTTTTTTTCAATAACTTTGTTAAATGAATTTATTGGAAAGTAATTCTAAACTTTACTGTACGCATTTTACAATAAAATCGATATTTTATCTACTTTGCTTTTTTACGTGTTGTTTAACAAACCAACGAAAATACCTTTTGAAAATTAAGAGACAGACAAACGAAAATGCTATTTAGAATTTAAGCGTGACAGATAAACGAAAATTCTATTTCAAACGTTAGCGTGGCTGACCAACGAAAAAGCTATTTCAAACAACAGCGTGACAGACCAAAGAAAATGTTACTTAACAATTGAGCCTGACAGATAAATGAAAATTACATCTGAAACTTAAGCATGACTGAATAAATAAACAAAATTATTTCAAATCAGGCGCGACAGATTAACGAAAATTTTATTTTAAACTTAAGAATAACATACTTTCGAAGATGCCATTAAAAATTTCAGCGTGACAGACCAACGAAAATGCTATTTCAAACTAAAGCGTGACAGACCAACGAAAATGCTATTTCAAACTAAAGCGTGACAGACCAACGAAAATGCTATTTCAAACTAAAGCGTGACAGACCAATAAAAATACTATTCTAAACTTAAGCGTGACGGATCGACCGATGGATGAACAAGACGCATTTAAAAATTATAAAAGTCGAGAAAATCTTAAAAATACAAAGAAAAAAAAGGGGAAAAAAATGTAAAAAAATATGGCGACCGCCTTAAATTTCTTTACCAAACAACAAAGAAAGGTTGTGATAAAAATATACATCTAAAATCAAATAAACTGAAAAAAAAGTGTGTACGTGTGTCGAGAGGGGTGGGCGGGCTGGGGGAATAAAAAATAAAAACAAAACAAAAATAAAAACTACCCCCTCACCCTCCGTCCATCGATGGTCATAAAACTTTATCCACGTCTCGGATCGCGAACAGAGTCGTACGTGAAAATCCCGCCTGTTTTGATGTAAGCTGAACAGGTCGGTCGGCTCGGTTTGCCTTTACGGGTCATAACTAAAGGTGGAGGGAACGAGAAGTCAGCAAGGATACCCCGTTTTTAAAACTGCCATCCGATAACTCCTACCCCACCCCTTCTATCTTTAAGCACCGTTTCAAGCCCGAGGGCCCATAAGGGTTTTATCCTCTTTTCTTTTTATTAAAAAAAAAAAAAAATTATTTCTTGTAGCGCTTAGCGGAACGGGCGGTTTGTACCACGCCCGTGACAAGACGCTAAAATGTCGCCGGTTACGTGTCTACCGACCAGGTTGGTACGGATTTATACACCTTATTTAACAAGTCACCAACGTACGTACTAACCAGTCTTAACGTTGCTTAACTTCCAATAACTTCCCATCTGTGGAACACGTTACCACACGATTGCTTCCCCGAGGGCTACAACAGGGTTATCTTCAAATCCAATGCGAATAAACACTTATCATAAACCTCTTTGATAAGTCATCAAATTTTATCTATTCCATTCATTATTTTCAATCATCTCATAATATTCAACATCATTCAACTGACAATTTATCAATCTCATTAACCCTAATCCTCGAGTGGATTTTCGCCTTTATAAGTGGTACGGATTTATATACCTTATTTAACAAGTCACCAACGTACGTACTAACCTGTCTTAAAGTTGCTTAACTTCGGTGATCCGACGAGAGCCGTTTTTTTTAACGTGATTTAAGCGCAAACAGAAAATAAATTTCAATGAACAGTTTCTTTCCAATAACTTCCCATCTGTGGAACACGTTACTACAAGATTGCTTCGCCGAGGGGTACAACAGGGTTTCTTCAAATCCAATGTGAAATAACACTGATCATAAACCTCTTTGATAAGTCATCAAATTTTTTCTATTCCATTCATTATTTTCAAGCATCTCATAATATTCAACATCATTCAACCGACAATTTATCAATCTCATTAACCCTAATCCTCGAGTGGCTTTTCGCCTTTATAAGTGGTGGCTCATTAGTAAACATTAATGATAAAAATATTTTAATAAAAGACTGATTCATATCAACAGGTAATTTTTATATGCTTAAGGGAAGGATAAGCCCACGCAAGTGACAGGACGTCATTCCCTTCTCAAAACAAGACTAAAAATTTGAACACCTTGCGACAATACTATCTGAGAGGATATTTTATATCAACATTTATTAAGTAACTAGATGATTTCACCAGCTCGTTATCGCTTCGCAAATAACTCTACTTAAAATACTCGAAACAAAACTTTAAAATAATAAACATTTCATTGTTGTAAACACGAAACAAACACTTTCGACTTTTATTTTTATAAATATATAAAAATTAAAATGTTGGTATTTCTGAATTCTATTGATTTGCTAATCATTTGCCACGAAATAAAACCAAATTCCCAAATAGAACTATTTGTAATATTAAAATCAAATAAAATCTTTCTTGTGCTACCAGATCAGGCTGCCTGAAGATACCGGCGTCCTGACCAAAAATACACCAAACATTGATGTTTTATTGTTTTTTTTTTAACTTTCCCTTTGCCAAACTAAATCATGTTCTGCAAACCCCAAAACAAACACTACTTTTTTCGACAAAACAACCAAACGAAACATCAGGAATGGATGCTTGCACATGTGGAGACCTTGAGGCATGCAAACTTTTACCAAAATGACCGGATTCGGCATTACATAACCAGAAAAGAGTTGATATGCCGTAAAACAAAACAACTAAACCAAAACATTCTTGAAAAAAAAAAACAAGAAAAAAACACACAAAAAAAGTATTGTTAATAAAAAAGTATTGTTAATTAATAAATTATCTTATTTGCACAGCAGTATGCCAATTTGGTTAACTTTACTGATGAGATGACATATACATAAGCAGTATATAAAACAAATAAGGTGCTGCTATTGTGTAAACTTGAATTAACTTGAAATGAGATGTTTTGATCTCAGCGTTAGTGCGAGATTGACACGATTCATTTGGCATCCGGTTCCGATTGCAATCGCAGACTGATCGAAGTTCCGATCTCGACAATCAGTCGTGCAGAAACTTGACAATTTCGGTGACTTTTTGAATGTCGGGCAAATGCAGTCGTCCTCGGTAGTCATATGATCTCCACACTTCCAGGCCTTGCCTCCCCTCTTTGGGATGGAGTAAGTTTATTGTTTACTGACTGAGGCGCCCCGACCGGGGTTAGCTAGGCAATTTTTAAACGGCCAGAGTGCTCTTTCTTTTAGGGGCGCTAGAATGACTCTCCCCACCTTCTGACCTTGTGTCACATTTTCCTGCGGTTGCAAAGAGCTAAATATCGCGAGAAATGAGCCAAACTTTAGCATTTAATCATTTTTTAATAAACATCGAATAATGGATAGTTCTCTGATTTTTAGGAGATTTTTTTTCCACTCAGGAGTTTTCCAATTTCTGCTTGGAAATAAACAAATTTTTTCTTTTATTGTTTTTTAAAAATATTATTCTCATTATTTTCAGCATTATTTAGATTTGTTTCTAAAATTTAATTGTAATTTTTTAATTAGTTTTCCTAACTTTTAGATTTTAGATATTTCTATAACAATTTATTTATATGACTAAGTTTTGATTTTATTCCTATATACATTTATCGCTTTAAATAGCTTTCATTTACTTTTATATATTCTTATTTGAATTCCTATTTAACTTTGACGTTAAATACTTTTTAATTATATATATATATATATATATATATATATATATATATATATATATATATATATGTGTATATAAATCAAGAACGTTTTTGTTCTTGTTTTTTAAGGGAAGTAGTGTCTGATCAACACTTTTGGGAAGCCATGAGATAAAATACGGTTTTGTTTTTAAATTCCCGAAACAGTTTTTCATAGTAAACAACTGATGATCTCTTAAATAATATAAAGTCAAGCGTACATTCTTGGAAGCAAACTTATATAGTGACTTCAAAAGTGTGTGTGTGTGTGTGTGTGTGTGTGATTTTATGAAGGCTTACCAAAGCATTCCTTTCAGGACACCAATGATCACCATTAAAGATATTTTTTTCTTACAAATATTATTTATTCAAATTACATGTTTTTTCCTACACGTGTTTCACTACCAAGCAGGTACTTGCTTGGCAGATCACCAGGGAAATTAAATGTCTGGAATAAGGGTTTCAACTGCCGACAATACACAATGTAGTGTTGCAATAGTTGAGGCCACTTAAGAAGAGAAGAAGAAAAAAATAAATATTGTAAATATTATATATATATATATATAAATTTAAAGTCAGAATTCTTTGACTTAAGTAGATTACAAATGTACAGTAGAATAAAATAACTCACCTATACTAAATATAGGCATTTTACTACTCCAAATACTACAGTTATGAATATCAGCTCAATGGTTAATTATTGAGATCAAATAGAGCTATCATTTGTTGTTTGAATTTTTGGAACTTATATAAATAATGTGCTAATCTTATTTATGTCAGCCTACTATATATATATATATATATATATATATATATATATATATATATATATATATATATATATATATATAATCTTTACAAATAAATATTGAATTATTTATGCCTACATACGCCGGCGTTTGAAGCTTACGCTCACATCAGTGTAGGAAGTGACAATACTATATAGTCACAGGGCGCGAACCCAAGACAACTTAGACTCCACACGCATCGCTCTATACCCACAGCAGTAAGAAATTATCACGTGATACAGGAGAAATAAAGTTATATTTATGCTTAAACATAGCGGCGCAGTAAACAGCAGACATTCTGGAGGGTTCTACGAACGTTATCAGAACCTTGCTTATAGCTAAGTGACAGTCTGTTTTTAATATCTCCGAACAGTGCTACCCTTTAATTCCTTAAAGGGACTTTTTTTTTTTTTTTTTTTTTTTTTTTAAATTATTATTATTATTATTATTATTATTATTATTATTATTATTATTATTATTATTATTATTATTATTATTATTATTGTTATTGTTGTTGTTGTTGTTGTTGTTGTTGTTGTTGTGGTGGTGGTGGTGGTGGTGGTGGTGGTGGTGGTGTATATATATATATATATATATATATATATCTGGTCGAAGATCAAACAGAGCTATTATTTTTTTGTGTTTGAATTCTTGAAACTGATATAAATAATGGTCTAATTTTATTTATCTTAACCTACTATATATATATATATATATATATATATATATATATATATATATATATATATATATATATATATATATATATATATATATATTACTCGTGGAAATTTGACATCTGTCTGTCCGAAACTATACTATTGCTTCTATTAATTGTACCATTGTATCATCTTTTAATGCTCAATTCAGTTTACTATACTATTTAAGTCTAATGTTACGGAGGAGTAATGTAGTATCTGTTATGTTGTCATTATACCATTCTGCCAGACATTACATGTTCCTTTGTTGGTATGTGGGGAAGTAGTCTAGTATATGTTATCTTGTCATGAGAACACCCCAAGCATTACCTTCTCCTTAGAGGCTAGTTTAGTACATATTCGTCTATCATGACACCATCCTTCCACGCATTGCCTTTTTTTTTAGGAAAAAAAAGGTGAGTGTAATATCCCCTCTGTGGTCTTGTATAGTATCGAATCTGTTATCTAGTCATGAGACAATCATCCCAGGTATTACCTCCTCTTTTGGGGTAGTGTAGTATCTGTTCTATTATCATAAGACTATCTTCGTCCGTTGGAGGTGTAGTGTAGTATATGTTCGTTCATCATAATACTATTCTCCCAGGGATTGCCTTTTCCTTTAGGTGAAGCAATGTAGTATATGTCGTTCGTCATGAAACCATCCTCACAGGCTAGTAAAACTGATAACTCTTGATATAATCTTTAGCATTTAACTGTTTTATGTAACCTTCCATATAACTCGTAGTCTTAGTTTTTTATTTGGTTTATTTTACTTTTATTTAAAAAAAAATCTTTTCTATATAATTTTCAGTTTTAAAATATTTTCTATACAGAACTGTAAGTTTTTAAATATTCTGTGCCACTTTTAGTTTTTAAATTTTTTTAATTCATAATATGTAGTTTTCAAATATTACTTTCATATCACTTCTACTTTTTAAATATTTTGTATAAATCTTTTACTTGTTGAATATCTTTATGAAACCTATAGTAAATGTTACTTTCATATAACTTTTAATCTAAAAATATTTTATATAAATCCAATTTTTAAAATATTTTTCTATATAACTTTAAGTAATAAATACCTTTATATATTACATTAGTTTTGAAATATTATTTCATATTTGTTTGAAATACTTTTATATATGACTTTAAGCTTTCAAATACTTATATATAACATTTCTACACAAGATATATGTAGATATATATATAACTTTTAGTTTTAAATACTTTTATATTTAACTTTGAGTTTTTATATACTTTTTATATATAACTTTAAGTTTTTAACTACTTTTACATATAACTTTGAGTTTTTAAATACATTTGTATATAACTTTGAGTTTTTAAATACTTTTGTATATAACTTATAGTTTTTAAATACTTTTGTATATAACTTATAGTTTTTAAATACTTTTGTATATAACTTTTAGTTTTTAAATACTTTTGTATATAACTTTTAGTTTTTAAATACTTTTATATATAACTTTAAGTTTTTAACTACTTTTACATATAACTTTGAGTTTTAAAATACTTTTATATATAACTTTGAGTTTTTAAATACTTTTATATAAAACTTTTAGTTTTTAAATACTTTTGTATATAACTTTGAGTTTTTAAATACATTTGTATATAACTTTGAGTTTTTAAATACTTTTGTATATAACTTTGAGTTTTTAAATACTTTTGTATATAGATTGAGTTTTTAAATACTTTTGTATATAACTTATAGTTTTTAAATACTTTTGTATATAACTTTTAGTTTTTAAATACTTTTGTATATAGATTGAGTTTTTAAATACTTTTGTATATAACTTGTAATTTTTAAATACTTTTATATATAACTACTTATTTCTAAATATTTTACATGCATTTTTAATACTTTTATATATTAATTTTAGCTTTTGAATACTTTTACATGAATGTTTTCATATCTTACTTTTACATTTTAAACTCCTTTCATATATACATTTTAGTTTAATTGTTTTACATACATTTTGTTTTTAAATACGTTTATATATTAATTTTAATTTTTACATATTTTATATAGTACATTTAGTTTTAAAATATCTTTACTTTTTACATCCATTAAAAAACAACAACTTGATGTCTATATTAGAGAATGTTAGATACTTATATATATATATATATATATATATATATATATATATATATATTAAATTTTAAAAAAAATTAGAAAACTCTATTTGAGTTAATTACAAAGATTTATTATCAACTTACAAAATTCATATCAACTCGATATTTGAGCGTATAGTAAAATAGGCACTTTTGAAAAATATTGGTTTTGTTCATTTTTTTAAAATTTGAACTGAATTATATATATATATATATATATATATATATATATATATATATATATATATATATATATATATATATATATATATATATATATATCGGCGAATTAAATTATTTAAAAAGCATATTCCAAACAAAGGGTACACACAATAGTATACAAGTTTTTTTTACTACTGTTTTTTGTCTGGG
Organism: Sepiola atlantica; assembly: GCA_963556195.1. Classification (NCBI taxonomy): domain Eukaryota; kingdom Metazoa; phylum Mollusca; class Cephalopoda; order Sepiida; family Sepiolidae; genus Sepiola; species Sepiola atlantica. Next base: position 192,694,291 of record OY744518.1, on the reverse strand, counting down.
TATAAGTGTAGCCCGTTCTGATAAAAGACGCTGTTGCAAACAAATTTTGTATTATTTTGCATGACAAAAATAAACATCGCCTAGAAACAGATGTAAACAACTTGGATATTATTGTATGTTGGAATATGATTAAAAATAAGTAAAATGTAATACCTAAATTGGGATCTGCGCAGTGAGATGTCTGTTTACATTAGTTTTTAATTTCTGCATGTCAGTACTGTCGGGAAAACAGGGGACAGGGAGGGAGTTCCAGAGGTTAGCAGTACGAGGAAAGAAGCTATTTGAGTAGAAGGCTCTCCGGCATCTGGGACCTCTACAGTGAATAAATCGGATTTAGTTGATTGTCGAGTTGGTATAGTGAATAAACGTCGAGGGGGCACCAGTAGCCAATTCATCGGAGCACACTCCATTGAAGTAGTTGTAATACAATCACAAGGATGCTACATTGCGGCGATGGGACAGGGACTGGAGCTTGGTTGACAATGAGGGACCTATTAGGTTGGTGACTCTTTTTTGGACCCTGTCAAGGAGGGAGAGAATAGTAGATGATGCACCAGCCCAGATGTGGCAACAATACTCCATGCATGGGCGGATGGTGGCTTTGTAGAGATACAGGATAATGTCAGGTGTGAGGAGTTTACTAGCACGGTCGAGGGAGCCAACCTTCTTTGCGGCAGCCTTGGCAATGTCTTCAATGTATTTGCCCCAATTCATGTTACGAGGAGTTTGAATAATGAACTTGGTTGTTAATTAAGACTTGTTTAATTTCTTTTTAACTCATTGATGAATATTTGCCTTACTTAGTAATTGACTTCAACATATCCTCAGCTAACAAAAAAATACTTTAAACGTTTTAATTTTTTGTAATTATTAATTACTCACGCGCTTTGCGCGTGATCACGTTTCGCATACAACGTCTCATCACCCATGCGTACATTTAAAAAGTCATACATTGCCGCATCGTTCGACGAACTCAGCAGATATGAACAAACAAGACTAATATTTCGCTTGAAGACGATTGAATGAATCAATCTAAAGTACTCGCAAAGAATAGAACATAAAACCTACGGATCCTACAAACGACAATTTGACTAAAATACTCGATGGACCATCCGAAAAATAAAAAAAAAGAGAAGACTTAATAAGTAGAAGCATTCCATGTGGTTCACTAACATTTGTCTCAATGAAAATATGTTGCCTAAATACACACACAATATATAAGGAAAAATGAGATTTGTAAAAATAAAATAAAAGCCACCCAGTCATACGCAGTGCGCACAAACGCCCTTGCCCTGCTTTTGTGTATCCTTTCTAGGCATGCGTCGGATTAGGGTTAGGGTTAAGCTGTACAAAATGTCGAATAAACGCCACTATGGAACGCATCGTGGAATGGTGATGTGTAATGGATTCAATTGTTTTGAGTAAGTAATAAGGCGCTTTTTTACTATCACCTGCATTTGGTCTGTCTTTGATGGTGACGGGAGTATTTTTTGGCGGGGACTTTTTACAAAAGATCCGACGAACGAAAATGTTATTTAAAAATTAAGCGTGACAGACAAACCAACATGCTATGTTAAAAACTTAAGCTTGATAGACCAACCAAAACTTATATTTTAAACTGAGGCGTTACAGATGAATCAAAACTTATATTTTTTAACTTAAGCGTGACAGATCAACCAAGCATTTTATTTCATCTGAAGCGTGACAGACGAACACAAATATATTTTAAACTTAAGCGTGACAGATCAACCAAAAATCATATTTTAAACATAAGGGTTACAAACCAAAAAATATATTTTTAACTTAAGCGTGACAGACTAACCAAAACTTACATTTAAAACTTATGTGTGACAGACTAACCAAAAATTATATTTCAAAAAGCGTGACAGACTAACCAAAAATAATATTTTAAACTGAAGCGTTACAGACCAAGCAAAAATTATATTTCAAAAAGCGTGACAGACTAACCAAAAATAATATTTTAAACTGAAGCGTTACAGACCAAAAAAAAAAAAATGTATTTAAAATTGAGCGTGACAGACTAATCCAAAATGCTATTCCCAACCCAAGTTTTATAGACTAACCAACAATTATATTTTAAACTTAAGCGTGAGAGACCAACCAAAGTTTATGTTTTAAACTTAAGGGTGACTGACCAATTAAAAATATTTTTTAAACCGGAGCGTCACAGACTAACCAAAAATTATATTTTAAACTTGAGCGTGAGAGACTAGCTGTTTAAAGCGACCAAATACACAAACATCAGCAGGCAAGGTTTTGGCCTCCGTGTGTTGGGATGCGCAAGGTATTTTGTTCATCTAAAAATGCTTATTTTAAACG
>OY744518.1:192686951-192689451 GCA_963556195.1 Sepiola atlantica | reverse complement strand
TATATATATATATATATATATATATATATATATATATATATATTAGTAGACTGTGTAGAGAATACTACAAAACAAAATGGCTGCCAGATGTAGATCGGTCTACATCTGGCAGCCATTTTGTTTTGTAGTATTCTCTACACAGTCGGAGAAAATTTTTTTTATCTTCTGGTTTAATTATTTTTGACAAAGAGAAGTCTTTTCCCGAAATATCAAATAGTTATTTTTAATCACCCGGACATCACACGAACAGCTAAAACACTCTTGCTGTTTTGTAAGATTTTAGAAAAAAAGGAAAAATAAATAGTAAGTCATATTTCGTATTCGATTTATTGTTATTGTTTTTGTTTCTTACAACTTGCATCTTACCCGGAACTTGCATTTCCCACAGCCTTTCAAAAACTTACTACTACTATACCCAGCAATGCTTCAAGCAAACTACCATTCTCTACTATATATATATATATATATATATATATATATATATATATATATATATATATATATTATAAATTAATTTTTCGTATATAAAAAAAGTTATAGACACATGTTTCTGACAATGAGTCGTCATCAGTATGACTACTATATATATATATATTTATTTATTCATATATATATTACAGAAGATCAGAACAACATTGGTACCGTCGGTTTCAAATCCTAACAAAGGAGACCTATAATAGGCATCTTTACCGGACTCTCTTTAGCCTCTGTTTATGTCATAAAATTTATTTATTTTTTAAATGTTATCGGTAAAATAAAGGAGGAAATCTGTTTTTTATTCATTCGCAACTTGTTGAAAATCAATCCAGTACTCCCTCCTAAAGAAACGAACATTTGAACACAACTGCTAAATATTTTTCCTCGGGAATAACACCATATTGCGAAATAGAAGTATTTGTTATATTAAAATCTAAAAATAATTGAATTAAAAAAAAACAATAACAAATAATAGTTAATTAATAAAATGTTCTTTTGCAAAACCAATATGCAGATTAGTTAACCTTGCGACTGATATCGCATATACATAAGGAGTATATAAAAAAGATGGTGTGTCTATTGTGTACAGTGTAGTTAACTTGAATTATGTCGTTTTGACTTTATTTTTAGTGAGAAATGGGTCAAACTTTCGCATTGAATCACGTGCTCCAGGTAGGAGGAGATCTAATCATCAATGCTCTTCGAACTGCGGCCATAGACACTTATGTCGTCTGCATAGATGTCAACGAATGCTCTCAGAATATGATTTAGAAGATTTATGATGTACATCAGTGTTACACCGGCCGTTCTAACAGAAGAGAAACTACACCGGTTCTCACTATAAATAGTGCGAGTAGACAATCACCAGAGAGAAAAAAGGACAGTATTGTAACTGTCTAGCCGAGTGCCACTCAGTTTCCTTACCTTTGTACCTTTTATGTTAATACACTTGCTATCTTAACCCAACCTCGACTTGACTTCTTCTTTTTACTGTTGGACTACTTCACAACAATCAGGAATATGGTTGGGCCGAAAATGGATCACTGAGGAACGCCCGTGTTGATAATATGTGCTTCAGACTTTTACCCACCAACAACTACTATCGGATAGAAAGGATTTGATGGCTGAAAAACATTTCCGGATATTCTGCAGCTAGCAAGCTTGTGCGGCAAACATTTGTGGCAAATACTATCAGAGGTCTTTGATATGTCGAGACACGACACGAAGGCTCCGTCGATTGATTCACGTATCCTGCGCGTTACAGTCAGCATGTCAGCTGTTGATCTTGCAGGACGAAATCCACATTGCTTGTCACTTAGTAGATCTCTTTTGTTGAGGTGATTGACAACTTTTTTTTTTATTTATCACAGATTCAAACAACTTACTCATGACGCACGGGAAACTGATCATAAAAATATGTTTTTAACATGTTTTCAATTTACTAATGGGTCACCGCTTATCAAGGTCTGGAGGCCACTCAAGGATAAGGGCTAAAAGTGTCAGTTGGACGATGAACGCCACCACAAAAGAAGTAGAAACAATGGATGGAATAGGCAGAAAATGATTATCCAACAACAAGTATTAGTTAACATTGACTTGAAGACAACCATGTTGTGACGGTGGTTAAGTAGATATCGCCACGGACTGAAGACCTGGGTGTTCCAAGTTCGAATCCAGTCGGTTCCACAGTACCACTTTCACTTAGGGATGTTGGCAACCTTCTCGTGGTCCTTCCCGTAAGAATCCGATGTCTTTCTTTCTAGAACGACATCGGGGAAACTAATGTCAACACCAGAATCATCTGATTCACACGAAAGAAAGAAAGAAAGAAGAACCATGTTGTAGTCAGTTGGGAAGCAGCCTGGTAGTATTTTGTACCAGAGATGGGATGTTATAAGAAATAAACTTTGTTCATAGAAAGTACCGTTTGGTGTTTGGGATAGAGAGATAGATAGATAGATAGATAGATAGAGAGATAGATAGATAGAGAGATAGATAGAGAGATAGATAGATAGATAGATAG
>OY744518.1:192674451-192681951 GCA_963556195.1 Sepiola atlantica | reverse complement strand
TTTATTCCGTAATCGATAGGATTAATGTAAGAAAAAAAAAAAAAAATTAATCTTGTATTGCTAATTTGGCTTTTATTTCAATTTTATTATATATATATATATATATATATATATATATATATATATATATATATATATATATATATATATATATGTAACAAAGTTCCGCTCGAGCATTGATCACTATCGACAACATGACGCTTGCCCCCGCCTCTCGGGTAAGTGTACATTAATTTCAATTACTGTCTGTGGTGATTTCTCGCGGCTGTGTTGGCTTGAGCGTTAGGCTGGTAATTCTAGGCTGAATCTACGAACCGCGTTCGAGCCCATGCGTCCGCTTGCAACCGCCACTTATGCACTGATGAGATAGAAAACCCGAAACGACCTCGTCTGTAGGCATAAAATACTTTAATATTTAAAAAAATATTCATAGTATATATATATATATATATATATATATATATATATATGTATAAGATTCATTCCTAAAATTATGAACCGATCATTATTAATTATGGAATATCGATGAGTAACATGGGCAGATTATTTTTAGTAAACTTTATCGTTAAGGAAGTGGGCACCTCAAACTCACAACCCGCCAAAAAACTTTCAAAATAATCGAAATACAAAAAATTTAAATGGATAAAACATTGCTCTACATAAAATTGTCAGTTACATTATGTGTTGTCATCAATAATATTTATGTGCAGGCTAATCTCGCAAACGAATGAACTCATCATTATGAATTGTGGAATACGTATTCTAGGCAACAGGATGAGTCACGTTAGCACATTAATTTTGACGATTTATTTTTTAAAAATGAAACTTGATTTGCAAAATCACCATTTTCTGATCCAAACAATGGATCACATTTTTTTCTAGTGACATTTGAATATTGTTCATTCCATTAGATAATTTGAATCCGACACACTTTATACGATGGCATAATATAAATGGTTTCATGTGTTTTAAAGGGAAAAATGTTATTGTGTGAGCTATTGAATCGATTTAATCGCTGTCTGCGCCTATGTTTGGAAAAGCGTTACGTTTAAGTGACTTTGTACATTGTGGCCACCGAAAATACCATCTATGAAATCGTTAATAAATTTCAAAATCCTTTCTTTCAGTCTATGTTTGACTTGCCCACCAACTTTAAATCATGAATGTCCAACAGTCTTTGTTTTATCGCCGTGTAATAATAATCACATGTGGATACGGCGTGTAAAATTGTTAATAACTGTGACACATACTACCCCCCACCCCCCCACCCCCGGCACTGCTCTGAGGACTTTCTTCAGTTCAGGAATAGTCCAAGGATAGTTTTGATAGACATTATCTTTGAGATAACCCCAGGGATAAAAACCTGGGAAGTTAAAGTGCGGTTAGTGTGAAGCACATCCATGATCACATCTACTTATGAGACGATCATAAAAGTGTTTCCAACCACTCGAACGAGTTATTTGGTGGGTGGGGAGTTGCAGACCCACCAGAAGATTGTCTGAAAATACAACTGCAATGCATCAATTGCACTGCATGGGTTGCAATATCATAAATATCAGATCATTGGTCAGTATTACTAGAAATATCAATACTGAGCGTTGCCTGGTGGTCGTTAAGACGTTTAGGCCAACCTTGGCCGGGCGAAAGGGTATTATGAAGGATGGACTATTGTTTCGCCGGAATAAGAAAGAAAGGAGTGTATCAGAGTCATGGATCATTTTGAACGTCGTATCAAGGTGTGCTTATAATGCAAAGGTGACCATTTGGATCATATCAGTGAACGGCGATGAAACAAAGACTGTTGGATATTCATGACTGAAACTTGGTGGACAAGTCAGGCATAGATGAAAGTTTATTTGTACCAAATATGGCTTGATTGCAAAAAGGATTTAGAATTTTATTACCGATTCCATGGGTGGCTTTTTTTAGGGTCACCCCGTATGAAGTGTTATGCTAAATATGTTCATTTCACTTGCTAGCATAATTGCTGTGCTAAATCTACGCTTCGACAAAATTCGGTTATTCCTCATACAAAAGTCGCAAAGGCTAACTACTCACCACTAAGGCCTAAGAGACAGCCTCAGGAAACTTCTGTGAGGATTAGTGTAAGATAGTGGGTGTACCAAGAAAGGAAGCGTCCCCCAAAAGGTCAGAGGGCGCCCTGAAAGGTTGTAGGAGTGAAAGCGGAAGTCGGAAATGACGTCGCGTCCGTTCGGCGCCTTTTCTGTCTGTTGTTTCTGACTCACTAACAGAGGCAGACCTGAAAAGCACCGGTCCGTTGCCAGTAGGTGGGGGGGGGGAAGAAGGGGGACAGTGGCTCAAAATGTCTTGACGATATCTCTCTCTAGTTCCTTCATTCTCTCTCTCCCGTACAAACCATTCAATTTCTGTCTCTTGTTTTATGTTTAAATAAAACTTCTAAAACCAGACCAGCGTCCACGTGTTATCATTCAACGGTGAGTTTAACATCAGCGACAGAGCGGCCGAATTACACCACCAATTGCGTAGACGAAACCCAGGCACCCACGGTTCGAAAGTAAGCAGCGGTGCAACACCAGTTGCACAACGCACAGAACAACAGGTGGCTAGCCTACAGTTGGCGCAAAATCGTACGTGTCATGAAGACTAAGTTCCCTAAAACTGTAATGTTCTTTGATGGTTTTTCTAGAAATGCCACCCCGCATCTTCGAAAAAGAACTCGGACTCAATTCAGATGGCTATATCGAGTGATTGTCCACTGTTGTCAAGCGCTGGGTGAAAAAGATGACAGTGTGAAGGCCATACGTTGTTGAGTCAGGACTGAACAACGTGTTTACACCTTCGGGAAAACCCAGAAGCGGCTGTATGAGAACTTTTACGGCTTCAACAATCTCAACATCCGGCCCCCAACTCGCCTGATTGCAACCCCATAAACTATTATGTTTGTGCGCACTTAAGAAAGACACCAACCATACCGCCTGCAACACCAAGGTCAAGCTTATTGCGAACATCAAAATGGTGTTCAAATGCTTCTAGAAGGACGCCGTGAAGGCCACGTGCCCCCCAGGTTCAAGTCTCGCCTGGAGGTCGTGGTGAAGGCACAGGGCGGATCTTTGGGTGAGCTGTATTAAGTAAAATGTCCTCTGAGAGATGCACTCTGAATTTTGAGACTACGTCAATTATTGTCAAGATTTGGGAATTTTTTACCTCCCCAAAAATGTCAAATTTATCTTGAACATCGTGTACGTAGCAATAAAAAAAATACAACCAATAAAAAGAAAAGATTTGGATTGGGGGGGGGGGGGGAAGGGATATATCCAAAGAGACGTGACAAACAAATAAATAAACGGTCTTCGCTCAGGGTCAATGGTTAGCAAGTTTTTAATAGCCTTGTGTCTTACTTAAATAATCATGTTTAGAGATGTATTTAGGGGTATGTGTGAGGTGTTGAGCGTTTGTACACTTTCATAATCTTCCCGTCGCCGGTGGCCGCCCCCTCGTCTGCCCGTTCAGACATATTTCAATCTCTTGTCGATGCGCCGTGCACCGACTAACACGTACGAGGAATTGTTCCCTTGTCACATCCACTTCAAGAATAGAAGATGGTTTCCTGCCATAACCCACCACAGACCGTTTCTACAGACCGCCGGGTGGGGACAGTCTACGCTCCGATTAATAGGTAGGAATGTAAAAGAGGCATATATATATATATATATATATATATATATATATATATATATATATATATATATATATATATATATATATATATATAAGATAAGAAAGAATAAGACAAGAAGAGAGAGAGAGAGAGAGAAAGAATGAGATAAGAAGAAGAGAGACGGAAAGATTGAGAGAAGAAGCGAGAGAGAGAAAGAATAAGGGAAGAAGAGAGAGAATGAGGACAGAAGAGAGAGAAAGAATGAGAGAAGAAGAAGAAGAAGAGAGAGAGAGAGAGAAAGGAGATAGAGAGAGAGAAAAGAGGCGAAAGTGAAAGAGAAAGCGAGAGAAAGATGAAGAGAGAGTGTGAGGAGGAGAATTAGAAAATGGATTGAAATGTGTTAAGTGTTAGACAGTGCGTGGAGCTATTTTGTTTAAATGGGATAAAGGATATATATATATATATATATATATATATATATATATATATATATATATATAGAGAGAGAGAGAGAGAGAGAGAGAGAGGAGGGAGATTATGTCCGATAAAGAGTAGAGAATGGGAAGTGAGTAAGATATATTATGACATCAAATTCCCTTATAATGAATATACATTAGCCTCTTTCCGCCGTTATCTGTGGACGATACAAAGACCCCCAGAGAGTGCTTAAAGCTACCAATAGTACTAACTCCATATATATATATATATATATATATATATATATATATATATATATATATATATATATATATATATATATATATATATATGTGTGTGTATGTGTGTGTGTTTTATGGTTGTTGGTTCATAAATGTTAATCTAATAAAGCTACGGTGTTTATAACATAGTGCTCAATAACAAGTAGTGCTGCATTTTAGTATAAATGTTTATTTATTTAAATATTTTTGCCTACATATTTGCATACATGTTTCAGCTGCGATTTTTTTTCAAGGTTCAGCTTCCTCAGACCATAATAAACCTACCGAGAAGACGAATTGAATTCAATGAAATAGCAAACACACTTCTCTTTTATATAAAGTAACCTCGGTTGAAATATGGTTCTGTAGATCAATTATGCATAAGTTTATCAAGGCTTAATTTTAATTCCTGTTTCGTTACTTGGATTGCCTTACTCCATAATCGAATTGTTTTTGTTTATCTTTAAAATTTTACAAAAAAAGTCCACAGTATAGTAAATTTTCTTTATAAAATAAGATGTGGCACAAGGCCGAAATTTGGTGGGATGGGCGTCGGACGTCGTCCTCTTGCTCTTGGTCTATTCTCTAAACTAGGTTCAGTCACCAAAATACCACATTCACTCTATAACCTACTTAACATTAACCTCAGTAGTTTAACGTTTTTATTATTTACAAAAAATATATGTACAAATTCATTGGTTGGGAAGTCGAGTGGGTGGGAGTGCTAAAAAACAACAGATATTTTCTTGGTTAAAAATCATTTATATTTGTCATGTGTACGAACTGTGATGACGTATAGAAATGAAATCTGGCCAGTGAGGGTCGAGAGAGGTGTAATACTAGTCTTAAAGACAGGTTATGATCTGAACAGTGTACGGACGTGTGTACAGAACAGGACGTTGGTATGATCATGGATGATAGTTCTTGAGTTATTAGATGTAGACCAGTTTAGGTAGCAAGGTCAGTTTGCAGGGGAAGTCCAAGGAAAACATAAAGGAAGTGCTAAGGATGGACTTGAGAAATAGATCTGGCTGGAGTTAGTTTTGAAATCAATTTCTAAAAGTCGTCCAACACGTGCCAGCATGTAAAACTAACGTTAAACCAAATATGATGATGATGATGATGATGATGATGATGATGATGATGATGATGATGGCACTGACGTATATATGCGCTCTACTGAGTACCACTATAGCTTTTGTTTCATTAATTTGCTTGTGTTATTAGTTTTTTTGTGTGTGTGTGTGGGGGGGGGTATACCCCCTCCCTCCACTTTTCCGGTGCCTTGGAAGAATTGCGACAATTTAGTCTCCTTACCACACATAAAAGAATTCTTAGAAAATACCATGACACCAGTTTATGCTGGCTAGTTGCGGGGGTGGAATTTCTTCTTTTTTTTAGAGAGAGGTTGTAGGTAGGCGGGGTTGATGGTGAGGTGGAAACCCTGGGTATAACAAGCGTTGCCTGTGGGTCGTGAAGATCACACATTCCTTTCGGCTAAATCGTTGTTACAGCATTTCGAGAAGAACGCCCGGTCTACATTTTGGCCCCACAGACAGCTAATGTCAGTTATAGGTGCGTAGTAATATTCGGGGGGGGGGGGGGGAGGGGGAGCAAAGAGAAAGACATTGGATATGATGCTGATGATGATGAGGAGGATTTTTTACGGCATATCACCCCTTTTAAGGTTTTAATGCCAAACACAATACTCATTGGGAATGAGTCAACTCATACAGTTAATCGAACGAAACTGTAATATGGGAGAAGTTTGGCTTCATACATTTGTTTTACGGCATATCACCCTTTTAAGATTATTGTATACCAAAGCATAATCCCCGCCGTGAACGAGTTATTATATACAATTACTTGAATATGTTGCTATTTGAGCCATATACGGGTGTATTTGGGTACATACCTTTATTTTACGGCATACAACCCCTTTTAAGGTTATTTTATACTAAAACATATCCGCTGTAAAGGACTCATCGTATACAATATAACAAATAACAATATGGAGAGAGAGAGACTGAGAGTATGTGTGTGAGTGCGTTTGTGTTTAAGAGAGAGAGACAGAGAGAGAGACAGACAGACAGAGACAGAGAGAGGGAAAGGTAGGGGAGACTGATAAAAGCTTATAACTCGTTATTAGATGTGTGTTTTATTTGCATTTTCTCTCTTAATAACTGAATAATCGAAGTGCTATTTGGTCACAGGATTGGGCGCACCTGCCAACTAAACATCGACTGTCATCCAGGAGAGCTTAGTCGTAGTATAAATATATAATTAAGCAAGTGAGCTACACAGAAACGTTTGTGTTTCATTTCCGAACGAAATCGCCGGGCTAAATGGTATACACAGTTCTATGAAAAATACGCCCATAGGAAGCCGCATAGAAATGTGTGTCTCACTCAATAAGAGTTCATCAGGTTATACAATGATCACATCCTTATTTTCCTTTTGTAAGCAACTCATGTTTACATTTACAACCACCCCTATCTATTAAAGTTCTTAGTTTATTTCCTTGTTATGTGCTTACTCCTAATCCAACTCCCCTCCCACCTTATTCACTCTCATCAGCCATTTAACATCTTCCTGTGTTTCGTACTAATTGTTTCAGCCGCACTTTAAAAAATGGTTTAAGTACGTTAATTATTTTTACATAAATGTGGACATCTCAGAGTAAAATTTATTCTGTGTCTACAGTTCATAGCAATCTCGTTACTTCGACTTAGCAAATTATATCTTTGAATTTTAAAATAATATATATGAGTCATCTAAAAATCTACACATCCTAGCCCATTTTAAGATGTTCCACTTAATTACTGGAGAATTGCTACTAAGTTTGAGTCTCTCGAAATAATTCGACAGTACAATATCTATATTTAATTTTATTAAATGAACTTTTATGATAATAGAATCTCTTTTTAAATCTTAGCTGGTTTTCCCTATGTACTATATTAAATTGTTTTATATTGTAGAACGAAACATATCATGAAAGATGCTATAATATTCACAACTGTAAACTTACTGCTCCCCTACCACCACCACCACCACCACCACCACCACCAACTTTACTGAAACATTTTTACCAACAGGTTCAACATTTATTTACGATCATTTCTGGGAGGAAACCAGAAATCAATTTCTTTCTTTTATTTCTTT
>OY744518.1:192629451-192669451 GCA_963556195.1 Sepiola atlantica | reverse complement strand
ACCAAATATTAAAAATAATATAGTATTCGAAGCCAAAATAATATTCCCTCGACAGTGCTATATACTGGTGAATACAAGGAATAATGCACATTCTATAAGTAATGTTACCTCAAGTAACAGTACTTAGCTGGATACTCCACCAGACTAGATGAATTCTTGTCTTGGAATCGTGTAAGACCAAGAGACCACAAGAAAGATATACTACAACATTTTTAACTTCTTTACAAACACCACGCTTGAGAAATAAAGCAGAACTTTAATCGAATATTTGAATATCTATGTATCTCATATAGAGCTTTATTGTTCCTGATTTTCATAAACGACCTCCCTGATGACATTGAGTCTGAGATAGGTATATTTGCTGACGACACCACGCTTTACTCTCGTCATGTGGGCAAAACGGACGCGATCATATCCGAGGAAATCGCTGAATCCTTAGAAAATGACCTCCAGACTGTAGTGGATTCGTGTTATTAATGGTTGGCAACTTTTAATGCCCCAAAGACAAAGCCCATTTCCTTCAATAAGTACAAAAAAAACCTCTTCTACCACCGATTGTCATGGCAAATAACACCATACCCGAGAATTCAACATTCAAACTCTTCGGCCTAACCTTCACAGGTAACATGAATTGGAACAAATACATTGAAGACATTGCCAAGGCTACAGCAAAGAAGGTGGGCTACTTCGACCGTGTTAGTAAACTCCTCACACCTGACATTATCCTGTATCTCTACAAAGCCAACATCCGTCCATGCATGGAGTATTGTTGCTACATCTGGGCTGGTGCATCATCCACTAGTCTCTCCCTTTTAGACAAGGCCCAAAAAAGAGTCGCCAACTTAATAGGTCCCTCACTATTCACCAAGTTCCAGCCCAGGGCCTTTCGCCGCAATGTTGCATCTTTGTGCTTGTTTTACAAATACTTCAATGGATTGTGCTCCGATGAACTGGCTGCTTTGGTGCCCCCTCGACGTAAATACACTATACTAACTCGACAATCAGCTAAATCCCATCCATTCACTGTGGAGGTCCTCAGATGCCAGAGAGCCTTCTACTCCAATAGCTTCTTTCCTCGAGCTTCCGGCCTCTTGAACTCCCTCCCTGCTCCCTGTTTCCCCGACTGTACCGACATGCAGAGGTTTAAACATACATCTCGCTACACAGTTCCAAACCTAGGATGACACACTAAACCTACTCTCTAACTCTCAGTAGCCCCTTACGTCTACAATGGCGGCCTGCCTTGTTTGTGGGCGAATTATGTTAAAAAATATAATGTTAGCCTCAAGAAAATCGCCACTTGATTTTTGAGAACTTCAACTGAAGTAAAATGAAACAAGAGAGATACACACATATCTATACATATATTTACATATATATATATTTGTGTATTTTATGACGCCTACAAGACGGTAAAAATGTTATACACACACGCATACGCAGACACACACACATATATACATATATATTTGTGTGTGTGTGACGGTTACAAGATAGTAAAAAATGATTGAAGTTATTCGATTTCTAGCACTAACAGTGAGGTTAAAACGCTGCTTTAAAATTCACACAACGGAACAAACCAATTTACTGATTTACTGATTAGGTACATACCATCGAAGTCGGAAGGTTAATTCATTTGCATATGAATTTACAAAAAGGCATTTCATTATTTAACTATTTTTTTTATTGCTTTTAAATTCAATGGTTGCATAGTTTTATTTGCGAATGCTGTTTTAGTTTGTGGAGAAATGCGTAGAATTTGTCGTCAAATGTTACATCCTACCCCCCCCCCCCCCACACACTTGCTTCTGAGAGGGATTGATTTGATTCTCAACAAGTTATGATCTATTTCTAAATTGTAAGGAAAGACCCTTCCCATACGAACCATCGCTTAGGGAAAAAACGAGTCTGCCATTCTAATTCTGTTTGATAAATGAACAAAAAAATATGAATTTCTTCCTGACTCTCTACAAATCAAGGGAGGCGCGAGAGCGCTCTATCCCTTAATAGACCTCACGAATGGCCTATGCTGGAAATCTCATTTCTTTTATCAATCATAACTCAAAAACCAATAAACCTAATTTTTATTTGATAGGTTCTATAAGTGTGTAGAATTTCAGCATCATTAGTCAAGGCAACCCAGAGATCCAGAAAGTTCAATCATGAAATCATGTTATCTGTGTGTACTTACGTACGTACGTACGTATGTGCCACACTGTATCTCATCAACTATTTGATGGATTCAGCTGATTTTTGGCAGAGATAGAGGTTCTAGGGTCTAGTTGATGGCATTTTAATTTCAGTTTACCATATACCTTAGTTTTTCAGAAAATTCCAAAAAACCTTATGAGAAGGCATTGTATTGAGACATAGCCTTTACAAAAATAGTGACATTCCATGAAAAATGCCAGTATACTGAAATCATATTCCCTTAATAGGGTTAAGATGAAAATTCATATACACTAAATGTACAAAAGCAAGGAAATTCCCAAATTTTTACACTTTTATTGTCATTAAGGGTATGACTACATATCAACCAAACCATTTCATTATCACATCACTACAGTATAAATCTCTATGCATGAGTGGATGAAGTGTGTGAGGTGCGCTGAAGAAAAATTTCTACCAGTAAAATATATAGCCCTGTTGTTCTCGCATGCCCTTAATAACAATAAAAGTGTAAAAATTTGGGAATTTCCTTGCTTTTGTACATTTAGTGTATATGAATTTTCATCTTAACCCTATTAAGGGCATATGATTTCCGTATACTGGCATTTATCATGGATTTAAAAGGAATTTGATATTAAATAGTCTGTAACTGAGTTCGAATCTTGCGACCATCTGACATTATCATCTCCTACACTGATGATAGCAAATGTTTGAAATGCCGGCGTATGTAGGTGAAAATAATTTAATATTTTATTAAATAAACATTGTTGTAGGCCCCTTAAAGATATTAAAGTTGAGCCCTGTTCGGGGAGTAAAAAATAGACTGTCACGTAGCTATATGCCATGTTCTGACAACGTACGTTGAACACTCTCGATAAGTCTACTGTCTGTGTCCGCTTTGTTTAAACATAAATAGAACCTAATTCCCTGTCTTCACGTTGCAATTTATCGTGGCCGTTTGGTTAGAACGCTTGTCTGCGGAGTCTAGGGTGACTTTGTAACGTGGTTCGAGTCTTGCGACCGTCTGAAATTATCATATTCTACACTGATAGCAAAAGCTTGAAACGCCGTTGTATGGCGGTTAAAATAATTTAATATTTACTTAAATATATATATATATAAAGTAGTTATTCACGGACACGTTTTTCGCCGTTACTAATAGAACTGAACCGACCATTATGAATTATGGAATGTAGATTCTAGGCAACACGCGAGGTGCGTTACTTTTTGGTGGAAACTTTACCGAAATCTTGCACCGCATAAAAAAAAACTTTTCAAATAAGTGAGGTACGAAAAATTAATAGAGAAAATAATTGCTCTACATCAAATTTTTAGCTATATTCATGTAATAACATTTAAACTGGACTGGTGCGCCCACGTGAGCGCCAATAATACGTATTTTCGGAATAAAATCCTAAACTAATGAACTAATAATGAATTATGGGATACGTATTCTAGGCAACCTAGTGAGTAAAGTGGGCACATTATTTTTCTTTTGTAAACTTTACTATTTACGGAGTATGTACCCGAAACCGATTAAAATAAGAGAGATACAACTAGTTAGGAGTAGGAAAACTCAGAAATAATACTAGTCTTTATTTGCTTATGCCAGTTTTGTTTTCTCTTTGCCACTGGACATAAGCAATGCTGGTTCAAAACAGGTATAGATTACACAGCCTTTGTTTCAGTATCGACTTCCATAGACTGACAGGAGGTATCCATTGTATGTCAGGACTGAAAAGAGACCTTTATATACATAGTCTCGGAACCATTAAAACTATATATATAAAAAAAAAAAAAATTAGTCCAAAGTCGTTCGGTGGAAAATTAAAGTAATTTTCCACCGAACGACTTTAGACTAAATTTTTTTTTTCTTGTAAGCCAATTTACTTTTTACAGTCACTATATTAGTTTGCTTCCAAGAATTTACGCTAAACTTTACATTATTTAAGGGATCATCAGTTTTTTACCATGAAAAACTGTTTCGGGAATTTAAAAACAAGACAGTATTTTATCTCATGGCTTCCCAGCAGAGTTGATCTAACCCCGCTTCCCTTAAAAGACAAGAACAAAAACGTTCCGTATATTAGATCTAAGTTTTGTTCCAGGTAAATGTTAAATTTATTTTGTTATTAAAAAATGTCCTCTTTACCTGTGTTGTTCGCCTGTGTCTAAGAAAATATATCCGTTCTATTTATCTTCCTCCCACAAGGTAAGATGTGACACAAGGTCCGGAAAGTGGGAAAGAACCAGCGCTCGAGAATTTGAGCACTCTGGCAGCGCCGTCGACATTCCCCGGTAGGGACGCCTCAGACAGTAAGCAATAAACTTACTCCTCCACAAAGAGGGGAGGTAAAGCCTGGGAGGGTGCACCTCCTAGAACTGCACAGGACCGACAACCCCCAATAGACCGGCGTAAATCCAGACCCGAAGGCCCGGACGATACCGGTTTATTAGGCGGGGTAAAACCCCCTGGTTAATATATCCGTTATTTACAAAAATCTTGCTGTATTTTAAAGTGTTCGGACGAATTCATTACACTACTTTTTAGGTGATTTATAGTTTTATGTATTTTTTATTCTTTTATTATATTTAGTTTCATATTAAAAATATTTAAGAATTAATATATATATATATATATATATATATATATATATATATATATATATATATATATATATATATATATATATATATATATATATATATGCATTTTTTTCCACTACATATAGATACGTTTACACATATTCTACATTATTTTTATTTAGATAGTTTTGGATTTGCTTTATCAATTTACTTTGATTAATTTGATATGACTTAAAGGCGTCAGGATAGCGAGTAATTGCCTTATTTAATAAATATATATATAAATAAGGCAATGTGTGTGTGTGTGTGTGTGGCGGCTGTCTATTCCATTTCAGAGGTGCGACTATGGCTTTTCAGGCCTGCCGAACATTTACAGACCATACCACATAAGTGGCAGGTGTTGTGATGATCTGAGGGGATGCCATAAATTAAGCCACCTTTTGTTCGTGCAATATAGATGTGATTAATGAAAAAAAAAGTATTTCGCAAAAACAACGAACGCTGCAATCACCAGTAAAAACAATTACATAAAAATACATAAAAATATTTAGGTGATTAAAATCGTACATTTAACTAGGCAGGGGGTCATAGTCCAATGGTAAAACGCTAGACTATAGACATCAATATCGAAGATTCTTGTCTAAGTTAGCCATGCTGATGACGGATGTCAGCCTAAAATAGTGTCCATGGAGTACTTTTATGTACGTATAAAATTATATATATATATATATATATATATATATATATATATATATATATATATAATAAATATTTGTTGTTGTTTATTATCTATGTACGTATACGTTTCGTCCTTTTTAATAATCGGGACTCATCAACATAGAGATATGACTATTCACTACCGGTCATGCGATTCGAAACCCCGGATTACGAGTATTTCTGCAACTAAAATCCGACGCCTTAACCACACGGCCAATTGTGAACAACTCTTGTTGGAACCATTACTCCAGGTACTTAATTCCCCTGATGATCTGACAAGCAAGGACGTGCTTGGTAGTGAAACACGTGTAGGAAAACACTCTTTAATTTGGATATATATGATAAATAAATAAACTTTGAAAGAAAAAGTCTTTTGTGGTGGTGAATGATCTCCTGAACAGAATAGTTTGGTAAGCCTTCAAAAAATCACACACACACACACACACACATACACACACACACACACACACACAATATATATATATATATATATATATATATATATATATATAATTATTTCCACAATCAGACAACGCCGCAGCCCACAACCTATGACGAGCCCAAAGGAGGGCGAAACTCGAGTCTAGGACTTCATGTTCGTTTCTTTCATAGGTTGTAGGCTGCGGCGTTGTCTGATTGTGGAAATAATTATATATATCATCCCCCCTCCCCCATATATATATATATATATATATATATATATATATATATATATATATATATATATATATATATATATATGAAGAATGCAAATATTTTCGATTGACCGGATTTTACCGCCCAAAACACACACACACACACCCCCACACACACCCACACACACACACACACACACACACACACACACACACACACACACACACACACACACACACACACACACACACACACACACACACACGCATGATTTGGAAAAGCATAACTTTTGTGAAATAATGAAACCCGAAAATGTCGGAGATCCATATCTAGTTCGCGATTGCAATAGGAGGCAACACCCTGATATCCGATTCCGTATTTAAGCCGATAAATAAAGACTGCCACTTACTTGTGCCCCTCTCCGCCTTTAACCACCTACCAACATCATTTTTAGTTTAACAGCAGCCCCCACTCCACCCTTTTCCCCATCGGAAACTGGTCTCGTCGTGTCTGTCGCACAAGCACGTGTGCGGAACAGCAAGAAATTGAAGACAATCTATAATAATAAAAGATCATTGATGCGAAGTTTATCCAGCGGTAAGGTCCGTGGATTACGTAGTTGGCGCTTCGTGTCCGAATATCGGTCAAGCTGTCGTTTTAAGTGGATTAATAGCCTTTCGGGTTCGCTTCTTTTGATTAGTGGGGAAATAATAGGGTAGACTTTAGAGAAGCAACCGATCAAGGAGAAGGAAAAGTCCGAACAGACACTTGAGGCTTGTTGTTCCTTCGAACCCCTTTTTCATCAACGTGTCCAAAACGTATGTTGTATATGTTCTCCTACATCTATCTATCTATCTATCTATCTATCTATCTATCTATCTATCTATCTATCTATCTATCTATCTATCTATCTATCTATCTATCTATCTATCTATCTATCTATCTATGTATATGTATATACACATATATGTATATATGTATGTGTATGTGTGTGTATGTGTATGTGTATGTGTGTGTGTCGCTCACGTATGTACAAGATTCAAAACTAACCGCACGCACACACACACAAACACAACAGACAACACGGTGTCAAGGCCATAAAAATAAGAAAAAAAAACCCCGAAGCACTTCAAGAAATGGAGATGACCGATAAAATAAAGGTCAGAATCACACATACTTAAAAAAGCACACGACTTTGACCCAGAGAAGCAAAAAATAAAAAATAAATAAAAAAATATAAAAATATAAAAACACGTACACCCCCACACACCCACAAATGCGCTGAAACACGAAACAATAACATATTTTCTCAAATGAAACAACACTGTTTCAAATCGATTCACATATCTGAAGAGAGCGCACCACGCTCGAAACGCGTTATAAAATTATAAAATTATAAAATAATAAATAAATGTTGAAAAAAACTTTTACAAATGTTGGTAGCATTACTCCTTTACATATATACTTTTCTCTCGTTGGAACTGCACTGATGCTATACTACCCTCTTTTATCTCTCTCTCTCTCTCTCTCTCTCTCTCTCTCTCTCTCTCTCTCTATATATATATATATATATATATATATATATATATATATATACTAGTGTACAACCTCAGTTTATGATTTAAATTATTTTCGAATCAGTAATTTTATTTGTTCATATAATATAATTAGGAAATTCGTTGTGAATAAGTACCTGTTTTATATTTTTTAATTCAATGAATAGTAAATTGCATGCATTTAAATTGTCAAGTCTTTCCTGGAATAATTCGAAAACGTTTCTCCGTTGTGTTTTTTAAAAAAATATCTTCTTTCTCCAACTTTTTTGTATATATGAAGAGTTCGAATGCAAAACGCGATAAACGCCATTTAAAAAATGACGAAGTTAGCACGATAAAAAGTGTTACATTTCAACACTCTACCACACAATCAAATTATGTTTTACATAATATGATACAAGAATAATAAATACTTGCTTTCAATTAAAATAAGCTTATATTCGAAGTCTATATTGATTATATTCGTTCATTTATTGATTAAGGTTTCAATTTAAACAAATTGGATTCATCGTGTTTTGCATTCAAACTCTTCATATATATCTTCATCTCGCGTTCTTTGAAGTAGACAGGCCACTGCTGATAACACTACTACAAAAATCATGTTTTTCGTTCTCTGCTTGTTCACGCCAACAGCCATATCAAAATTAATATTCTGTCTGATTTTTCTACATTGCTTTCTTCATCATGAGGAAGTCTTTCAATAAAGACAAAACGTTGATGAATACATAAATCAAATAGGTTTTCGGCTTTCCTTTTTTTCATTTTGCATCTATCTATCTATCTATCTATCTATCTATCTATCTATCCAAATATATATATATATATATATATATATATATATATATATATAGAGAGAGAGAGAGAGAGAGAGAGAGAGAGAGAGAGAGAGAGAGAGAGAAAGGGAGAGAGGGGGATAGAGAAATGGAGAAAAATAGAAATATAGACAAAGAAGGAAAGAGAAGCAGAACGAGAGAGAGAGAGGGGGGGGGAGAGAGAAATGGAGAAAAATAGAAATATAGACAAAGAAAGAAAGAGAAGCAGAACGAGAGAGAGAGAGAGAGAGAGGGGGGGGGAGAGAGAAATGGAGAAAAATAGAAATATAGACAAAAAAAGAAAGAGAAGCAGAACGAGAGATAAGGAGATAGAGTGAGATAGAGAGTGAGAAAGAAAAAGAGAGAATTAAGAGAGAGGGGAGGAGAGAGGGAGAGGAGGAGAGAGAGTGGAATAAGGATGAAGCTAAGAAAATAGTATACTTGTAAAATATTGACCATTTATTTTCTATAAACAAGAGTAGTTGCTCAATAACAATAAGGAGCATAATGCGTGTAAGAAAGATGGAGAGAAGAAGAAAATATATATATATATATATATAGAGAGAGAGAGAGAGAGAGAGAGAAAGAGAGATACAACGTAGGCGGGGGAGGGGGGTAAAGAAAAGAGAACAAAGATAGAAAAATATAAGTCCTGACATTTTTTGTTTAAAAGAAACGAACAAAAAACTTACAATGTTTTAATAATTCGCCATTATGATTACACTAATTAAGTAAATAATTGTTAATACGCCAATAAACATTGGCTGACATACGCGTTTCAGACCACCCATGATTATTATTGGAGAATATATATATATATATATATATATATATATATATATATATATATATATATATATATGAGAGAGAGAGAGAGAGAGAGAGAGAGAGAGGGAGAGAAAGAGAGAGAAAGAGAAAGAGAGGGAGAGAAAGAGAGAGAGAGAGAGAGAGAGAGAGAACGGGTAAAATTAATTCCTCGAACATAACATATTTGCACCAAATTTATGCTCCCTTACTAAACTTATAATCAAAATATAATGATGCTAAACCTTATGTCTAGAATCCTTATTCCAATTTTGATCAAAATCCATTACATGATTTTGATTCAATGCAAATCTGAAATATTAAAAATTTCAAATGGGAAAGTGTGACCATATTATGCCCCACCTCCTAAAAACTCTTTAAAATACTCCAAAGAAACTGAAATTTGAGGAAAATTTATTAATCGAGGACTCATGCCTATTGTTATAATTTCACACAATTCGGCGGCATCTGAATTTTCACGAAGGAATTCCACCAGCTATTTACCCCTATGCATAAAACTAAATTAAACTAACAATTAAACCATATTTGGACCCTTTACGACATAATTTATATGGATCGGTTGATTAGTTTATCAGGGAATCCTGTACATACAAATATATAAACATATAATCATACCTAACTTGATAAATATACTAGCAGGGCTACCCTGCGTTGCCCGGGTTAGAATGTAGGAGAGCATCACATGCCACATCATATTAAGGAGAGTTTATTTTAATAGAAACCTTGATGTTGTGAGCTATATATCTTAGCCGCCGAGTTATTCAGATATGTTAATACTCTTAAATTAGCGCTTATAGTGTTAAACTATAAGTGCTAGTTTAAGAGTATTACAGTGTCCCAAGAACGTTCTAGGTAAAAACAGAGTTGTTTTGCGTTTAAGGAGAAATTGAGTATTTATTTACTTCCTCTCCAGGATGTTAGGCACAAGGCCAGTTTTATCTTACTCCCACAAGGTAAGATGTGACCCAAGGTCGGGTCGGGAAAGTCGGACTTGAAAAGCCAGCGCCCGAGAGGTGAGCACTCTGGCCATTAAAAATTGCCTGGGCAGGCCCGTCGGCATTCCTCGGTAGGGGCGCCTCAGGCAGTAAGCAATAAACTTACTCCTCCCCAAAGAGGGGAGGCAAAGCCTGGGAGGATGAACCTCCTAGAACTGCACAGGACCGACCCATAGATCGGCGTAAATACAGCCCCAAAGGCCAAGACAATACCAGTTTATGGGGTGTAGTATCCGTCGGAACAGATACTACACTTTGATCTTAGCCAAAAGGCAAATTGAGTAGCCATGTTTGTTTTTGCTGGCACCGTGTGAGTTTGCGTGCGACAGTGTGTATAAATATGGTAGGCATTGTAGATGTGTGTGCATATTGGCTTGCCTCTGTTTTGTACGTAAGAGAGTGTGTGTAAGAACTTGTGTGCGAGAGAGTAGATCATAAATGAGAAAAGTAGAATTTTGCCTGTGTGAAAGTATGTGAAAGTATGTGCGAACTTATGTATACACGTGAGTGTATATGGTGGCGCTGTGCGTATAGCAGTCCGTGAATGTCTCTCGTTACGTCTGCAGAGGGTCTTCGGTCTCAAGGCTGTAATCTGGATTTGCGACGTATGCACGTGTGTTTAGTTTGAAAGAAAAAAAAACGCCGAAAGGAAGATGTGTGCTGGGGTTTTTATATCACGCGCGAAATTCGTTGGTTGAAATAAAATGCTGATTGGGGACTTTGTCCAATCGAGAATCGATAATTAAATATTGGCTAGTTTCTACTGCTTCCTACAGATAAACGAACATACTATTTTAAACTTAAACGGGACAGACCGACCGACTGACGGACGTATCCGCTTATAATGAAGTAAATTCGTACGAATCAACAACCTTTTGGACAAGCTTTATTCCGGTGTTGGGTTCTCAGGTATTTATAGGAAAGGCTACACGCTGCCACATGTTGCCAACATCCATAAAGGAAACCGATTGGATTTTCCCAAGTTGTCAGTCCGCATCGTTATCCACTTCACCACGGTCACCTCAAGTCTAGGTAATCCTTGCGTATACAGTCACTGTAAAGTAACACACATTCGTATTTGATTACCAGATTCTCTCTCGAATCAGGCACTTACAGGATGGACCATGTGAATGGTGGCCAAGTTCTATAAGTGAAAATGATGCTATAAAATCGACTGGATTCGAACTTGGCACACCAAGTCATCAATCGGCGTCTTTATCTACTTCCCCACCATATGTACTTGAATAAATAAATAAATAAATAAATAAATAAATAAATAAATATATATATATATATATATATATATATATATATATATATATATATATATATATATATATATACACAGTTTTCACATGGAAGTATTAGCAATAGCTTGTCTATGTGCACGTAATTCTGCACACGCACACACATACCCCCCATATATATATATATATATATATATATATATATATATATATATATATATATATATATATATATATATATATATATATATATGCCTTCTATGGAAATGGTCGCAGAACCTGCTTGCTTCATAGGGAATCTCTCACTACTTACCGTTACCTTCATGCTTAACTCAATCTCACGAACCTTTCTCACGCGCGTATTTTGGAATCTGATCTTGACTACCTAATATTGTATACATAAATTCTAAGTTTACTTATACCATGTATCTTTAAAATGCCTGAATATTTTTACAGAGCTTCCCCATAGCAGTATGAGCGGTAGTTTGTCTTATGTGCACGTAATTCTGTACATATAGATATCTTCCTGCTATTAAGACTGCCCCACGATACGTCTGCATCATTTAGAACATCCAACTACGCCTCCTTATCGCCATGCTTTCCTACCGCCTTCTTGAACTTTCCTCATCCGTTCATGCGCATTTTGCATTCTGACTCCTACTACATACTGATGTATATATATAAATTCTACATGTCTCCTTATATAATATATCTTGAAAAAGCCTTAACAATATGGTTTAGACGAAATATAGATCAATACATATCTCTGTGTTAACGTCATTGTGTGTTTTTTTTGTACTTGTATTCATCCCAAACAAGGCATATTACCACTTAAGCATAAGCAGTAGGAGTCAGTTTTAGGGGGGCGGGAGCAACCTGGATAGGGAGTTGAGCAGGAAAATGTTTGTTCACATTACATTTAAACGTCTGCATGTTTGTACGGTCAGGGAACAGGAAGATAATTCTAAAGGGAGGCGGTCCGAGGAAAGAAGTTATCTGAGTAGAAAATCTTCTGGTATATAGGCACCTCTACTCGTGCTGGTCAAAAAAATAGAACATATGTATAAAACTGTAAAAATCATTCCGTTTGAGATAATTCTCGGCTTTTAAATTGTGTAGGCGAAATATTCTATATGTAAATAACAATTACAACTATTTTTAATCATTTGTCATATCTGCATATATCAGACTTGATTGTCACAGAGTAGTTTATTGTCACATTAGGAAATTCAACGTTTCAATTTAATAGAACATTATTCGTTGAGTAATCTCAAACTCAAAAAATTTATGTGTTTAAAAAGATTTTGCAAGTAATTTAATCATAATCTCTCATTCTTATTGAGGACAATCTGTGAGATGTAATTGGTGCTAAAATATTCCTATAATGCTAAACTAACTGAAATAGTTGGTTTACGATAGAAACTTTTTTTCATATCAATTGCAATGTCAGTTTTTCAATATTTCGCGTTTCAAAATAATAGAACAAGACAGCTAAGAAAACAAAATAGTTTTTTTTATTAACTTAAATACAGATAATAATTAATCAATCTTTAGTAGCAGAACCTTTTGTCTTGATAACAGCATCAATTCGCCGGGCATGGAATCAACAAGCTTCTCGCACTGTGTAGACACCGAATCCCATGTGTTCTGTATTGCAATCTTCATGGCTGCAAAGGTAGTAGGTTTTTCTTTGCGAAGCTTCCTCTTCATCTGATCCCACAAGGCTTCAATAACGTTAAAATCTGGCGAGTTCGCCGGCCATTCAAGAACAGGGATCGATTGTTCTCGGAGCCAGGAAGTTGTGGACTTGGCAGAGTGTGTCGGTGCCAAGTCATGTTGAAAAATGATGTATGTGGCGTCACTGTCAAACTGATTATCCAGCACTTACAGTAAATTAGCTTCCATGATATCTTGGTACACTGTTGCGTTTACATTTCCTTTGATGAAGCAGAAATTACCAACACCCTTAGCACTCATACAGCCCAAAACCATGCAAGACTGCGGGAACTTCACAGACTTCTTGACGCATTCTTGGTTATACCGTTCCGTGGATCTTCGCCAAACACGTGGCCCTTGGTCGCCGAAGGAAATACAAAATCGAGACTCATCTGAAAAGATCACACGCCGCCATTCGTCTGTAGTCCAGGTTTGATGAGCAGTTGCCCATCGTAGCCTCTTCAACATCTGATTTTTGTTAAGGAGCGGTTTGGTGGCAGCTATACGATTTTGGTATCCCAGTTGCCGGAGCCTTCGGTAGGTAGTGCTTCGTGAAACGTCGGCACCAGAAGCCTGTTTCCACTTTTAGTAATGTGGCTTGTTGACTGGAATCGACTTTTCTTTGCCACCTTGTCCAGTGCCCGGTCTTGTCTTTCAGTGGTGCTTTTCTTTCGTCCGCATTTCTTGCAATTGCTGTTGGAAACACCCTTAACATCTTTCTGGAGCACTTTGGTCACTACCGATTTTGAACATCCGACCTTGGTTGCGATTTCCATGTGCGTCTTTCCTACTTCCCGCAAATCGGACATTCGCTGCTTCTCAAACAAAGATATGTCTTTAAGCGACCCATAATGAGAGATTATGATTAAATTACTTGCAAAATCTTTTTAAACACATAATGTTTTTGAGTTTAAGATTACTCAACGAATAATGTTCTATTAAATTGAAACGCTGAATTTTCCAATGTGACAATAAACTACTCTGTGACAATAAAGTCTGACATATGCAAATATTACAAATGATTAACAATAGTTGTAATTGTTATTTACATATAGAATATTTCGCCTACACAATTTAAAAGCCGAGAATTATCTCAAACGGAATGATTTTTACAGTTTTATACATATGTTCTATTTTTTTGACCAGCACGTGTATAATAAGGGGTGGGATTTTGCTGCTAGTCGGTTGGGTGGAGGGTATTTTATGTTTAGGAGGTACAAGTACAGTAAGTTCATTTGGGCCACATTCCGTGGAAGTACTTATAAAACAATCCCAGGGATACAATACTGCGGCGATGCGACGGGAGCTGGAGTTTGGCAGACAATGTGGGACCTATTTTATTTTCATCTCTGCATTCTATCGAACTTCACCCGCTAAATATATGCATTAAAAATGTTTTAGACAGTACAGGCACCCGCTCAGTATAAGTAGATGTTTGTATGTACTCATCCATGTATGAGTATGTACAAGTGCCCCCCTCCCCCCACGAAACGAATTTCGTCTACCCCAGGACTTTGGGTGTGGGAGGTCGAACATCCCCGTTTATCTGAAAGAATGTGCTTATCTCACGGTTCAGGTGTGTCGGAATTTAGCCGCCTTATTTCCTTTGGCTGTCATTTATTGAATAGTTTATTTGTTTTAGCTGTTCAAAAAAAACAAAAAAAACACGCGTACGCGCACGCACATACATATACACATTTATTCATTTTATTTAACTCTCCAGGAGGTTAGACACAAGGTTAGGTATTAAGTTGAAAAGCCAGTCCACTAGGATTAGCGCACTTTGGGCCTACAGAAAAATGCCCGAGCATATTCGTCGGCATTCCCTGGTAGTGGCGCCTCAGGTAAGGCAAAGCTTAGGAGAGTGGACCTCCTGGTACTGAACAGGACCGTACCTCAGCCCTGACAGCAACAAAGTCAATGTCGAACCGATTGTCGAGGACGTACCCCAAACAGAAATATATTTATAATATAAAATAAATTACGAAATTATGGGAATATGATTTACCATTTATAAAAAAAAATCTATAAAGAAACCAAAAGAATACCTGTCCCAAGACAGATAAAATTAAATCCTTGAACAGAACAGGTTTTATGTGCTCTTACGAAGATTACATTCAAGATATAATGATACTAACCCTTATGTCTAGAATACTTATTCTAATGTTGATCGAACTCCATTACATACACATACTTAATGTATAAGAGGTCTTTAAAAAGAAATTGAAATTCAGTGAATCTTGCTTAATTGGTATCTAATGACTATAGTACAAATTCAATGCAGATTTGTATATACTACAATTTTCTAATGAGAGGCTGTGTCCATATTATGTACCTTTAAAATACGTCAAAGAAACCGAAATTTGGAGAATATTTATTAATTGATATCTATGTTCTATTTTTAACATTTTATAAAAATCGGAGGTCTCTGAATTTTCACGAAGGGTTTCCACTCTCCTTTTCTCCTATTGCTTAAAACTAAATTAAACTAAATACAGCCCACATTACGACCCCTTACGCCCAGCAGCTGTGTTCAAAATCTCATAATGATCGGTCAATTAGTTTACGACCGAATCCCGTACATACAAACATGCAAACATATAAACATACTTAATTTTTAGTCAGCCATGGTTTCTCGTAGAGACTGGATCCCTGCGTAGATCTTTGTCGAATAAAGCTTCTTCAAGCAAACTCAGTCTTCTTAAACTCATTCTATTCTATCCTTTTGACTAACTCATTACACGGACATATCATTTTTTAACTCGCCACAAGAACTAAAGCTTTTTTCTTTTATT
Source organism: Sepiola atlantica (assembly GCA_963556195.1). Taxonomy (NCBI): domain Eukaryota; kingdom Metazoa; phylum Mollusca; class Cephalopoda; order Sepiida; family Sepiolidae; genus Sepiola; species Sepiola atlantica. Next base: position 192,653,397 of record OY744518.1, on the reverse strand, counting down.
TGTTTATACCATATAGCCAATACTTCATATTTCCGTTATCTGAATAAGGGATTTTTCCCAAAATATTATGTTATACGGACACCAACATTAAGTGACATCGACAGCAAGTAAGATTTCTAATTTTTTTTAAATAAACAATATGCTTCGGAAGATGAATTACTTCCCTTGATCACTCTTTCTTTTTTAGTCAGCCATTGTTTCTCGTAGAGACTAGATCCCTGCGTAGATCTTTGTCGATTAAAGCTTCTTCAAGCAAACTCAGTCTTCTTAAACTCATTCTATTCTACCCCTTTGACTAACTCATTACAATTTATTCGACAAAGATCTAAGATGGAAAAATACCTCAAGTCTGAACGATTGGACTTCGACCCGTTAAAACTGGACGCTGCCGACACGTGGCGACACTAAACGAGGTCTTTCAACGCTGTCAACGGCTCTCAACTAACGGACGAGTTAAAACTGAATTTGTTAATCAACCTCGTGTCTCCGCCATTTTTTTTTGTTTATTGTTATAGATTTTAGGCGCTAATAGGCGAATGAACGCTCATTTAATTACATCTCGCTAACTAAGCAGTGAGAGGGTTAACTCCCTATTTTAGATGCATTTTACTACATTATGACGTATATTATTATTTTATTTTATTTTTTATCATTTAAAAGGAGATTGTAGTTTGCTTGAAGCATTGCTGGTAAATATAAGTGCAGGTTTGTAATCCGAGGCTGTAGCAATGCGATGTAGGTACCGGAAGGTGGAGAGGGTGAACAGAAACAAACGAGGAGAGAAAACGAGAGTGGAATCTCAAAACGATTTATTAATATTTCACGTAAAAACAGATTAAATACTAGGACAGTAAATACTGTCAGGTAAATAAAAGGTTCCGGCACAAGGTAATCTTTTTATTATTCATTCTATTTATACACACATAAATGAAATCCGTGAACGCGTTTCATAGTTTTACTAATCGTCAGCTCGGCTAAGTTACCTCTGGTTCACGAGCCTTTGTCAATTTTTATGTGTGATTTTTAGCGCCTTAAATCTAAATCTTTTTTTATTGTTATTGTTTTTCTTAGGCTTTATAAAGATAGAGATATAGAGATTAAAGAAGCATTCTATATACATCATTTCATATCCTAATTTTTACCAATAAATTTCAAATGATGCCTTGGTGCGATTGGTAGCATACATCATTGAAAAGTTGCTAAAGTCTTATGAGGATATGGGGTGCCGAATGTCACTCAAGATCTATTTTCTCCATTCCCACCTCAACTTCTTCCCGCCAAACCTTGGAGCAATGAGTGAAGAGCATGGAGAAAGATTCCACCAAGACATTACGAAGATGGAGAGCAACTATCAAGGCAAATGGAACCCCGACATGATTGGAGACTTCTGCTGGATGCTCTTGCGTGACATCCCGGAGGCAAAATACACCATATCTTCTAAGAAAACACACTTTTGATTGTCTGTGGTACTATGAATTGTGTAATTGTGTCATCCAAGTATATTCATTCAATCAGTGTTCTTTATCTATCCTGTTTTATGTTATAAGCTGCTGCAACTCTTGAAATATGCACATTTATTCTCTGTTTATACTAAAATGAGATTATTTAAAAGCCAGAAAACTAGAGGTGATAAGGCAAAACTATTTATAAATTTCAATTCAGTACACCAAAATTAGCAAAAAACTTTTTGGTCTGAGCTTGGCTCAGACCAAAATTTTGTTGTTATAAACCAGTGTAATTAATCGTAATTAATAATTAATAATAATTTACCAATTGATTTTGAGGTCTTTTTTGCACATGGGCAAATTATTTTTTTGTAAGCTTTACGATTTAGTAGGTGTTCCCACTCAAACTCCCCCTAAACTTTTAGAATAAGTTAGATACAAAAAATTAAAAGATAAAAGAATTACATAACATTTTTAGTTATATTAAAGAATACATTTTTAAATGATCGGTACACGCATGAGTGCCAATAATATTATGTGCTCAGTAAAATCCTAAACTATTGAACTTATTCTCATGAATTATGGAATATGTATTCGAGGCAACAGGGCGAGTAATGTTGGCACATTATTATTCTTTTGTAAACTTTGCCATCTAGTGGGTGCCACCGATACTGTACCATACTTCCCAAAGAAAGAAAAAATATATAACTAATGCTATATTTATTGCTTCTACCTGTCACAGGACGGGTATTTTACTACTAGTATATATATATATATATTCACTTGTTTCATTTTACTTCAGTTGAAGTTCTCAGAAATCAAGGGGATCCTTCCTGAGGCTAACGCTTGATCTCTATAAGAGATACATATATATTCGAATATTCGATTAAAGTACTCCTTTATTTCCCAAACGTGGTGTTTGTAAAGATGTTAAGAACATTAATATTCGTCTCTCCAATTGACCAGTTAATTATGTTGTAGTATATCTTTCTTGTGGTCACTTTGTTTTACCGAATTCCAGGACAAGAATTCATCTAGTCTGGTGGAGTATCCAGCAAAGTATTGTTACTTGAGGTAATATCACTAGGAGAACGTGCACTATTCCTCATATGAGCAAGTGTATTGTCGTGCTGAGGGGATCTTATTTGTGCTTCGAATACTATGTAATTTTGAATTTTTGGTCAGGGTTTACTTGTAGGGTAAAGTATCCTCATGTCAGGTTGTCCTGACACACCCTTGTACAGAGAGACCGAAGACACTCGAGAATAGTGTCTAGTAGGTAATTCAAATAGCAGCAAACCATTATTTATGCAGGCTCTATTGAATACTACGGAGTTTTCTCTTTTTATTATCTTCTTTGTTATCTTCTCGACGCGGCGAGCGAGTTTTCTAATTTCGCGTGGTAGTTTAAACATTATGGCCCCGAGCGTTGTTTCGTTGGCCATCACTCAAGCGCTTTCGATCTCGCGTCGTCATCAGGAGGTTGTGTCTTATTTTTCCTCTTCGTGCTGTTAACCTTTTTAATAGTGTTTTTTTTCCTTCTTTACTTTTTTTATTTAATTTTTGATTTGATTTTAATTATTAAAGACGGAGCGGGCGTTAGTGCCAGTATTAAATTATATTTTATTAATGTTGGGTTGCAGTTTTTTTAATATATAGGACTTCGAGGATTTTAAGTCTGCGTGTGCAATTATTTTTATGGATGATTTTAGTGTTAGTTGTTAGTATTTTCTTTATTTCGGTCGATTCTATAGTTTTCTTTGTGTGAGATATGTCGTTGAAGATAACACACACACACAGACACACACACAGACACACACACACACATATTTATAAGGAGATTGTAGTTTGCTTGAAGCATTGCTGGTAAATATAAGTGCATGTTTGTAATCCGAAGCTGTAGCAATGCGATGTAGGTACCGGAAGGTGGAGAGGGTGAACAGAAACAAACGAGGAGAGAAAACGAATCTCAAAACGATTTATTAATATTTCACGTAAAAAACTGATTAAGTACCAGAATAGTAAATACTATATATATATATATATATATATATATATATATATATATATATATATATATATATATATATATATATATATATATATTCTCATTTTTAATAAATACATATTTTTAATATCCATAGACACATATGTTTCACAAACAATCATCAGTATGGATGTTGTAACTGACTGCCGGTCGAACGATTCGAACTCCGGACCCGAATGCAAGCTTCTTACAGCTCGGCCGTCGTGACAGCCACATTACAAATGCGTGAGAAATAAGCCCTATATGTTTTAATTGTAAATAATGTAAAAATAATGTAAATATAGAGTAAGACAGTGTTTTTATCTACCCAAGGGAGAGAACTCGCAACATTGTTGAATTTTAATCGTTTATTATATTTCTCTCAAAGTGCTCGACTTGAACGGAGCTTACTTTTCACCTAAAGTCTAATTTTGTATCTACAATCTAAAAGATATGCGTAAATAGAACTCTGCCTAATACTACAATGAAAACAACCTTAGAATTTAAAAACAAAAATAACAATAATGATATGTAATTTTGTAAATCAATATGCAAATTAGTTAGTCCGATTACGTGTATCACGTTTACATGAAATATGAAGTTCTTGTTTAACGCAAACTTAAAGAAAGGCTTGTGAACATAAAAAATATATAACAAAATAACAATTCCCTAAATGCACTGTTCTCTCGTATGTTAGAACATGATCATTCCTTTAACTTAATCAAGCTAGACTCAGTAAATTCATTTCATCCCAGTAAACGAACAAAACTTAAATTTAAGATCCAGCTTAGCTATTTTTACACCACCTTCCTGAAAAATCTTTGTACGTAACATCAATATTAAACGTAACAAAAACCATTAATTCTACTTGAATTTTACTTGAATTTCACTTGAATTTTAACGTCTATGCTTTATTTAAAAAAAAAGAATAAAAACCTATTTCACGCCATAAACGCTTCACGTATTTCAAATTTAAACTTGTATGTTCTTCTTGAAATCAGTCATCTAGTAAAATTTTTTCAACAATAAAGACGAAATGTTGATAGACATAAACAATTTTCGATGTTACTTTTTTCATTTCACCCCCCCTCATATATATATATATATATATATATATATATATATATATATATATATATATATATATATATATATATATAAGTATAAATTTTTATTTATACAAACATTATTGGTTACATATGTGCATACATGTTTCGGTTGCACTTTTCCCAGAAAGTCCAGCTCATCAGACCTTTCTGGGAAAAGTGCAACCGAACCATGTATGCACATATGTAACCAATAATGTTTGTATAAATAAAAAAATATACTTATAAACAGCTCTACTTGTTATTGAGCACTTTTTATAAACACTTGAGTTTCTACGGATTTACATTTACAGAAACTAATACAATACATGTACGATATATATATATATATATATATATATATATATATATGTAAACTAGCAAAACCTACCCGCCCTCCGGGCAACAATTAATGTCTTTATTCAGATAATTCCATAATTTTAACAATAAACTTTGGTAAATTTGTAGATTAACATCCTCAGCTAAATTACCCCCCTCCTTAAAAATGAGATTCTTCTTTTTAGGGTTATTCTACATTGTTAGGGCAGTTCATATGTTTTAAACACTAACCCTAAGTTCGACTGGCAAGCTCTAAAACCACACGCAATCGCCACAAAAGGGTCACCACAAATGAGGTATTTAATTAGTTAGATCATTTTAAAGTTCTTTATTTAATTTTCACCGGAAACGTAAACACAACTAAAATCAGTTTCTTAAAACTAAAATAAAAAAATGACGTATTGTAAAAAAAAGTAAAAGATCAAAGTAAATACAAATATGGGTAAATTTGCAGATTAACACCCTTCATTAATACCCCACCACACCGAAAAAATTACGCTCTGCTCTTTTAGGCGATTAACACTGTGGAAAACGAAATGAAAGAAAGACAAATATTTTAGAATTTAGAGTGAGGAATTAGTTTTATATATATTTAACGTAAAATGTTCCCACATTCCGGGCCATTGTATTTTTTTAGGGAACTTACCAAATTATTTTACCACTAACCTTAAGTCCGGGTGGCAAGGTCATAAAACCACGCGTAATCTCCTAAAAAAGTAGCAGCGGATTCAACTCCCATAACAAAAAAGAATCTAGTTAACTGCCCTTAAACTGGTACGAAAAAATGAATTTATATGCGAAAATTTTGCCCCACTTTAAATTCTAAAATAATTGGATTTTTTTCTTTTCTTCCTTCCATCAAGTTAAAAAAAGGGGGGATTTAGCGGTAAATGATAATCTACAATAATACTAAAATATGAATCTCTATTTTATTTCGTAATCTGGACAGATCACAATGCTACTATACTTTTGTTAACATTTATAAAATAAGCATTAATTTAATTAATAAAAAAAAGTTATTTATTCATTTTTCACGGAACATCTAAAAACTTCAAAAAGAGGGGGAGAGAAAGGGGCAGAGAAAGAGAGAGAGAGAGAGAACGAGACATCACACTCTCCCTCCCACTCCTCCTTTCACTTCTCGCTTCTGCCTCGCTAGTAGCAAGCCACAACCTTCGGTAAGGTCGTCAAGGGAACGCATGGAATTAAAACTTTGGGTGTTTTAGTTATTTTTTCGACTTATCTATTAAATAACTTTAAGTAATTACTGTTAATATAGACGAAACTATTGCATATAGGTAGCAAACATAAGCCAATGCAATTCCAAATTAATAATACTAAAAATTGTTATGCTAATTAAGTAGTCAAAAGATTCTTTCTTAATCTTTTATCTCCATTATATATACAGAATATCAAGATTTTATGTTGTATTATTGATTTAAATAACAGTATCCTGTTTTGATTATAATATAGGAATGATAAATGAACACAAATTTCGCTTTAATTATTTAGATATTTGGAGGGATTCAATAAACTAAACGATGTTTTACAGCAATAAGTAATTGACTTGTTTTTCTTTAATTTATTTCCTACAATAAGATCTCTATATACACCATATATAAACCTCAACGGGGCGTACCTTAACGTAGATAATTAGATAGATATGAGTGAATAGATAAATATATATATATATATATATATATATATATATATATATATATATATATATATATATATATATATATATATATATATATATATATATATATATATATATATATATATGAGAGTGGAAATTACGAGCGAGAGATTTTGAAATGTTTCAACCGCAGGTTCTATCTTTTTTCGTGTTGTTATTTCAATGTTTTCTTTAACATTTAACACTCACGTCCGAACGTTTGCCCCCCCCCCCCTTTCACAAAAAATCGTAATCTCATTGGACTTGACTTCAGGGGCCACCAAACTCTGATTGGTGTTAATTAAACACGGACCACACAAGACAAAACGAATCCTATTTTATCATCGAGGGCAAAGAAGAGAACACACTTTGGTTCTTTGTAAACTCCGACATTTCTCTAGAAGTTTTCTTCTTTTCTTTCTTTCTTTTATTCTTTCTTTCTTTCTTTCTTTCTTTCCTTCTTTTTGTCTTTTAAGAACGAATATGCACTTTCATGTTTCTTTCTCTGGCAGACTTGTTTACTTTTCTCTTCTTTCTTCCTTTATTCCTTTCTGTCTAAGATAACAAAAATATCATTTCTTGTCCCTTTCTTAGGCAGTTTTCTTTCTTTCACATATAACCTCTTCCTCTCTTTCTTTTGTTCTTTCTTTTTTCATACTTTTATTCTTCTTGTTTTGATCCTTTCTTTCTTTTTTTATTTATTTCATTCATTCTTTCTTTCCTTTTTTCTTTCTTTCTTTCTTTCTTTCTTTCTTTATCCTAATTCCCTTCCCCTCTTTGTTTCTTTCATTTGTTCTTTTTTCTTTCTTCATTCTTCCCTCTTCTCCTTTGCTTTTTTTCTTTCTGTACATTTTCTTTCTTTCCTTTTTTCTTTTTTTACACATACCCACCATCTTTCTATTTTTTCTTTTTTCTTTCTTTCTTTCATTCTTTTTTTCCTTCTTTCTTTCTTTATTCTTTCTTTATTTTTCTTTCTTTCTTTATTCTTTATTTCTTTATTCTTTCTTTCGTTATTCTTTCTTTATTTCATTGTTTCCTTCTTTCTTTCTTCTTTCTTTCTTTCTTCTTTCTTTCTTTCTTCTTTCTTTCTTTATTCTTTCTTTCTTTCATTCTTTCCTTCTTTCTTTATTCTTTCTTTTTTTATTCTTTATTTCTTTATTCTTTCTTTCTTTCTTTTTTTCTTTCTTTCATTCTTTCATTCTTTCATTCTTTCTTTATTCTTTCTTTCTTTTTTCTTTCTTTCTTTTCATTTTATATTTTATCTGAATCACTCTTCTGTTATCTTTGTTTCTACCTTTGTCAGATTATTCGGCGATCTCCTTTCTTCACAGAAAACCATCTTTCTTTCTTTCTTTCTTTCTTTTTTTCTTTCTTTCTTTTTGTACAAATGAATACATTTCCTTATATATTTTCTTTCTTCTTTCTTTTCATGTCATAAATAACTTTCTTCCCCATCTTTCTTTCTTCTTTCTTTCATTTTCTTTCCATCTTTATTCTTAATTTTTTCCCGAAATATTTTTCATTTTTTTTCTCTCGTTTTTCTAAAACATCACATATCTCTTTTATGCTTTCTTTCTGTTTTCTTTCTTCTAAGACAACAGTTTCTTTCTTTCTTTCTTTCTTTCTTTCTTTCTTTCTTTGTATATCACTCAGCCGACTGTTTCTCTTCTTTCTTTTAATGTCATATAACACTTTCTTTTTTCTCTCTTCTTGTTTAATTTTTTCCTCGAAAATACTCTCTTTCCGTCTATCGTCTTTCTAAAGCCGCACATTTCACTTATATTCTTTCTTTCTGATTATCTTCCTGAAACAAAAAATTCTCTTTTTCTTATTTTTTTGTCTCATACAACATTTTCTTTATTTTTTTTTTTAATTTCTTCTTTTTTCTTTCATTCTTTTTTTTCAGAAATACCTTTTCATTTTTTCTTTCTCTCTTTTTTTCTTTTCTCTATTTTTTATAAAGACTTTCTGTCTTTTTCTTTCTTCTTTTTTTCTTTTTCAGAAATACCCTTTCATTCTTTCTTTCTCTCTTTCTTTCTTTTATTGTGTTTCTAAAGTCGCACATTTCACTTTCATTATTTATTTCTCTCTTTTTTGTCCGAAACAACAGTTTCTTTCTTACTTTCTTTCTTTCTTTTTTTCTTTCTTAGAAATCCTTGCCGCATTTTTCTTTCTTTCTTTATATATTTTTCCGACGACCCCTTTTCCTTCTTTCTTTTCATTTCACGCAACACTTTCTTCATTTTTAAAATAAATTCTTAATTCCGTTTTTGACTTTCCCGGTGGCCAAAGACATAAACGCAAGGGCACAAATGTTGCGAAAAAAAAATGGATGCCATAAATAGCATGTCGTCTGCTAATCGTACCGTGACTAGCACCGGTTGACGGTTATCCAGAAAGGAGGAGGAGGAATAAGGGGAACACCGTTTCGGCCCTACCCCCACGGAGACGTCATTTCTATCATTTCATTACAAGAATTTTTTAGAGTTGACGGTTGAAGAATGCGAAAGCGCGTCAACTGAGTACACCGCAAGAGAAGAAAAAAGTTCCGCACAAATAAAATAGTTCCGTTGATAAGTCCGCGATTATGATTTAAGTCGTCGTCGTCGTCGTCGTCGTCGTCGTCGTCGTCGTCGTCGTCGTCGTCATCATCATCATCATCATCATCATCATCATCATCATCATCATCATCATCATCATCATCATCATCATCATCATCATCATCCAGTTGTGGTAGTGTTACGGATCTTCATGACTCCCACGCCACCTCACTCTATCCCCCGTCACACCAGTTGGTTCTTCAAAGGTGCATTGTGTGTGTCATCTGCGAGTTGCCTCACCTAGCTTCGGTGCGGTCTTCCCCTAACTGAATTACATCCTTGTTTTTCGCATCCACAAAAGAACATCGCTGACGACTTCACCTTGAGCCCCGAGGAAGGTTTCCGTAGAGTTGCTTCCCCGTGGGCTGCTGCTCTTAGCACTCTCGTGTACACACCTTACATTTTTCTTCTCTAATCTTTTGGTAAAAGTCCAAGTGCTAGTTCTTCCATATACCAGAACGTATGTAACAATGGCTTCAAAGAAGTTACGTTTCATCTTCGTTGGAAAATTTGACTTCCAGATGCTTTCATCTTGTCCAGTCCAGCTCACGCTTTTCCTTTGTGAAACATGTCCTGTTAGAGGAATTCATTTTACCCATCTTGGGACGGGTATTCTTCTAGTACACACACACACACACACACACACACACACACACACACACATATATATATATATATATATATATATATATATATATATATATATATATATATATATATATAATTATTAATGACAATATATGTATTACCATATACCATCAGTTCCTTTTACTTTGTAGTCTCCTTAGAAGATTCAGCTCAATGCTTGTCAATTATTGATAGCAGAGCAAAATATAAGTCAGTTTATATTATATTCCAATAACAATAGTTTTATTTTATTATTTTTATTTTTTCACATTTCCAAAAAGTATAACATTTCTGTGAGATATATTTTTAACGGTCCGTTACATTTGTCTTGCGCCAAACAACATTTTTACGTCAATATCGTCTCTGCAACACTGCAAAATACTCAGAAAAAATTCACAAAGAGCAAAAACTCAGTGGGATCTCCCACGTGTGAGTTTTTGCTCTCTCTTTTTGTTTGTTTTTAGTTTGTTTTCACCCTAAAAAGAAACTACTGTATAGTGTAGGTGTTTTCAAGACACTTTAATCCAATAACTCTTTACTCTTTATGAATTTTTTTGTAATGTTGCAGAGACGATATTGACATGTTGTTTGGCACAAGACAAATGAAACGGATCGTTAAAAATATATCTCACAGAAATTTTATATTTTTTGGAAATGTGAAAAAATAAAAATAATCAAATAAAACCATGGTTATTGGAATATAATATAAACTGACTTATATATATATATATATATATATATATATATATATATATATATATATATATATATATATATATATATATATATGTAATTCTGCCAATAGCCATATACGGTTCAGAGACATGGATTCCTGGAGAACAAGAAGTCAGAACCCTGTTGGTGTTTGAGATGAAATGTATTAGGACAATACTCAAAGTTACTAGTAATGACAGGCTTAGTATCTTAGTATCTTTAGAGTCTGCCCAGTTGGTGAATGTCCGTTGACAAAGTGTCCTGTGACGCTATATTTTGATAACCTTTTTATGCACACACTCTTACTTTCCATTACTTTATATTGTTTCTTAAATTTGTTCAGCTTTTGAATTTTGGCTATTCCCCTGCCAACTTATTCATCTCTATAATTCCTCTGATGTTAAGATTTTAATCTTTGAAACGCCTGGCTTAAGGAAAGAAAAATAAGCATGTTTTTATCGAGTACACCTTGCATTGAACAATCGAAGATGAAATAGATTTGTCATCCGCACATCTTTATCTCTCTTCCTTCATTTATATATATATATATATATATATATATATATATATATATATATATATATATATATATATATATATATATATATATATTGAGATGACGGCTGATAGCCAGAAACACGTGTCCATGGATTACTTTAATGTACTTATAAAATTAATCAATATATATATATATATCAACGAAAAATACGTCATATAAAGTAAAGGGCGACTAAAAATGCAATATTCTGCATCACTATTTATCACGTAGGAAGTGAAAAATAGAAAAGCAACAAACAGAACGCTACCATCACCAATAAAAACAATTACATGATTACATAAAATATAAAAGTGATAAAAATCGTACATATTTCTGGGCAAGACGACATGGTCTGGAGGTAAAACTCCAGACTATACACATTGATATTGAAGGTTCGATCTTTGTCCAAGTTAGCCATACTGATAACGGCTGATAGACAGCAATACGTGCCCATGGCTTACTTTAATGTGCGTATACAATTAATATATATATATATATATATATATATATATATATATATATATATATATATATACATACAGAGTGATTCATAAGTCACTACACTTTAAAATGTCATTTACAATTGAAGAGCGAATTTTTATTGTTATTCATATGGCCAAATTTGATGAATCTCCCACACTTGTTGAAAGGCAATGGAAACGTGATGTGAACAGAAAGCCTCCTTCGCACAACACCATAATCAATCAAATATGCTACAAAGAGTCGTAAATTCCTTGCAAAAAAGAATGGAGCTATGCATACAGAACGAAGGTGGAAATTTTAAAAATTTGCTGTAATTTTAAACTCCCATAAATGAATTTGGTGAATAAATTTTCTTTTTTGTATTACCGTATTTTTTAACTTTAGAATTTCAAAAATAAATAGCTTAGTGACTTATGAATCATCCTGTATATATATATATATATATATATATATATATATATATATATATATATATATATATATATATATATATATATATATATATGTGTGTGTGTGTGTGTGTGTGTTTGTTTGTGTCTATGTATTTAAGCACTATGTTTTTATTTAGGCAAATGTTATTAAATAACATGGGGTTTATTTTTGGTTTGATGAGACTTTTATTTTTTCAATTCTTCAAATAGTCCATTTAGTATTTCGGTCAAATTTGTGTATATAAGTGACGTGGGTTTCTTGTTCCATTTTTCTTTCTTTTCTCTTTTTTTCGCGAGTACTTTCGATTTGATTCATCAAACTGTCATCAGGCAGTGTTAGTCTTGCTGTGTTTACTATTATGTATTTAGTGTTGAGATTTTTTAACGGCTAATAATTTACACATTTAAAATGAGCGTCGGTAGTGATGAGATTTGCTAAGCGAACGCAAAATCAAAAATCACGGCAAAAAATTTGTAAATGTTAATTATTATAGTTTAATAATTCACTTCAAGATTTTTTTATTAATTGTAAAATGTCTTGTTTTAATGTAAATGGCTTAACATCTTGAATCTTTTGGTGCTGATGTCGTAGTGTATTGGTGTTGTATTATTAACTAAAATCAGTCTATATTGAAAAGGGGCCAGTTATGTTTTTTTTTTGTGTTGGCAAATTGAGCTAGTGTTGGAGAGATACAACGTGAGCCTACGGAAAAGTGTTGTGTTAGTAAAACTGATGTAAATATTAGTTTAAAAAAAAATATTATTGTCAGAGATACATTCTCTCAAAAGGGATTGAAATTGATACATAACATTGTTTTTTCTACTGTGTTTTGTGCATTAAAAGAGTTATTGTTAACTACGAGGTTTAATGTGTTCAATGTTTTATAATAAATAATGAATCTTGCTTTATTATTACACTTGATGAGCATATATATTGATGTATTATATTTTTAGAGCTTTATTTATCCAATTTAAAGTTCGGATGAATTTTGTTGCACTAGAATAAATTAAAATAGTCGGAACTATTTAGATAGTTGTCTTGTTTCTAATCATTAATTTAATTTGTTCGTCTACAATATAATTGTGAAATTGCTTGTAAATTAGAACTTGCTTAATGTTTTTTAATTCGTTAAAGAATATTTTTTTGGTTGAAGAGATTAGTTTTCACGGTTTAATAGATTTTTATGATTGCTATTTTATTTTGATGTGAACATTCACTTTTATAATTTAGGACACATGCGTTAATGCTGGTAGGTTTATATTAAGAGAGGTTCTGAATGCATCGTTGTTAGAGTCAGTTAGTGCATCTAAAAACGGAAGTTTCTTAATAACATATAGCTCATAAGTTAATGAAGGTAGGGAGTTATTTTTAAAAATGTTTGCAGTTTTTTTTTTAATTTCATCGTTATTGTTTGCTAAAATAAGGATATCATCGATGTAACGTGCGTAAATAGAAGGGTTTAGTAATTATATTAAATATTTTAATTTCGAAGTTGGACATAAAAAGAATTGATGAACCTTGGTGCAAGAACCGATCCGATTGAAACACCATCAATTTGAGTATAGATGTTTCCTCTTATGGTCAGAGAAGGGGATTTCAGTCGTGTATGGTTAATAACTTTAAAAGTATTTTAGGAATCATTTTAAGCGGAGGAGGAACGAGTTATTGTATGGTGCATTTATAAATAAGCTTTCAACGTCAGATGAATTTTATTATTATTATTTTTTTTTGGGGGGGGGGGGGAGGGACGGAGTATCTGTAATAGTTCATGGGTGGATTTTACACTGTATTTACTTGGTAAATAAGGAGTTATTAGTTTATTAATTGTTTTGACTAATTTGTATATAGGGGGTATAACTTGAAAAATCATAGGACGGAGAGGGGAGTTGAGTTTCTGAATTTTTACAGTACCGTATAGGTAACTAGGTATATAATAACCAATTATTTGGAAGAGTTTATGGTTATTCGTTTACGGCATAATTAGATGTAATAAGCTTTATGTGCGTCTTTAGATAATTAGTGTTTTTTTGTTAACTACTTAAAATTTCGAGTAGTCGCCCAAAATACTATGTAATTTTGTGAAATAGTCAGATTACCTAACTACTACATATATGTTCGTTTTATCAGCTTTTGGGTGGTTTCGGAGTTCATTTGCGGATTATTTAAGATTGTGGGTTAAGATTGCAATGGATCTTTGTTTTTATCATGCTTGTTTTTCATGGCTTTAGCCTTGAGTAGATCTTTAATTCCGAGGTGAAATAAGAAATTTCCATACATACCGGAATTAAAGATCTAGTAAAGTAAAAAAATACATATTACAATGTACCCATGATATGCTTCAAATCTTCAGTTACAATAAGCTAAATAGTTAATACGTTATATCAATCAGAGCTTTTATATATTAATTGGGTAGATTTGAAAAGGTTAAAATATTAATGATTATTTCAAATATTAAAATCAAGCTCCGGAAATAAATATTCAACAATGTTCATCCACATGACATTGTTGAATATTTATTTTCGGAGCTTGTATCAAATATTTATAATTGTAGTTAATTATCTGATGCGTGTCCCGGCGTTGCCCACGAAGGTAGATTAACTCAAGAAATCCCAGGCCACAACCGTGAATTATTGGATTATTTGTTGTATATGGTTGTCCGGCGGGAACACATACCCCATGATTTTAATGTAAAATAGTTAGGAAGTGGGTTGTCACTCGGACTTATGAAGGAAATTTAATTGCAAACCCGGACTTAAAGTTAGTGTTTGGGCTAACGAAGGGCATTTTTTGCTTAAAAAAGAAGTAGAACCGTTAAAAATCAATTTCATCGAAATAATAATAAAAAAGCAATCGCTAAAAAATTAATTTATTTGTTTTCTTTTTTCTTCTCATTATTTAAATTAACGTGACTACTATTCTTATCATGGTTGGTATATTGGATATATATATATATATATATATATATATATATATAGGATCAAATATAAACCAAAGTAAAAACTTTTAGTAGATGGAACCTATTGTGAAGAGGATTAGCTCAATATACGAGATAGAGCAATTGTAGAGATAGAAGAAAAAAGAGTGATAAATATGCGACGATTGAGAAATACAGATAGATAAATTCCTTTAATAATAATTTTCATATTTTTCAAATATTTGAACTTTGTTTTTTTCGAAAGCCAACTTATCCATCTGTATTTCTCCTCTGATGATAAGATTTCGATCTTTGAAAAGCCTTGGCTTAAGGAAAGAATAATAAACACTAGTTTATTACTGAATACACCTTGCATTGAACAATTGAAATTTGAAATAAATTTGGACAATCGTCGCATATTTATCACTCTTTTTTCTTCTCTCTCTCTCTCTCTCTCTTTATATATATATATATATATATATATATATATATATATATATATATATATATATATATATATATATATAAAGTGATTGGAAAATAGCACCCTATACTTGTAAGTTATACTTGTAAGTTATTACTGGAATATAATTCTTACTAGAAATGAATGAGAGAGGGGGGGGGAGAGCCAGAGTTTGAATTTTGCTTTATTTTTCCTTTAGTCCTCACATTCCACGAGCGATGTTTTTGACAATGGGAGAAAAATACTGTTTTCTGGGTCGGCTTCTGTTTTCAATACTCTCATAGTATTCATCACCATTCATCTGTCAATCTATCCATCTTGTTGACCCTTGTCTTCGAGTGGGTTTTTAGCCTTGATAACTGTTGACTCATTAGTAAAAAAAAAAGAAAAAAGAAAAAAATTCCTTGTAAAATCAGTTGATGTGGTTTCCAGGCAGCTTTAGAAGCTGGTGTCGATTGCTGGCACCCATATTATATTTTGAATACAACCCCATGCTATACACTTTTTTTATCATATTCATTTCTTGTAAAAATATATATCAGTAATAAATTACGAGGACTTAATAATAGAGAGTTACTTTCCATTCACCTTGTATATTCAATTTTCTTATATTTTTTGTTTTTGCTGGGGATGGGACATCCTACCGAATACCAGACATTCACCTGCTATTTCATAGACTCCAACCGAGAGATATTTTAAAGATTCTAACAATCCCTTTAAGCGCGTTTGTTTGTGTCTCTCTTGCACTTGGTTCACCAGGTATATTCGCCAGGTAATATTTGAAATACTTTTTCATGAGTTCGGTTTCTTCTTTAATTACTGGTATGATGGAGATTTGCCTAAGATTCCAGTTTATTTTCATGTTGTACATAAGACCTTGGTATTTCGTGATATTCTTCCTCTCAGCTCTGTTTTAGCCAGCATCACTAGGAACACTGACTTAAACTAGGGTTGCTACTTTCTCCCTCTTGTCCAATATCACTATGTCAGGTTAAACAGCTCCGTTTTCTATGTATGTAGTTGTAGGAATTGCATATTCTTAATGTGTGTGTGTATTCATGTATGTGTATGTGTTCACCGATGCCGTTCATTGCCACATATGCCTGACCCTGTTGATAGGGAGTCGAAGTAAAACGGATTTGGATATCACGGAATTAGTTCTGCTTCGACTGTCTGTTCATATATTCCCAGTCCAGCGACCGTATCAACTTTTTGAATCAATATCCCGCGATAATGTAAAAGTTTTGGGAGCGAAAATTGGCCCCTCCTTTTCTTCTCGAAGAACCTTACACCGCCAATCGCCCCTAATCCCCCGATTTCTTTGCTCTTTTTTTGTACTTTTTTTCTTTACATTTTTATTATTCTGGTCCTATTTTTTTTCTTTGAGCTACTTTTTTCGCTGTATCTCTGTTCTGATCAAATTGAGACCCCCTGTTGAACATTACGCACGGTAGATGGCGCTGATGATCCCGTTGATATCGCTTCAAATGACAGTTACGTGTGACTATGCATCAAAGTTCCTGATCGTGAGGGTGGAAGCACTTTTTTTTTCTAGAGTTACTGAACCTTTTTATTTAAGTCTTCTTTCTTTCTTTCTTTCTTTCTTATATCTGGTTATTATTTCTTTCTTTCTTTCTTTTTTTCTTTCTTTCTTTCTTTATATCCGGTTATTATTTCTTTCTTTCTTTCTGTCTCTTTTTCTATCTTTCTTTATATCCGGTTATTATTTCTTTCTTTCTTTCTTTCTTTCTTTCTTTCTTTATATCCGGTTATTATTTCTTTCTTTCTTTCTTTCTTTCTTTCTTTATATCCGGTTATTATTTCTTTCTTTCTTTCTTTCTTTCTTTCTTTATATCCGGTTATTATTTCTTTCTTTCTTTCTTTCTTTCTTTATATCCGGTTATTATTTCTTTCTTTCTTTCTTTCTTTCTTTCTTTCTTTCTTTCTTTCTTTATATCCGATTATTATTTCTTTCTTTCTTTCTGTCTCTTTTTCTATCTTTCTTTATATCCGGTTATTATTTCTTTCTTTCTTTCTTTCTTTCTTTCTTTCTTTCTTTCTTTCTTTCTTTCTTTCTTTCTTTATATCCGGTTATTATTTCTTTCTTTCTTTCTTTCTTTCTTTCTTAATATCCGATTATTATTTCTTTCTTTCTTTCTTTCTTTCTTTCTTTCTTTCTTTATATCCGGTTATTATTTCTTTATTTCTTTCTGTCTTTTTCAAACACATTTTCTCTTCTTTCATATTGTTTCTATGAATATATTGTACACCAGCTTTTCTTTTCTTTTTTATCTTTTTTCTTTCTTTTCTCACCTTTTCTTTTTCTTTCTTTCTTTTTTTCTTTATATCCGGTTATGCATTCTTTATTTCTTTCTGTCTTTTAAATACGTTTTCTCTTCTTTCTTATTATTTCTATGAATGTATTGTACATCAGCTTTTCTTTTCTTTCTATCTATTTTTCTTTCTTCACCATTTCTTTTTCTTTCTTTTTTATTTCTTTCTTTATATCCTATAATTTTTTTATCCTTTTCCTTTTTGGGTTATTTTTCTTTCTTCTTTTCTTTCTATCTTTCATTCTATCTGGTTATTAATTTTTCCTCGCCTTTTCCATTTTTTCTTTCTTTCTTTCTTTCTTTTTTTCTTTCTTTCTTTCTTTCTCCCTTTTCGGCTATTCCTCCCTTTTCTTTCTATCTGGCTATTCCGTTACTTCACTATTCTTTTTTCTTTCTTTACGTCTGTATTTCTTTTTATTCTATTATTCTTTTTCTTTCTCTCCTTTTTCGGTAATTCTTTGTTTTTTCTTTTCTCTCTATTTCTCTTTCTAGCTGGTTATTCATTTTTCTTCACTATTTCTTTTGTCTTTCTCTCTGTCTTTTTCGTTATTCTATATTTCTATCCTAGTTTCTTTTTCCAACTCTGTTTATTCTAATTTTACCTTCTTTCTTCATTTCTTTCTTTCAACATTTTTTCTTCCTCTAGTCCTTCTAGTCCTTCTTTTTTCAATTTTTTCTTGATTCAAAGCCTTCTTTCTTTCAACATTTCTTTTTTCAACATTTCTTTCTTTCCTTCAATATTTTTTCATTCTGACTTCAAATCTACTTTTTTTTTTTTTTTCAAACTTTCTTTCATTCTTTCTTTATTTTTTCGAATCGTTCTTTCACCCAACTCTTATTTCTTTTAATCATTTTGTTTTCTTTCTTTTTTTCTTCCAATTTTTTTTCTTCATTCTCCTAATCCTTCATTTTTCAATCCTTATTTTTCTCAACTATTTTTCATTCTCACTTCAAATCTTTATCTTTTTTTTTCAAATCCTTTATTCAACCTTCTTTCTTTAAGCGTTTTTTCATCTTTCTTTCTTCTATTATCCGGGAACTATTCTAAAATGTAAAAATGCGCCAGAGTCGTGAACACTAGGTAAAATCCCGTCTGCAGAACACGATACCACAAGTCTGCTTCCCAACCGACTACAGCACGCTCGTCTTCAAATCTAATGTAAACAAATACTTATTGGGCCGTCTTCTTGTATTATAAATTTCTCTTAAGTAATCTTCTGTCTATCCCACCCATTGTTTCCTGTCCTCTCGTTGTGACAGACGATCTCTTTAACCCTTATCCTCGAGTGGTTTCCGGGCATTGATAATAGGTGCTCCATTATTTAAAAAAGGCTAAGGGGGAGGGACACGTCCATCCAGTTCTAGCCGACAGTCAAAAGAGGAAATGTCTCGTTTTCAACCTCGCACGTGCTTGATGCGAGTCTTTTAGCTTACTTCTAAATTGAAGAGTTCATTCTCGGGTTGGCCGGTATAAATCAGGGGAGATAACTTGGATATGGTTCAAGGGAAATAACTACTGAATATACAGAGCGGCCACTTACAATGTTTTTCTTTTTAACTTTGTTTTTTTTCTTCCAAACTTTCTTTCAATTTTACCTTTTCTCAATTCCTTCTTCTTCTTCTTCTTCTTCTTCTTCTTCTTCTTTGTTCAATCTTTCTTTCTTTTTCCAATTTCGTTCTTTCTTCAACCCTTCTCATTTAATCTTCTCCTTTATTTTGCCCTCTTAAATTTTCTCTATTTTCACCTCCACACACCCACACAATTTATTTCTCTCTTGAACACATCAATATACTTACACATACCCACTGTGCAAAACTAGGTTTGTCGCCATTTTCCGCTATTTAATCACATACATGGCCATACCCATAACATGCCGGCTAGACACACGTCTGACTGCTTGAACTGGGGGCCAGTCGGTCACCAGATACACTTTTAGCTGGTAGCACTTCGTTGTCACTGGTCCAAGCAAATTTCATTCCGAAACTAAATTTTAACTCATCAAATTTATTTCAGCTGAGGTTCTGTTATTTTATCATTATTTACATTTGGATTATAAGTTCGTGAGTTAAAAGTCAGAATTGATTTTTTTTATTTACATGTAAATGGCTCTGTTCATTGACGAAATATCACTTTTACTTTCTTTTTAAGTTTAAAAAAAGTATTGTCTTTTAGAATTTGTTAATAAATCGTACATTCTGAATTTCAAATCTTTTATATATTCTTAGGAAGTATATTATAAATGTTTTAACGTTTCATTTACATCTAAACAGCTCTGTTCATTGACGAAATATCACTTTTTTTCTGAATTACAAATTATTTATATATTCTTAGGAAGTTTACTTTATTTACATGTAAACAGCTCTGTTAATTCACGAAATATCACTTTTATTTTTTTAATTTTAATATAATGTGTTGAATATTTCTCAAAAAGTGTTGTGTGACAGCCTGTCAAGGCAATTATAATGAGTAAAATAAGGTTCGAGTGTTTCGTATCACACAAGATCAAGATGAGAGAGAAAGATGGTTAAAGATAATACCAAGAGCTAACACTCCTAACCACTCAGACACTTTTTTGTGAAAGGAATTTTCCACCTGGTTATGAAACTGTGTTTGTTATGGGAAAAGCACGACCCAAATTTTGCGCTAACAGTTACCTGCTACAATTCTAACAATCAACAGTTCATCCAGTCTTGTCATTTTTTTTTACTGAAAGTATTCCGATTTTTTAAATTAAAATATTTGAAAACTTAACGTTTGAATGTTATCATGCAAGTATACTCACGCACATTTCTTCTCTGTTGAAAAAACAGAATAAATAAGTTTCAACATTAGTTTCAAATTGAGAAAGCAATTCGTTACCTTAGTAACTTGAAAATTGAACTAGAGAAACAGTTATGTCACCACGAATAGTTGGCAAAAAAGTTTACGAGTCGGAAATGCTTGTCCGAGCATTTGAATATTTTGCCACATCTCGGTCTCTTTATAACAAACCTCGAGATCATTACAAATTACCCAGTATGAAAACACTAGTGAATATGACCTCAAAAGTTTCGAAGGTAAATGATCTGAATTTTCTTGGTGATGTGTTTAGCAAACTGTCAGATAAACTGAAAAATGTATCATCCTATCTGATGAAGTGAGTTTTCAATATCAAGAGGGAAACATATTTGGTGTTTCCAAAGATTCTGAAGAGGCATTAGCAAAAACTGTATTGGGTATTATGATCAAATGTTTACATGGTGGACCAAAGTTTTTGATTAAGATGATCCCAGTTGCCAAACTAAATTCCGAATTTTTGTTTCAAAATGTTAGAAATGTTGTTGATTTAGTCAATCATAGAAAGGTAATGTAATTGCAGTTATTTGTGACAATAATCGGACTAATCAAGCTTTATTCAAGAAATTTGATACTGTTAAAAATAAGCCTTGGGTTACTAAAAATGGTATATACTTGCTTTTCGATTATGTACATATATTTAAAAGTATTCGAAATAACTGGATAACTGAGGCCTGTTCAGAATTGCTGTTTTATTCTGATGGTAAAGAAATGATAGCAAAATGGAAAATAGTGAAACAACTTTTTGCGCATGAAAAAATCAATTTGTTAAGTTATCACAACTAACAGAAGTGGCGGTTCTTCCAAAACCAGTTGAGAGACAAAACGTTTTCCACTGTTTGAAAGTGTTTTGTGATGAGACTAACTGCAATGAAAACTCATCCATTATTACAAGATGATGATACAAGAGAAACTTACTTTCATCGAAGAAGTTTTGTAAATTTTGGAAAATAGTGAGTGTAAAAGATATTTATGAAAGTGTCAAGACAAATGATCCATTGAAAAGCGTATTATCAGATCGAAATGATGGAAATTTGACATTTCTTGTAAATTTTGGAAGTATGGCAAAACAAATGAGGGGAAAGCAAGGGAACCGAATAAAATCCTTCACAGGAGACACGAGTATGGCTATCAAGCATACATGTAATTGTTTAATTGACATTTACTTGACAGTGGGTTCAATTTTGTTATTCTTGGAGGAATTACCACCGACTGTCTTGAAACTGAATTTTGTAAATTGAGACAAGATTCTGGGGGTACTTATTTTATTACCATACAAAATGTTATTCAGAAATTCCATATTAAAAAAACAAAATTACTTCTTCAGTTGAAACTTGGTGTTAGAGAGTATAGCCATGATCCAGGCCATACTTGCTCACAATGCGGATATCTGTTGGATGAATTGCCATACAAAACATTTTATCACCTGCCAGACCTAGAAACTGGTATCTCCAAAGATATTAAAATGTCGCTTTTTTATATAGCAGGATATATCACACAAAAAGATTGTCTTACAGAGGAGGAAATAGTCAATGATACTGCTTTTTATCATGAGTATGGAAGATTTTGAAAGGAATAGATCGTGTTAATTTAAAAGTTCCACTGGATACCACTGTTCGGTGGGAAATTTTAATTACTACTTTCAGATTTTGAGGTGAAGAAGTTTCCTTAGACATTTTATAAGTAGTGCTATCCTTGTTTTGCCACAACATTCTGGTTATCGTAACTCATTGATGTGAACCCTGTCCATTTTATAGGATCACCTATAGATTTTTAACTAAACCTTCTATTTAATCTATGGACATTGTATTATCTCATTTCATCTTCCATTTCAGTGAATCTGTTTGCTTAGATTAATCGACTACGAGACAACACTAGAGATTTGGATACTGAAATTTTAGTTTGAACTTTGTTTTTGGATAATTTTATGATGTGAAATGAATACTATAGCCAAAATGTTGTGTTGAAAACAATCAAAATGAGGACAGTTAAAATTTTTGGTTAGTAAAACACATATCACATTTGAACAAACTTTTTTTTTTAACCACAATATACAAGTCATGATCTTTTGACACACATACAAATTCTCTAAAAAAATCCCACATTGAAATAAAAATCACTCATTGAAATATGCATTTGCCTTTGTTTATTCAAAGTTACCTGTCTCTTCATTTATAGGAATTCATCAATAATTGTCAAATTTATCAATTAGCTCATTGGTTCTTATTATTTGGTATGTAAAACACATAAAAACATCAAGCTAATCTCACAGGGAAATTTTCCCTTTGTTTGCAACTTCTATATCGAATATTTAAGAAAATTCACATGGCCCCCAGTAAAAGACCCCAGTTGCATGATTGCCTGGCCTGTAGTAGGGATGGACATGATCACATACGAATTATCTCCCCTTCTGTAAGAGCTCTTTCCTTAAGTCTTTCAGTATTGTTTTCTTTCTTTCTTTATACCCATTTAGTATTTCTTTCTTTCATTTTATCTTTTTAAATACATTTTCCTTTTCGTTCTTATCGTTTCTACATCAAATATTACTATGAATGCTTTGCACTCCACACTTCCTGGTTATTCATTTTTCTTTCTTTGTCTCTGCCTGTCTTTCTCTTTAATTAAGTTATTCTTGTTTTTTTCTTTCTTCTCGTCCCCCTTTTTAAAAATCTTTTTCATTCTTTCTTCAAATGTAATTTTTATCTTTTGTCCGATCGTTCTTTCATCCAACCCTTATTTCTTTGAATTGTTTACCTTTCTTTCTTTCTTTCGTTTCGTTTCTTTCTTTCTTTCTTTCTGTTTGTCTTATTTTCTTTAGGTCTTTCTTTCTTAATGTTTTTCTTTCTTGAAGTTTTTCTTTCTTTATGTCTTTCTTGGTGTATTTCTTTGTGTCTTTGTTTGTTTGTTTCTGTTTTTCTTTGTCTTTCTTTCTTTCTGTTTTTCTTTCTTTCTTTCACTTACTCTTTCAATCCTTTTTACAATTTTTTATCAACCTTCTTTCTTTATTCTAATCTTTCTCTCTTTCGATATTTTTCCCTTTTCGATTTTTTCTTTCTTTTTTATTCTTTCTTTCTTTCTTTCTTTCAATTTCTTTCTTTTTTATACCAATCTTTCTTAGTCCACTCTTCAATCGTATTTCCTACAATTCTTTCTGTCACTTTCTTTCTTTTTTCTTTCTTTCGATTTCTTTCTTTATTTCTTTCTTTCGATTTTTTCTGATTTCTTTCTTTTTTTCTTAAATCCCGTGTTCATCTTAAAACGGTAATATTACGTTCATCCGAGCAAATTCACCGAAATACAATTTTTTTTAATCCTTCTCATTTGATCTTCTCCTTTACCTCTCCCCTCCATCTCCCTATCTTCCTTTCACACACAAAAAAACTCACACAAACACACACACAATCTCTCTCTTTAACATACATGTGCTCATCAA
>OY744518.1:192591951-192624451 GCA_963556195.1 Sepiola atlantica | reverse complement strand
AAGAAAACATATAATAACGAGAAAGATCAAAATTGTCGAAAATGAAATGTTAATGAAATGTAAAAAGGTCTTTAAAATAAATACATTTAATTTACCGATTTAAATAAGCATTTAAAACGCATTAGTTTAAATGCAAAATAAATGACCACTAACTACCCCCCCCCCCCCCCAAAGAACGAGCGATCTAATAAAACCACAAAGAACACTTGCACAACGCGATAGCTACTGATTCCAAAATTTGAAGAAGGGGTGCAGAATTAGCTCAATGCAAGATCTTGAACGACTCTATTTTATAATTACTTATAGGAGATTCCATTACCGAAAAAAGAGGGTTGGCAATATATTCTGAAACTGCATAAGTATATTTCATTTTGATGAAAAGGAATACAACATTTAGCGCGAGCTGTGCGTTCAAGCTTGACATCTAAGGATATACAGATTTTTACTTTATCTCTACATTTATAAAGTTATGTATGTATATACATATATATATATATATATATATATATATATATATATATATATATATATATATATATATATAATATTTGTTTTGTTTACAGATTTTTACTTTATCTCTATATTTATAAAGTTTAATATATATATATATATATATATATATATATATATATATTTGTTTTGTTTATTATCTATGTACGTAGTTTACGTTTCGTCCTTTTATAATCGGGACTCATCAGCATAGAGATATGACTATTCACTACTGGTCGCGCGATTCGAAACTCCAGAGCTGCAAGTATTTTACAACTTAAATCACGACATCTAGAGCCCCTCGGTTACCACGGAATAGCTAAATAAACAGTGATCATTTTAACACTTATTTCGGCGGCTTGAGGTCAAGAGAGCGTTCTACTAAATGAAAGGAACGATGCATATATAGCTAGCGACGTCATGCTGTGTTAATACTATACTTACAGTGCCCATCTAGAGGGATTTCTAGGAACGATGCATATATATATATATATATATATATTTAATGTATTTTTATATGTGAGCCAGAAACACGTGTTCATGGATTACTTTTACATAGTATAAAATTAATAAATATATATATATCAACGAAAACTACATCCTATAAAGTTAAGGGCGACTAATAATGCATTTCTGCATCTTAATAACCCAGGGAGTGAAAAAATCAAAATAGTAGTAGTAAGCAAAAACAACGAACGTTGCAATCAACAATAAAAACAATTATATAAAAATACATTAAATATTTAGGTGATAAAAATCAAACATATTTCTAGGCAGTCCATTGGTAAGACGTTGGACTATATACATTAATATTGAAGGTTCGATCCCTGTCTAAGTTAGCCATGCTGATGACGCATGTGAGGCAGAAACACATGTCCATGGATTACTTTTATGTAGTATAAAATTAATAATATATATATATAGGACATCTCCTAAACCTATCAACGGATCCTTATGAACTTTGGAATAGATATTTAAAAAAAGGTGAGTAATAAGGGCACATTATTCTTTTCATAAATGTTGACATTTAGAAGGTGCATATAACTAAAGTAGTTTAAAAAATGCAATATTTTATATCAACCGATCATTATGAATTTTGGAATATATATTCTCGGTAACTCGGTGAGTAACAAGGGCACATTATTTTTTTTTTTTAAATTTACAATTGAGGGGATGCACCTACCCAAACCAGCAACCGCCACCCAAAAACTTCTTTTAATCTCCTAAACAAATGAACGAATCATAATTTTTTGGAATATCTATTGTAAAAAATATGGTAAGATGGCCACATTATTTCTTTTGTAAATATTAACATTTAGAATGTGCATATATATAAGATTTTAATTTAATTTTTATTATAAATCGATTATTATGAATTTTGGAATATATATTCTCGGCAACACGGTGAGTAACACCAGCCACGTTATTTTTTTGCAAAGTTTACCATGTAGAGGTTGCGTCGACCCGAAATCGCCCCCCTCCAAAAAACCTTTAAAATAAGTTAGATACAAAAAATTTAGAGAAAAGAATTGCTCTACATAACATTTCAAGTTATATTAAGCAATGCATTTTTGAAAGGATCGGTGCCCGCGAATGAGCGTCAATAATATGTATGTGCTTAGTCAACTCCTTAACTATTTTACTTATCATTATGAATTATAGAATATGTATTCTAGGCAAAAGAGTGAATAACGTGGGTACATTATTTTTTTTTCTACCAAAACCGTACCATACATCGCGAAGAAAGAAAAAAATACATTAAGATCTAAAACTAATGCTATATTTATTGCTTATACTCATACTTAGAAGGGCATTTTTTTTTATAACTTGAAAATAATAATTAAAAAAAAAAAAAAGTTGACGTTCTTTTTCAGAATGTCATGAAGGAGCGACGATCGAAGAAGCCGACTTGTTCAGTAATTTCCAGCTGTGTTAAAGTTCGGTCATGAAACCCTAGGTTTCAATTCATGACCTAACTGTTTAAATTGTATATTAATAAATGTTATGCTCTTTCCTTTGTAACTGAGCACTCTGTTGGATTATTTTTCCCACACACCGAGAAATTATATATATATATATATATATATATATATATATATATATATATATATATATATATATATATATATATATATATACATGATTATTTTGATTTACACAGACATGTACAAAATCTGCGACACTGGCATGTCGATGTTATCGATCAACAGCTATTATAAAATGATATCTCATCAGGCAGAGTTAGAATCCGATCTTAACCGTAGCTCATATTTGGTTCTCTAAGGTTAAAATCGGATTCTAACTCTGCCTGATGAGATCTCTATTTATAATAGCTGTTGATTGATAACATCAGCATGCCAGTGTCGCATATTTTGTACATGTCTCTGTAAATAAAAATAATCATATATAAAAAGCTCTAATTCATATTGACCACTTTTTATAAACCCGGTTGAAATTCTTTGGATTATTACCCTGTGGATGTTTTACCTGGCTTATATATATATATATATATATATATATATATATATATATATATATATATATATATATATATATATATATATATATATATACACTAGGAGAGTACTCATCTCAGGACTGGTAAAATTAATTATTCTCCGAACAGAACTGGTTTTAACTATCTTTGTAACCCCTTTACGGAGATTAAAACAAGATATAATTATAATAAACCTCATGTCTCGAATCCTTAATCTAATTTTGATCAAAATCCATTGACATAAATTTGATTTTTTGAAAATGTCTTGAATTTAAGTTTTAGGGGTCTTCAGAAGAAATTAAAATTTTGTGAACCTTGCTAATGACTATAGATCAAATTCGATGTAAATCTGAAATATTTTAATTTCTAAATAGGAGGTTGTGCAAATATACCGTCTAAAAACACCTCCAAATACTAATAATTAGGTTTGTATATACATGATTCAACCATAAGCTAATCAACCGATCATTATGAAATTTGAAACATGGCTGCTAGGCGTAAGTGATCCAAATATTGGCTTTATTTCGCTTAATGTAATTTTATGCAAAGGGGGTACTAAAGAGGGTTGAATGCCTTCGCGAAAATTCAGATACTTCTATGATTGTGAAGTTTTAACAATATAGATTTAAATGTCAGTTAATAAGTATTCTCTAAATTTTAGTTTCTTTGGAGTATTTTAATGGCTTTTAGAGGCCATAAT
The DNA here is from genome assembly GCA_963556195.1 of Sepiola atlantica. Classification (NCBI taxonomy): domain Eukaryota; kingdom Metazoa; phylum Mollusca; class Cephalopoda; order Sepiida; family Sepiolidae; genus Sepiola; species Sepiola atlantica. The sequence continues at coordinate 192,620,765 of OY744518.1, read as the reverse complement.
GTTTAAATATTAAAAAAAATACTTGCGGGGGCTCTGAAATATTAGAATAGTACACGGGCGCAGGATTACCCCTCTCGGTGTTATGGACACGTACATCTTGTCAGGTCATTCATCTAGGAGAAGGAAAACTCTGATATACAAACTGTGCTACTAACTACTTTCGTTTTGGCAGAAAACCGCTGGGGGATGGAGACCTCCTTAGTCCTGATGACCAACTTTCCTAGTACTGAAGACTCAAACGAACTATTAGGTTTGCAAGCCTAAAATTGCTTAAGGAGTAGATGGGCTCTGCCTATCACCCGGCATTCGCACTCCTTCTTTGCCTATTAGCCAGGCGCAGAGGTACTAGTGCTTAGCCTTGTTTTCTGACTAGGACAATAAACGCCGTATCTCTTTCTCTCTATCTGGGAAACTTGGGAAACATTTTTTCCCCTAGTCTCACATGACTAGTCTGGGTCGCCCTTGTTCCAACAGGTTGAGGGTACAGGTTAGACAGCTTTTCTGGTTGCTGTTTCCGACTGGTAGTACAGGGGCCCTAACTCTTAGGCAGCGTTAAGCGCGGTTGCTCCATCAACAGTTGTATAATATCGTGTGTAACTGTATGTGCCATATCGCGCAAGGAAAGAGACCCTACAGTTATCCCCGGTGGGCTTTCCCGAGGCCACAACCCTCATAGACCAAGCCTCAACTAATGGTCTGGTTGTGTGAGCTTATTGACACTAAACAAGCACATACTTTGCTCTCTTAACTCTATCTAAAACAAAATGACAGTCGAAAGAAAAAGAAACAAACCTAAACCAGAGATTCACCAAAAAATATCTTCGCCTCCGCCCTTGAGGCTAGCATTCACAAATATCCGGGGGCTTAGAATCAACAGCAATGACGTAGAAACCTTTCTCCTCGTAAACTCTCCGAATATGCTAGCACTAAGTGAACACAAACCTGCAATCATCAACCTCCTCACACTATTTTGACATGACGGAATACACCCACTCTACCCTAAATACGCTGACAAACATATACACGAGCTACGAATTTATGTTGTGAACACCTTCCCATTGACTAGAGAACACCCCCTCTTGACTAGATGATCAATCCTACATGTGCTGTAGATTAACCTTACAGCACAGCGTTAGTTACCTATATTTCATATACCGTTCTTCTTCGACCCAGGACTTGTACCCTGCTTAACTTTGTCTCTGAAAGCATAGATACAGCACTCTCACTTGACTCAAGTGCCGAAACACACGTATTTAGGGATTTTAATGTACATCACCGTAACTGCACGCATGTATTGTTTATCCATAACGCACTCCCTCTCATAGACTGTCACTTTCCTGACCCGCCTCCCTGATCGTGTGGACCAGCAAGCCTCACTTCCTGACTTGTTCTTAACCTCTCTGCTTGAGGCTTGTGCGACGAATGTCCATACTCCGCTCGGAAACGCTGATCACCTTTTGGTAATGATTGATATCACCCTAAAATCTCACCCCAAAGTTGATGAGCCGTTGCTTAAAACGACGAGATACTACAAGCGGGCTAATTGGGAATCCATCAGAGATCATATCAGAGACGTCACATGGAGTGAAACGTTTTCTCATCCTGCTGATCAGTGCGCAAATGAGGCAACCGAAAGGGTCAAAGCAGGCATTGAAGCATATGTTCCCATCCGAAAATTCTGCAGCAAGTCCCACTGTCCACAATGGTTCACCTCGAAATGTGCAGCTGCTATTGCTCAGTGGCAGCAATCATTCCGACAATTCGGCCGACATAGGTCAACTACGAATAGATAGAAATTTATAGTGTCAAGAAATTAGTCGAAGACAGTAATAGATGAAGCAAAGAGAAAGTATACAGAGATGACCAGAAAACGCATGTAGTCACATAAACAAGGTACTCGAGATTTCTGGAAAATTTTCAATAGTGTGATGAAAAATGGGCAATCAACAATTTCCTCGCTATCCAACCACAATGATGTCGTTTGCACGGCAACTGATAAGGCTGAACTACTTGCCCGGCGTTTTGCCTTAAACTCTACTCTGGACTCCGCAAACCACACTGTCCCAAATTTCCCATTGCGGACTGAAGCCACACTTGATGATCTGACCATTACCTCATCTCATGCCCAGGACATAATAGAAAGCCTTGACACCCCCAAAGCATGTGGGTTTGATCTTATACTAATAATAGTAATAGAGAAATGTTCTACTGAACTGGCCCCTGCCCTCTCCAAACTCTACAACAACTGACTTGCCGAATCTTGCTTCCCTGATAGCTGGAACATTGCCTCTGTGGTGCCAGTCTTCTGGAGATAAAACTGACCCTTAGAATTATCACCCTATCAGTCTACTCCCACTCTTCGCTAACATCTTTGAATCATTAATTAATCTAGCGATAGTCCGTCACCTCGTTAATGCTAAACTTTCTGACAATCAGTATCTATTTAGGCAAGTACGATCTACTGCGGGTATCCTAACGGTCATCCTTGAACGCATATACCATACACTGAGCAAGACAGGTGAAGCTAGGGAAGTAGCGCTTGATATATCCAAGGCCTTTGCATAAATGTCTTCTCATAAAAATTAATTCATATGGTATTACTGGACGAATATTTAATATAATTAGATGCTTCCTATCAAAAAGAAAGATCCACGTTGTCCTTGATGGCCGTTCATCCAAACAACATGACATAAATGCAGGTGTACCTCAGGGATCGATCCTTGGACCTTTATTGTTCTTTATTTTAATAAACAACATCCCTGATGAAATTGTGTCTGAGATGGATATATTTGCTGACGACCCTACGCTCTACTCTCGCCATGTGGGTAAAACGAAGGCGCACATATCCGAGGAAATGGCTGAATCATTAGAAAACGACCTCCAGCCTGTTATGGAATGGGGTTATAAATGGATGGCAACATTTAATGATGCTAAGACAAAGCTCCTTTCCTTCAATAACGACAAGAAACATCTTCAACCACCGATTGTCATGGCAAATAACTTCCTCCTGAGAGTCTAACGTTCAAACTCTTTGGCTTCACATTCACAGGTAACATGAATTGGAACAAATACATAGAAGACATTGCCAAGACTGCTGCAAAGAAAGTGGGTTCCCTCTACCGTGGCAGAAACTTTTTACAGCTGACAGTATCCTATGTCGCTACAAAGCCACCATCCTCCCATGCATGGAGTATTGTTGTCACATCTGGGCTGGCGTACCATCCACCACTCTCTCCCTCTTAAACAAGGTCACAAAAAAGTCCCTCACTATCCACCAAGCTCCAGCTCCTGTCCCATCGCCGCAATGTGGGTTGCATCTTTGTGCTTGTTTTACAAGTACTTAAATGGAATGTGCTCCGATGAACTTGCTGCTCTGGTGCCCTCTCGACGTAAATACACTCGACCAACCCGACAATCAGCCAAATCCCATCCATACACTGTGGAGGTCCCCAGATACCAGAGAGCCTTCTACTCCAATAGCTTATTTCCTCAAGCTGCCGGCCTTTGGAACTCCCTCTCTGCTCCCTGTTCCCCGACTGTACTGACATGCAGAAATATAAAACTAATGGGGAAAAACATTTCGCTGCACAGCTCCCAACTTAATATGCCCTCCAAAACGTACACCCTAATTCCCAGTAGCCCTTGCGTCTACAGTTTGTTTGGAGTGAACTAAGTTGTTAAAAAAGCCTTAAATTTTAAATATTTTCTGGAATTAAAATCATGTAATGAATTTTTATCAATATGTAAATAATGATTTTAGACATAAGGTTTAGTATTAATTTTACCAATCCTATGTCGGGTATTCTTATAGTATATATATATATATATATATATATATATATATATATATATATATATATATATATATATCGAAAAGAGGGTAGTGCAGTATTAGTGCAGTTCCAACGAGAGAAAAGTATATATGTAAAGGAGTAAGGCTACCAACATTTGTAGAATGTTTTTTTCAACATTTATTTATTATTTTGTTGTTTTACCATTTTATAATTTTATATAACGCGTTTCAAGATTTTCATATCTGATGAAAGCGGACCCACCGCTTGAAACGCGTTATATAAAATTATAAAATGGTAAAACAACAAAATAATAAATAAATGTTGAAAAAAACATTCTACAAATGTTGGTAGCCTTACTCCTTTACATATATATATATATATATATATATATATATATATATATATATATATATATATATATTACTATTTCATGTATCCACATAACATTTTATAAGGAAATATAATTTTTTATGTATCAATCTTCAGTATTTACTTCAACAGTGCTCGATACGTAAGTAGAGCTAGGTAGTAAGCTATGAATATATATATATATATATATATATATATATATATATATATATATATATATATATATATATATATATATATATATATATATATACCTTCCCATGAGTTCCGATACATGAGTTCTGTTTGCCCAAACACTGAAATAACGCCTGCCTTGTGTCATATATTACCCACGTGGGGAGAGGATGGACAATCTTAATCTACATATCTGCATTTTAGTGAGATGCAAATTTAAAAAAAAAAAAAATGAAATTAGACTGTTCTCCATGAGACATCTCCCCTCTTATGCAGTACCTCTCTTATTGCTAAAAAATGTAAGAGGGCAGTATTATAATCTATCGACTAAGGGGTCTTTACCCAGAACGGAATTGCAATAAGGTTAGTGGTAATTTTTAAACTAGGCTCTGAGTGGTGATAAGGCATTGCCCCCTCCCCCCAATCACCCGTTATTCCCAAACCTCAACCATTTTCTTTTGTATAATTTTCCCTTTCGTCTTTTCTTATGCCCCTTTTTTCATTATCGTCGTCTTTCCCCTTTATTTTCTTCTTCCTTTTTTGCATCGTCAAATTAATGATCAGAAAGTTGGCGCCATGTTATCTCAAACAAAGGGCCCGTTGCTTTCTTCTTTGTGCGTTCTTCTTTCTTTTTATTATTGTTATTTATTTCAAAGATGGCGGTCGCCTGCAAAGATGGCGAATTCGTCGAAATGAAACAAGGCTGGTCACCAATAGAGCGTGTGAAAACACGACTACTACAAACGGCAAATTTAATTGGAACCACTTGTTACACTGATAGGACAGCGACAACAGCAAGGGACAAGAATAAATAAGGTCAGCGACAATACTACTACTACTACTACTACTACTACTACTACTACTACTACTACTACTACTACTACTAATAATAATAATAACAATAATAACAATAATAACAATAATAAAAACAAAAATCATTACTTAATTCATTAACCGATTTCCCCGTTTGTGTAGAGCAAGAGGACAGACCTTATGATGATATTGTAAAAATTAATTAATTTATTACAAATTTCAAGAATTTTTTTTCTGAAAAGTAAGCAACAAAATAAAAAAATAAAATAAAAAACATGTACATTATCAAGAGGCGTCCATTTTATCTGCTCGTATACGGACGGACAATGCTATTGCAAACTTAAGTGTGACAGACTAATTGACAGACGGACAATGCTATTGAAAGCATGAACGGAACGGACTTACTGACAGACGGACAATGCTATTTCGAAGTAAAGTGTGACGGACTTACTGACGGGCGGATAATGCTATTGCAAAGTTAAGTGCGACGGACTTACTTACGGACAAACAATGCTATTGCAAACTCAAGTTTGACGGACTTACTGACGAACAGACAATGCGATCGCTAATTTAAGTGTTACAGACTAACTGGCTAATAAATAATGCTATTGTTAAGTTAAGTGTGACCGATTTAATGAGGAACGGACAATGTTAATGCAAAGTTAAGTGTTACGGACTTATTGACGGACGAATAATGCCATTTTAAAGTTAAGTGTGAAGGATTTACTGACGGACAGATAATGCTAGTGCATAGTTAAGTGTGACGGACTCACTGGCGGACAATACTATGGCAAACTTAAATGTGACAGACTAACTGACAACGGGTCATCTTATTGCAAAGTTAAGGGTGACGGACTTCTGTACGGACGAACAATGCTATTGCAAATTTCAATGTGACAGACTTACTGGCAGACGGACAATCTTGTTGCAAAGTTAAGTGTGACGAACTTACTGACGGACAATGCTATTGCAAACTTGAACGTGGCGTACTTAATGACGGAGAGACAAGGCTATTGCAAAGTTGAGTGTGATGGACCGACTGATGGAGAGACAATGCTGTTGAGTTAAGTGTAACGGACTTACTGACGGACAAAGCTACCGCAAACTTGAGATTGCCGAAACCGACTGACGGACAGAAAGGCTACTGTAATCTTAAGCATGACAAACTGACTGCTATTGCAAAGTTATAAGTGACGGATTGACTGACGAACGGACAAAGCAATTGCAACGTTAGTGTAACGAACTGACTAACAGACGAACATGGCTATTGCAAAGTTGAGCGTAACGAACTTTCTGACGGACGGACGGACATGGCTATTGCAAAGTTAAGTGTGACAACTGACTGACGGACTGACAATGCTATTGCAAAATTGAGCGTGAGAGACTGACTAACGGACGGACAATGTTATTGAAACGTTAAGTGTGACGAACTACTAACGGACGGACAAAGCTATTGCAACGTTAGCGTGACGAACCGACTGACGAACGGACATGGCTATTGCAAATTTAAGCCTGACAAATTGTATTACGGACAGACAATGCTATTGCAAAATTGAGCGTGACCGACTTACTGACGGACAGTCAATGCTATTGCAAAAGTAAGCGTGACCGACTTACTGACGGACAGGCAATGCTATTGCAACGTTAGCGTGACGAACCGACTGACGAACGGACATGGCTATTGCAAATTTAAGACTGACAAATTGTATTACGGACAGACAATGCTATTGCAAAATTAAGCGTGACCGACTTACTGACGGACAGGCAATGCTATTGCAAAAGTAAGCGTGACAAAATTACTGACGGATAATGGTATTGCAAACTTTATCTGACGTTACTTACTGACGGGCAAGATGATGCTATTGCAAACTTAAGTGTGACGGACTAACCGATGCTATTGTATACTTGAGCGTGACAGACTGACTGATGGACAGACAATGCTATTGATGGCAAACTTCAGCGTGACGGATTGACCGATGCACGGAGAATCAAACATGATTAGATATCTGCATAATACAAAACAAACAAACTGAATGTAGGTAATGGAAATGTCTAATATAGAAATGAGCAATTAATCTAAACTGCTAAAAAACAAATGCTATAATAAACACTAAACTATTAGATTTTGTAAACATGTGTAATTTTTTAACAATTATAAAAGCAAAAACAACTGATTAATAATAGTAATAATAAATTAAAGTGTTGTTTTATCGGCCATCTCTCAAGCGCTTTCGATCTCTCAATCGTCATCAGGTGTTGTGTCTTATCGTGTGTCTTTGTGCTGCTAGCCTTTTTATAGTTTTTTTTCCTTCATTTAAATATTTTATTTTAATTATACGGATAAGGCGTTAGTGCATCCATTAAATGATATTTTATTAATGTTGGGTTGCAGTTTTTTAATGTATACGGGTTTCGAGGATTTTAAGTCTGCGTGTAAAATAATATATATCTATCTATCTATCTATCTATCTATCTATCTATCTATCTATCTATCTATCTATCTATCTATCTATCTATCTTTAGCACTGTAAGTGTAGTATTAACACAGCATGACGTCACACGCTTTAAATGCATCGTTCCTTTCATTAAAAAAGTAGAACGCTCTCAGACGTTAGCCGCCGATAAAGTGTTAAAATTATCACAGTTTATTCGCTATTTAAAATTGGCCGTGTGGTTAAGGCGTCGGATTTGAGTTGCAAAATACTCGTAATCCGGGGTTTCGAATCGCATGATCGGTAGTGAATAGTCATATCTCTATGCTGATGAGTCCCGGTTACTAAAAAGGACGAAATGTATACGTACATAGATAATAAACAATAACAAATATTATATATATATATATATATATATATATATATATATATATATATATATATGTTCCTGGAAAGAAAAATGATTTTTTATTAATAAGTCATTATTTACCAAGACCGACAGTCACTTGGGGATAAGGGTTAATGGGATGGATGGATTATCAGTTGAATGATGAAAAATATTATGAAAAGATTGGAAGTGATTAAAAGAATACACATAATTTGATTACTCATAAGGACGATTGGATTTGAAGGTGACCATGTTGTAGTCTGCAGGGAAGCAGTCATGTGGCAACGGGTTCTACAGTTGGTTGGTCATCAGAAAGAAACTCTGTTCAGGGAAAATTCCGTTTGATGTCTAGCACACTGAAGAAAGAAAGGAAAGTTCTTTGCAGTTGTGGCAATAGGACGAGTTCTTGACGTGAATGTCTGGCAAGGATGAACCATACATTGGAGCTCAGTCGAGGAGCTTCTAAAGAAATGTACGATAAAGCAGAGAAAGACTAGCAACGCATCTTCTGTGGAAAAGGGGCTGTAGAAAAGAGAAGAGAAAGGATCAATCCCCCCCCCACTAGATTGCGAAATCGACTTTGTACCCGGTCGAAGCAAGAAAAGAGTGCCCTGAGCGACTCCTCTCCAAGTGTGATAGCACTACTCTATCTTAGTATGTAGCTGACTCCCATATAGGTAAAATCTTTCTTTTTTTGGTGGGAAGTTATCAGGCGTCTTATTGTAATGAAACAGTTTAATGAGAGACATATACGATTGTCTCCATCGTAAAGATTGACAAAATGGCAACGATAAAGGAATTTTGAAAAGCATTTTTTTCTTTTTAGTTAAAGTATAAAAGATAAACTTTTTTTTATAAAAAAATGGAGAGAAGTAAGATATTGGAAGAATAAGGAAGAGCTTTTGCGAGAAAATTTTATTTTATTTTATGAAATGAGTGGCAGTTATGGGAGCGAGTAGATAGGAATAAATTTCACAAAGTACCGGCTAAACGAGACATTTATTTCGACCATAAATGGTAGAACTTGCCAATGCAAAAAGAAAAAAAAATCAATGGGAAGCAAATGGATATAAATCTAGTTACGCTTTACACACACACACACACACACACACACACACACACACACACACACAGACACACACACACACACACACACACACATACATATATATATATATATATATATATATATATATATATATATGTGTGTGTGTGTGTGTGTTTGCTATTTAGATGTTAACTTACTTTCAATTTCTAGACAATGCGCATTTGAGCAGTGGTACGCGCCTCGGCTACTGAGTCAAACGTGACTTTCGAACCGTGTGATCTGCAGGGATTGTTTCCTCCCATACTGACAAATGCAGGTTTGGCATGAAACACAAGTGTATATAGGTTTATTTGGAAAATACTATATATATATATATATATATATATATAGTCTCGGAAGTTTCTCAACCATTAAAACTAGATTTAAAAAAAAACAAAAAAACTTTCAGTCCCAAGTCTTTCAGTGGAAAATCACTCATGTAAGTCAATTTATTTTTTACAGTTATAATATTAGTTTGTGTTTAAGACTATTTTAAGGGATCATCAGTTGTTTATCATGAAAAACTAAACATAGTTTGAGTATCCGACAATCGTTTCAGAACCTTCTAGATTCCTTTTCAGGATGAAGAGGAATCTAGAAGGTTCTGAAACGATTGTCGGATACTCAAACTATGTTTATTTTAATATAGTTATAGTTCCCTACACGTGTTTCGCTACCTAGCAAGGTGCTTGCTAGGCAGTTCATCAGGAGAGATACACGAGCTTAGATATTGACCTCAACAACTGACAATACCCCACAGGGGATTGACCGAGTTGAAATCACTTAAGAAGAAAAAAAGAAAAATAAGTTCAAAAGACAGCTAAAAAAACTTGGTAATATGTGGTAGCTGTGATGCGCCCCCACAAGAATTACGTTGTGGGGCACATCACAGCAACAACATATAATCAAGTTTTTTTAGCTGTCTTTTGAACTTATTTTCCTTTTTTTCTTCTTAAGTGATTTCAACTCGGTCAATCCCCTATGGGGTATTGTCAGTTGTTGAGGTCAAATAATCATATATATATAAGCTCTATTTTATATTGAGCACTTTTTATAAGTCCGGTTGAAATTCCTTTAATTTTACCCTGTGGATGCTTATTTGAAAGCTCCCTTTGGGTAGAGCTTATTTGTAAGGATATCGCCAACTGCCATTAGCTTTAAGACAGCTAATTGGGTAAAACTAATTCGAGCTCCCGCCACTTGACAATGTTTACATTGAGATATCACTTACATTCAGTCAGTGTCGTATGATACCTCAGGGGTAGGGGCGCCGACTGTCAGCTCAACGGTTAAGTTTCAATCCCGGCTTGGGGCACTAACTGTCTAGCCGCACTGAAGAGCTGTGATACAGCGAAACAGTCTGTATGTGGATGACTATATATATATATATATATATATATATATATATATATAATTATATTTTACCTACGTCGTTTCGAGCTTTCGGTTCTCCTTAGTGTAGGGAAATAACAATCTCAGACGGTCACAGGGCGCGAACCCGGTCAACAGAGACAGCTTGAATTTGTAATCGGTTGTCACGTGACAGAGAAATTAAGTTATATTTACACTGAGAGCGGCGAGCGTAAACATCAAGACATTCAGATAGAACCTACCGACGGAGTCGGAGTATCACACTGAAGCATTGGGTGAATGTCTGTTTTTTAATCTCTCTAAAGTGCTGGACTTTAATTTTACATAAAGGGGCTTCTTACAATATTAAATTATATTTAGATATTTTATCGACGTACGACGTCGTTTCAAGCTTTCGGCTTTCATCAGAGTAGAGAAATAACAATCTCAGACGGTCATGGGGCACGAACCCGGTTCAAAGAAGCACCTTGAATCTGTAAGTATATATAATATATATATATATATATGTGTGTGTGTGTGTGCAGGCTAATATCCTAAACTAATGAACGGATTATTATGAATTTTGGAATATACATTTTCCGCAACCCGGTGAATAACATGGGCGAATTATTTTTTGGGGGAATTTTTACATTTAGGGGTGCATATATATATATATATATATATATATATATATATATATATATATATATATATATATATATCCTGTACAACCAAATATATATATATATATATATATATATATATATATATATATATATATATATATATATATATAGTTCCGAATACGTTCGTCGAACACTCTCGACTAGTTTTATATCTGTGCCCGTTTCTAGGTCCATATAGATCTTAATTTCTCTTAATTACGTGACAGTTTCCGGTGGCCGAGTGGATACGGCGACTGCTTGCAGATTCTAGGCTGATCGCGCCTCCCGACCGTCTGAAATTGTTACTTTCCTGCAATAAGCTTGAAACGCTAGCGTCTGTTGGTATTAATAATTATATATATAATATATAATTGGTGTTACAGGATAAACTCCTAAACTAATTAACCGATTATTACGAATTTTAGAAAAACGATGATAGCCGTAATGGAGGGTAATATAATCTATATTTTTAAAAATTTAGTTTTATGTAAAGGGGGCAAAAAGGTGGAGAAGCCTTTCGTGAAAATTAAGGTACCTCAAATTTGTGAGAAATTACAAACAATTGTTATTAGACATCAATGTACAAATATTCCACAAATTTAGTTCTCTTTGAAGTATTTTAATGGGTTTAAGAGGAAATAATATGCGCACGACCTTTAATTTGAAAATTCAGTTTTTTTTTTAGATTTGCATTGAATTTGATCGATATTCATTGGACACCAATTAAATAAGATTCCATGAATTTCATTTTTTTCTTAAGACCCTTTTAAGCTTATGCCTTATATTTTACACAGTTTCTGGAATAAAAATCATGTAATGGATTTTGATCAAAATTGTAATAAGGATTATAGACATATGGTTGAGTATCATTATATATTTATTTTTATCTTGTTAAGGGGACATAAAAGTTGTGCAAAACTGCTCTGTTCGAGGGATTAATTTTACCCATCACGAGATGGGTATTCTTCTGGTATACATGTAATTTCAGGTATATTTATATGTTTATATATTTTGTGTACATGATTCACACCTAAAGTAATTAACCGATTATTATGAATTCATTACATAGCACAGTTCGTGCCGGTACTGTTCAGACACACCTCGTGTTATTTTTAATACAATAATTCTTATTAGAATAGAATAGAATAGAAGAGAGAGAGAGAGAGAGAAAGAGAGAGAGAGAGAGAGAGTAATTTTGGAGGTTGTCTTTTTATTAAAGAATTAACTGGCTTTGCAAACTCACTTTTCCTGATTCAAACAATCTAAGCCGAGCTCAATGTATGACCTAATGGGTCACCTATTTTTCCAGTAGTGTACAAACTCATTTCATAGAAGGATGTTTGTTGTGGCCAACGTAATAACCTATTTTTGGAACCCTCAATGGTGTGTTAACGGTGTTGGCTGCTAATCATGCCAGCCTTAACGACAAATCTATGCTTGAACGGCTTTCACATCCCTCCCACATCCCCTCCCCTCCCCTCCATATCCCCCCCCCCCCTGTGTGAACATTCTATTTTGAGCACGAAGATTTTTGCGCCTCTCAAGTACGTCGTGCTTTGTGTGCGGAGCTGAAAGAGAATAAGACGGAGATGCAATCGGTTGTGGGACGATATAAATTACTTTAAAACACCAATAAAATTGTAATTTATTTGACGAATGACGACAAATAAATAAAAAAAAATTAAATAAGAAATACATAAAACAGGAAACGCATAAAAATGTGTGTAATATCGGGAAATGAATTGATAAAATCTATTTTTTGCTTAAATAAACGAACAAGAAAAAAAAAATGGAACCGGATAAAACCCAAAACAAAATGGCAGACGATTTAAACTTAAAAAGGAAACGAAATCTAACGTATAAAATTAAAATGGCCGGATTTTAAAAGTTAGACTTTAACAGCATTTAAGCTGACAAATCAAATTTTAATTCTGACTAGCCAATTGTCATATTTTATTGCTGCACCATGTTATTTGCAACTGAGCTCCAATCTCTTGTCAGACATTCACAGTAAGAACGCGCCTTTTCTACCACAACGGAAAATTTAGATATCTCCGATTTTTGTGAAATTTTAACAATACGTTTTTTTTATTAAACGTTTTCTCAGCCAGCTACAGAATACGCTCTAACATGGCTGAGTGTTCGCTTGGTTTATGTTTATGTTCGTCCATTCACAAACGTTGTCTATCCATCTTTTCTTTTGATCTACCTTTCGGCCGGCTTCCTTGTATTATGCCTTCAACGCATATTTTGCATAGCCCTACACTAGAACGCTTAACATCACCAAACAACCTCAAGACTTTTTACATTTGGTGACAGAGGATATTGATGGGATACCAGTGAGGTTCTGCAACTCTGCAATACTGATGTGATCAGACAGTTTATGATCAATAATGAAGCGAATGCGGTGGCTTTTGAAGGTTTCTACTAACAATAGGTAGTAGACATTAATTAATAGATATCCCCCTAATTTCAGTCTCTTTTGAGTATTTTAAAGGGTTTCAAGTTTGATCCATAATCATTTGAAACCAATTAAGCAAAATGCCCTGAATTTCAATTTCTCATTAAGACCTCTTAAGCTTAAGCCTTAAATTTTAGGCATTTTCTAGAATCTAAATCATGTAATGGATTTTGATCAAAATAGGAATAAAAATTCTAGGATAAGGTTTAGTAGATTTTTAGGTTAATTTTAATCTTCATAAGGAGACATAAAAGTTGTGCAAAAATGTTATGTTTCGAGGATTCTTTTAGTTAATTATAAATTTGTAATTAATAATAATCTTGGGTTCCTCAGTTTTTCTTTGTAAACGACGAGACACTGGCCGCGCTAGTAATATATACAACTAGCAGGGCTACCTGGTGTTGCCCAGCGGAAAAAACTTCTATCTCTTTACTCCTCTCTATCTGTCTCTTTATCTTTCTCTTTTCCCCCCTCCGCCATTTTCCCCACTCCCTCTTTCTTTTCCGCCCAGCCCATTCCCCTCTCTGGATATACATACACACATACACACAGACAACTATCCCTTATATAAATTCCTCCAGGAACCAGTCGGCATAAAGGAATTAACTCCTTGATAAAAACAATCAGAGTTACTTTCCCTTAGTTAGTATAATCAATAGCTGAAAAACCGCCTCCTCCCTGACGAAACTTGTGCCAGTTTAGGGTCAAAGAAAGGATAATGTTTTTCTAAATTTTAGATATTATTAATTCCGCGCAACACTTATCAAGAGTATACCAATTTTGTGTTTTTGTTGTTGTAGTTTTTTACTTTTAGGCGGATACAACTGCCATTTATATAATAAATTAGGACTATCACAAGTAAGGTGCAGCGGTTGCATTTGCGGTTGTGAAGCGAGACCTCTAACTAAATTTTGACAAAGTAAGCATTTAGGTTTATCACATGTATCTTGCTGTGTAAACGTTTTTGTTTTTAAATGAGGTGAGTACAGTTAACATATTAGGGAGTTGTAGTTTAGCATTAACAGGTGGCTTCTTGAAGACGGAATGTTTCTGAGACCTGACTCTGAAGAATAGTAATATCTCTAGTTAGAGTATACTGTCTGGTTTTCTACATGAGAACAGATTTATGACGGAGACCAGCAACGTAGCATATATCAGTGTGTCTGCTTGTCCATTCGTGTATACTTTATATATGATCAGCGCAGTGTATGTTTGTCACTGTGTTATGCGCGAAGAGTTAAGTAGGAACAAAATGGCGTATACATCATTGTTCGACGTAATTTATTAGAGACTTCGCCGCCAATGACAATTGTTATTTTTGGCAGCCATCTTTAAATTCCAACTAGTCAGTTCTACTTTTAAACGGTAGAAAACAAAATTGAAGGCAAAACCTAGCCCGATAATTCCTTCATCTTGAAGCCTGAAGAATAGTCAGATGCGTCCTCGACTCTCAATGAGAGGCTCCGTTTGTCGGCCTGCCGGTCTGTTGGTCTGTCACGCTTCAGTTTGAAATAGCACTTTCATCGCTAAACGCGCAGATTGAACGGACGTTTCTTATTTTATCTTAAATACATCCAAGTGTCTCCAAAAGACTCAGTTTGTCGATAGGTCTCTCAAGCTTTCTAACATTACATTTTTGTCTGTCTGTCAAGCTTTCTTAAATTACATTTTCGTCTGTCTCTCAAGCTTTCTAAATTACATTTTCGTCTGTCTGTCAAGCTTTCTAAAATTACATTTTCGTCTATCTGTCAAGCTTTCTAAATTACATTTTCGTCTGTCTGTCAAGCTTTCTAAATTACATTTTCGTCTGTCTGTCAAGCTTTCTAACATTACATTTTCGTCTGTCTGTCAAGCTTTCTTAAATTACATTTTCGTCTGTCTGTCAAGCTTTCTAAAATTACATTTTCGTCTGTCTGTCAAGCTTTCTAAAATTACATTTTTGTCTGTCTGTCAAGCTTTCTAAAATTACATTTTCGTCTATCTGTCAAGCTTTCTAAATTACATTTTCGTCTGCCTTTTAAGCTTTCTAAAATTACATTTTCGTCTATCTGTCAAGTTTTCTAAAATTACATTTTCGTCTGTCTGTCAAGCTTTCTAAAATTACATTTTTGTTTGTCTGTCTGTCAAACTTTCTAAAATTACATTTTCGTCTGTCTCTCAAGCTTTCTAAAATTAAATTTTCGTCTGTCTGTCAAGCTTTCTAAAATTACATTTTCGTTTGTCTGTCAAGCTTTCTAAAATTAAATTTTCATCTGTCTGTCAAGCTTTCTAAAAGTACATTTTCGTCTGTCTGTCAAGCTTTCTAAAATTACATTTTCGTCTGTCTGTCAAGCTTTCTAAAATTACATTTTCGTCTGTCTGTCAAGCTTTCTAAAATTACATTTTCGTCTGTCTGTCAAGCTTTCTAACATTACATTTTCGTCTGTTTGTTAAGCTTTCTAAAATTACATTTTCGTCTGTCTGTCAAGCTTTCTAAAATTACATTTCCGTCTGTCTGTAACGCTTAATTTCAAAATAGCATTGCAGCTCTACACGTACGGATTGAATGGCCGCAGTTTGTTTTAAATGTGTCGAGGCATCTATATAAAAGACCCCGCATGTAGGTCGATCTGTCACGCTTATATTCAAAATAGCGTTTCCATCTGTCTGCCACACTTAAATTTTAAAATACAATTCTAAGTGGTCAGTCACGCTTACCATTAAAATAATATTTTCATCGGTCTGTCGTACTTAACTTAAAAATACTATTTCATCAGTCTGTCACACTTAAGTTTTAAAATACAATTCTCAGCGGTCTATGATGCTGAACTTTAAATAGCATTTGTATCGGTCTGTCACGCTTAAGTTTAAAATGCAAATTTTCATCGGTTTATTATGTTTAAGTTTAAAATAAAATTCTCATTAGTCTGTCACGCTTTAATTTCAAGTAGAATTCTATCGTTTAGGTTTAGAATACTGTCAATAATTCATAAGTTTTAAATGACATTTTCATCACTCTGTCACACTTAAGTCTTAAATAGCATTTTCATCTGTCTGTCAGGCTTAATTTTAAAATAGAATTCTCATTGGTCTGTCACGATTATGTTCAAATACCATGCTTATCGATCTGTCACGCTTAAGTTTAAAATAGAATTCTCATTGGTCTGTCATGCTTAAGTTTAAAATACCATTTTTATCGGTCTGTTACGCTTAAGTTTAAAATACCATTTTTATCGGTCTGTTACGCTTATGTTTAAAATACCATTTTTATCGGTCTGTTACGCTCAAGTTTTAAATATAATTCTTATTGGTCTGTCACCCTTAAGTTTAAAATATATTTCTTATTGGTCTGTCACACTTACATTTCAAATAGCATTTTCATCGGTCTGTCAATGTTACATTTATTTCAAATACCATTTCCATCGTTAAACGCGTAGATTCAATGGAGGTATCTTATTTTAGATGCGTCCCATCATCTCTCTATAATGCTCTGTCTGTCTGTCGCTCTGCCACGTTTAAGTTTAAAATAACATTTTCTTCGGCCTGTAACGTTTCAATTTGCAATCACTTTTTAGATTCGTCCGCGCATTTCAATAAGAGGCGTGTCCGTTGGTCTGTCACTTTTAAGTAGAATCTTAATCGCTAAACGCGCAGATTGAATAGACGCATCTTAAGAATATCTTTTCCTTTTTTTTGGGGGGGGGGAGGGGGGTAAATTTAATCTTTTCTCTTTTTTTTTGGGGGGGGGGTAAATTTCATATTTTCTCTTTTTTTGGGGGGGAGGGAGGGGGTAAATTTCATATTTCTCTTATTTTTTTTGAAGGGGAGAGAGTGGTAAATTTCATATTTTCTATTTTTTGGGGGGGAGGGGGTAAATTTCATATTTTCTCTTTTTTGGGGGGGGGGGTGGTAAATTTCATATTTTCTCTTTTTTTGGGGGAGGAGGAGGGGGATAAATTTCATATTTTCTCTTTTTTTTTAGGGGGGGGAGGGTGGTAAATTTCATATTTTCTTTTTTTTTTTTGGGGGGGGGGGGGGTAAATTTAATATTTTCTCTTTTTTTTGGGGGGGGGGAGGGGGTAAATTTCATATTTTCTATTTTTTTTTTGGGGGGGGGGGAGGGGCTAAATTTCATATTTTCTATTTTTTTTGGGGGGGGGGGTGGTGGTGGTAAATTTCATATTTTCTCTTTTTTTGGGGGAGGAGGGGGGTAAATTTCATATTTTCTCTTTTTTTTTTTGGAGGGGGGGAGGTAAATTTCATATTTTTTCTTGGGGGAGGGGTAAATTTCATATTTTCTCTTATTTTTGGTGGGGGAGTGGGGGTAAATTTCATATTTTCTTCTTCTCTGAAATGTCACCGTGTTAGTCGGTAGTGACGCCATCTTGTGTGGTTGTCGTTGGGTCCCACTGTGTCAAGTGGACTTCGGGGAGGTCCCTCCTCAGATTGGATTGGAAAATAGTTGCCGCATCTGAGATAACTTTCCCCTATGGAACAAAAAACGACAAGTCGACAGAAGCATCACAGGAAAAGTAATGAACACACACACACACACACACACACACACACACACACACACACACACACACACACATACATATGAATAGCGTGTATCTCGTATCAGTAGAAACAAAACCCAATAAAGTGCTCGTTCGTAAAAGAAAAAAAACAAGAGCAGAATATAATCTTGCGCCCATTTGAGGTACCCAGGTTTCATGCTTTGGACCCGCCAGATATTTTCAATCAAAAAAAAATCCAGTTGAGGAAGTTCCTAAGGGCGTTCGTCAGCCTCTCATTGACGCATATTCTGGAAAATTATCTGAGAAGAGAGATGTACACGATCTTATTAGCCGGTGAAAAATTCAAAATATCCTCTGTATAAAAATCTTTCTGGTTAGCAATTCAAAAATAGTTCTAATATGGAGTTATACAGACGATAAATTAAGAGACGGTGAGCCATCATATTCCTAGTAATGATGAGGGTTATATATATATATATATATATATATATATATATATATATATATATAGTCATGCTGATGACGGCTCATAGCTAGAAACACGTGTCCATGACTTTCTTTAATGTACGTAAAATTAATTTATAAAAAAGTTTATATATATATATATATATATATATATATATATATATATATATATATATATATATATACGAGAGAGAGAGAGAGAGAGAGAGAGAGAGAGAGAGAGAGAGAGAGAGAGAGAGAGAGAGAGGGAACCTCGCTCCACCACTAATAAGGCTTTTTTTACTATATATTTGAATAACACAAAATAAGTGTTTAAATATTCCTTAGTATTGAGATTGAATTGTGTTTTAAAAATCGTTTTTAATTTGCATAATTAGCCGTAATTTGCAATTAAATCACCAATTCACTCATCTCTTACTAAGGATCTGTCTATTACTCTCACCCTCTCTAACTCTATGCTATTTGACCACTGCTCTTATTTTATACAGTTTTTATTACTCTCACTTTTTGTACCCCCCTCTCTGTGTCTCTCTCTTTCTTCCCCTCTCTTTCTCTCTGTTTAACAGTCGAAAGTAATAAAGAAAAGAAAGAATAAAGTGATTGTAATGATTTTACCATCAGTTCTCTCTATTAAACCAACGGTTTGTTAAGGTAAAGTAATATATATATATATATATATATATATATATATATATATATATATATATATATATATATATATATATATATATATATATATATATTAAAACGAGAAAGGAAAAACAATTGAACACAAGAAAACATAAAAATTAAACCAGAAATTTGACCGGTTTCGTTCCGATGTATGATCGTTTAAAAAAAAAAGTGAGGATTTAAAAGGTGAAGATTTCAAATCGTCACTTTTTCTGAAGACGTTAGTTGATCCGAATGAAACCGGTCAAATCTCTCGTTTAAGTTTTTTCTTCCTGTGTTTAAGTTTTTCCTTTCTGTCTTTCATACATTCTGTCTCCACGACATTTAATTTTATGCTGTATCGTGCATTTTATCATATATATATATATATTAATGTACAGTTATTGTTTATATATATATATATATATATATATATATATATATATATATATATATATATATATATATATATATATATTAATGTACACACACATATATATATAATGAAAAAATTATGCTTCGCCACTGTTCGCACTGACTATTCATCTAGATGTATTACTAAAATAATCATTGAATTACGTCAGTATTTTAATTTTTTAGACAAAATTATTATTATCATTTCTGATGACCTAAAGAAAAAACAAACACCACCTTTGACATTTTATTATAATATTGATGATTTTTTTACGAATTCATTTCAGGCGGCGGGTTTAGTATGAGACAGTTGTCTGAATTGCTATTAGCTTTCCTTATTCTTCTAGCTACTTGAAATAAAAAAGCACCCACACACCCACTGTTTACTTTTTATCATAGTATGTAGGATTTCTTTCTAAATTCATTTCAGGCGGCGGGATAAGTCTGAGATGGTTGCCTGACTTGTTATTTTGTTTTTCTCTTCCTCTTGCCACTTGAAATGACTTGGTCCGGGGTCTAGAAAAAGCACGTGTTTTACTCCCTAACTTTTGCATGACAGGGTGGAAGCACATATATTTATTTATATACAAATAAATACACGTTGGTGTTTATTATCGAATGGAGGATATTGATTACTTGATATAAATATGCGGATAGGTAGATATATAGATAAGAAAAATGCTTATGTAATCTTCAAGCCCGACTAATGACTAGCGTTGTGTAACTTTCTGAGCCCCAGACATATCGATAACATCACGCTTCTGCCTCAATCAGAGACTTGTGTACTTCCTTCACTTGCCAAACCCGACCGCCACGGCCGCCGCCCGCCCGCCTTGCCGTTCGGTGTCATAAGACAGGCGAAGCACATGGAAAAATTCTCCGTTTCACTCCCGTTACACCGGATAGCATCATTTGGCTGAAACGTGACGCGTCCCCGGACAAATTCAACAACAAGCAAACCCTCAAAGATTTAATTCTGGAAGTAATTCGAACTCTGCAATAACACCCGGCGCTTAACGAGGCCCACGGAAAAGCGCTTAGCGGCCATGTTGATTTCGTTGGCTCGCGTTTATCCCAATACGCATGCGTGTCTTGTTTTTAATGCAAACGCACTTTGGGGTTCACTGTGATAAGCAGTGAGGGAGAGGGAGAGGGAGAGGGAGAGAGAGAGAGAGAGAGAGAGAGAGAGAGAGAGAGAGAGAGAGAGAGAGAGAGAGAGAGAGAGGGGGCTTGATTGTTTTCTTCCAATTTGCGAAGGACTTGGGGTTCACTGAGATAAGCAGTGAGGGAGAGGGAGAGAGAGAGACAAGGAGAGGGAGGCAGAGACACAGAGAGAGATAGAGAGAGAGAGAATGAGAGATAGAGAGAGAGAGATGGAGAGAGAGAGAGAGAGAGAGAGAGGGTTGATTTTTCTCTTCCAATTTGCGAAGGACTTGCTGATTGAAAAACAATTCGGGTTAGAATGTCTTTGATTTAGAAGATGATTTACAAATTGAATAGAATAAAATTAGGGACAAGCAAGAAAAGTGAAAGTTATTTGTTTTTTCATATATCTCCGATATTTTTGGAACACAGCTGCTAGGTGGGTAAAGTGGGGGTATATTTAGTTTAATTTAGTTTCATGCAAAGTGAACAAAGACTGGGTGGAAACTCTTTGTGAAACTTCAGATACGATTTTTTGTGAAATTTTAACAATAGTTAATTGATGTTTAATCCAAACATCAATTAATAAATATTCCCAAAATTTCAATTTCTTTGGAGTATTCAAAGAGTTTTTAAGGGACAAAATATGGGCACTACATTCGATTTTAAAAATTCAGATATTTCAGATTCTTTAAAGGCAGCTCGAAATTCTACACACTATGATGGAAAGTCAACGATGGGTGTATGGGTGTTTTTTTCTTCTTTCATCTCAAGTGGTTAGAAGAAACAGGAAAGTTAATAGCAATTTAGACAACCACCCCAGACTTCCCCCGCCGCCGGAAATGAATTCGTAAAGACATTCAAGTGTTCAGAAAAGTGTGAGCAATCCTACTGAATTGCAATAGTGTCAACTGTCTAATAATACTTGAAATGGATTGTACACGTGAACAACCATCTATATTAGATAATAGTGATGGTAAAAAATGAACAAAATACAGTATTTAAAGAATCTGGTATCAGAAAATTCCGAAGAACACATGCCATAATAGTACTTATATAAGAGACTGAGACTAACGACATCATGTCTGTGTATGTGTGTGAGAGAGAGAGATGGAGACAGAGTGTGTGTGTGTGTGTGAGAGAAAGAGAGAGAGAGAGAGAGAGAGAGAGAGAGAGAGAGAGAGAGAGGATGCAGAGAAAAAAGTGTGGGGCCAATCGAATTACAGATACGTTTCTGCACATTATCAAGAACCCTCGAATAGGACAGACAAACAATATGGTCAAACACGTCTTTATAACGACATAAGGGATTGATGTCCGGCTGACAAACACGGTGAACATACATTTAGTTTTATATTGAAATTGTCCTTAAATAAAAGAACGCATCTTTTAATACTGCATATAAACTTATTGTACCATAAAATAACATATTGTACTATAAAATAAAATATTGTACTATAAAATAAAATATTGTACAATAAAATAAAATATTGTACTATAAAATAAAATATTGTACTATAAAATAAAATATTGTACTATAATAATAAAATATTGTACTATAAAATAAAATATTGTACTATAAAATAAAATATTGTACTATAAAATAAAATATTGTACTATAAAATAAAATATCGTACTATAAAATAAAATATCCTACCATTAAATAAAACATTTTACCATAAAATAAAACATCGTACCCTAAAAAAAATAGGTACCATAAAATAAAATACATTACCATAAAATAAAATATCGTACCATAAAATAAAATATCGCACCATCAAAAAAAAAAATAGTGTACCATAAAATAAAATATAGTACCATAAAATAAAATATCGTACTATAAAATAAAATATTGTACCATAAAATAAAATATAGTACCATAAAATGAAATACGGTACCATAAAATAAAATATAGTACCATACAATAAAATATAGTACCATAAAATAAAATATAGTACCATAAAATAAAATACAGTATCATAAAATAAAATATTGTACCATAAAATAAAATATTGTACTATAAAATAAAATATCATACCTTAAAATAAAATATAGTACTATAAAATAAAATATCGTACTATACAATAAAATATCGTACCATAAAATAAAATATTGTACCAAAAAATAAAATATTGTACCATAAAATAAAATAAAATATCGTACCATAATATAAAATGTACCAGAAAATAAAATATTGTACTATAAAATAAAATATTGTACCAGAAAATAAAGTATCGTACCAAAAAATAAAATATTGTACCAGAAAATAAAATATCGTACTATAAAATAAAAAATCGTACCAGAAAATAAAATATCGTACCATAAATAAAATATCGTACTATAAAATAAAATATCGGACCAGAAAATAAAATATCGTACTATAAAATAAAATATCGTTCCATAAAATAAAATATCGTACTATAAAATAAAATATCGGACCAGAAAATAAAATATCGTACCAGAAAATAAAATATTATATTATCAAATAAAATATCATACCATAAAATAAAATATCGTACCAGAAAATAAAATATTGTACTATAAAATAAAATATCGTACTATAAAATAAAATATAGCACTATAAAATAAAATATCGTACTATACAATAAAATATCGTACCATAAAATAAAATATTGTTTCATAAAATAAAATATAGTATCATAAAATAAACTATCGTACTATTAAATAAAATATCCTACTATAAAACAAAATATCGTATCATAAAATAAAATATCGTACTATAAAATAAAATATTCTACGATAAAATAAAATATCCTACTATAAAATAAAATATCCTACTATAAAATAAAATATCTTACAATAAAATAAAATATCGTACTATAAAATAAAATATCGTACTATGAAATAAAATATTGTAATATAAAATAAAATATCATACCATAAAATAAAATCTCGTACCATAAAATAAAATATTGTACTATAAAATAAAATATCCTACTATAAAATAAAATATCCTACAATAAAATAAAATATCGTACTATAAAATAAAATATCGTACCAGAAAATAAAGTATTGTACCATGAAATAAAATATATTTCCAGAAAATAAAATATCGTACCAGAAAATAAAATATTGTACTATAAAATAAAATATATTTTCATAAAATAAAATATCGTACCAGAAAATAAAATATATTTCTATAAAATAAAATATCGTACCAGAAAATAAACTATGAACAAATAAGATCATGCATCATATTTGTTGTGACAATGGGCAGTTATGATGGAGCAGAAATATCCAAATTCACAGGAATAATTAATTATAATAATGAATTAATTATAATAAATTAATGATATAAATAATCATTTAATTATAATTAATAAAGTCTCACATTCATTTTTTTTGTACATTTAAATCTCCCCCTCCCTTATTTAGTATCAATTTCCATCGAGAGCTGCCTTAAAAGATATTCGAACTGTTAAGGTGTTATATCTTTGTCCAATGGTCACTGAGGTTTCATCTATGTGTATACAAAAAGTATTTCGTCCTTAGAATAAAGGGATAGGTAGATTATAATGTTATTAATTAATAAATATCGAAACGTTCATTAAAATCAGATTTTTTATGGATTTTTTTCACTCATTTTTGAATTAAAAATAAATCACTTTCATTTTCATTACCCGTCTCTACAAATCGATATTATCTTCTCTCTGTTACTTATGGGTTAAATATGGAGTTGGGATTTCCGCTCTCTCAAATGGCCCTTCTTAGAATGGGCAAGATGTCAGGCCTTCCAAATACTTCAGTCATGAATTTATAAAAGCTTCGAGCCAAACTATTAGGCTCTTATTTACTTATCTCCCTAAGGTCGGTTTATTATGTCGGGGATAGCCATCTCCCTAAAAAGGGTCACTCTGGATGATACAAAAATATAAATTGTCTTAGTCAAGAAGGATTCATTGTCCTTGGACCGAGAACTGAACAGATACTCTACCCCGATCCCAACCCGGAGGCCAAGAAACTCTTCAATTTTAAGAACCCCTCCCCTCCAAAGGGTCTAGACAATGCGCATAGTTAACGACCCGTGTCCCTCTATTTAGATAAAACGTATTAAAGGATCCCATCTCTCCCCCTCTCTCTTCGGTTGGTATTTATCTACCTCCCACAAAGTAAAATGTGACACAAGGTCGAAAAGTGGGATTTGATAAGTCAGCACTCTAGAGGGAGAGCACCTATTACCTTTAAAAATTGCCTGGGCAGCCCCGTCGGCATTCCCCGGTAGGGGCGCCTCAGGCGATTAGCAATAAACTAACCCTTTCTCAAAGAGTGAGATGGCAAAGCCTGGGAAGGTGGACCTCTTAGAACTGCACAGGACAAACCCATAGACCGGCGGAAATCAAGCCCCAAAGGCCAAGACAATACCGATATATGGGGTGCAGTATCCATCGGAACAGATACTACACTTTGATCTTGGCCATCTTGAATTTTTTTATTTACCTCCCCAGGAGGTTAGACACAAAGCCAGGTTTATCTTACTCCCACAAGGTAAGATGTAACCCAATGTAGGGCCGGGAAAGTGGGACTTGAAAAGCCAGCGTCCGAGAAGGTGAGCACTCTGACCATTAAAAATTGCCTGGGCAGCCCCGTCGGCATTACCCGGTAGGGGCGCCTCAGGCAGTAAGCAATAAACTTACTCCTCCCCAAAGAGGGGAGGCAAAGCCTGGGAGGGTGGACCTCATAGAACTGCACAGGACAAACCCACAAACCGGCGTAAATCAAGCCCCGAAGGCCAAGACAATACCAGTTTATGGGGTGTAGTATCCATCGGAACAGATACAACACTTTGATCTTGGCCATCTTGGATTATCTCTTGGTTTGTTGGATGACATCATAATACTTGTGACATCATTCACTGTGCACAGTTATTCTTTCTGTTTTAATGGATGACGTGACAAAACGATGGCGTCATCCACTCTGCACGTAAACAAGCAAGATAACAAACAAGCAGGATAACAAGATCAACAGAGTTTATTCGTACATAGATACAATTTTCGTTATGTTAGTCATGGTTTAATCCAATTAAAATCAGAGATAAAACAATTCAGTGGGTGGAGGTTCATGCACCTTCAATTAACCCTTTTAAATGCGGCCAAGTAGTTAGATCCCTGCAGGGGCGTTTGAGTTGTGAGATACAAATAATGTAGAAATAAACAGTTGAAACGATTCTTAGGAGATCAACAAGTTTACAATGATTCATTTAACAATTTACAATTGAATGATTTAACTATGATGATGATGGATTTGATTGTCTATGGCCGTGGCCACCGAGAGTTACTACAGGCCGGTTAGCTAGAAAATGACGTCACTGCATTGCGTGTTAAAACAAGGACGGTCGTAATGACAATAAGAAGGCATTTCGACTTCTCTATTCACTAAATAATCCATCAAAATTCAGGAAATCAACCAATTTTGATGAAATTTTCAGTATTTATTAATTAATGATCACGGAATATAATAAATCCATTACTTTATTATAAAGCTTGGTGCAAATGTATTATTTCTTGTAAACAAAAAACACCTTTACTAAAGTTATTCAAAATATCAAAACATGTTGACCGTACGATATTGTAAATATTTAAAACAAAGCATTAGAAAACTTTAAAAAATGCATGTAAAAAAAGAAAAGAAAGGAACACGATTCGACTTATCCTGAAACTGATCTTTATTCAATATGAATTTAAAGAAAATAATAATTCACGATCAAATACTGCAAAAACTGAATTATGAATTACCATTATTAAAACTGTTAACCCAATCAACGGTAAGTAATTCAGACTTTGAAATTTGTTTAAAAATTATACAGTATAATTAAAAAAGGGTGAAACAAAAATGAAAATAAAAAACACACACCGGGCAATGCCGGCTAGGGACAGTTTGTATAAATTTTAAAGATAATTTTTGAAACCAAACTGCATATTAAAAGAACGGATAATTATTTTCTTTAAATTCACACTTTTTGCGCGTTTTTGTAATTTAAAAAAATTATTTGTGAAGAGCGATGTTGTTAAAATGAAGAACTAGTGTTTAAACCGCCAACTTGATTTAATTTCAATATTTGTTTTGTTAATGCTCGCTTCTTTTTCGGACTTAATTGTTAGTTCGGATTTGATTTTATTCATAACTAGTCGTACCTGGCCTTTTGGCTAAGATCAAAGTGTAGTATCTGTTCCGATGGATACTACACCCCATAGACTGGTATTGTCTTGTCCTTCGGGACTTGATTTACGCCGATCTATGGGATTGTCCTGTGCAGTTCTAGGAGGTCCACCCTCCCAGGCTTTGCCTCCCCTCTTTGGGGAGGAGTAAGTTAATTGCTTACTGCTTGAGGCGCCCCTACCGGGGAATGCCGACGGGGCTGCCCAGGCAATTTTTGATGGTCAGAGTGCTCACTTCTCGGGCGCTGGCTTTTCAACCCCCACTTTCCGACCTGACCTTGGGTCACATCTTACTTGTGGGAGTAGGATAAAACTGGCCTTGTGCCTAACTCCTGGAGAGGAGTAAATAATACTAGTATTACCTGACCTTTTGGCTAAGATCAAAGTGTAGTATCTGTTCCGATGGATACTGCACCCCATACACTGGTATTATCTTGGCCTTCGGGGCTTGATTTACGCCGGTCTATGGGTCGCCTCCCCTCTTTGAGAAGGAGTAAGTTTATTGCTTACTGCCTGAGGCGCCCCTACCGGGAATGCCGACGGGGCTGCCCAGGCCATTTTTTAAACCCCACTTTCCCGACCCGACCTTGAGTCACATCTTACTTGTGGGAGTAAGATAAAAACTGGCCTTGTGCCTAACTCCTGGAAAGGAGTAAATCAATACTCGGCGTTACCCTGGAGTCCTTTTTTTACTTTCATTTTTTTTCGTTTCTTTTTTATCGATTTGGTCATAACATTAGTAATTGAACCTACTTGTTATAAAACTATAACTAATTTTCGTGCTCTTCCAATATGTGATCTACTCATTAACCATACCTAACTAACCCTAACCCTGACTAACCCTAACCATTAGAGTTAGTCAGGGTTAGGGTTAGGGTTAGGGTTAGGGTTAGGGTTAATTGGTAGATCACATATTGGAATTTAAACAACTCGGTAGATCACATATTGGAAGCGAGCCTAATTTTCTTAAGGTAATGTTGTTTTAATATCTCTAAAAGTAATGTAATTAGCTTCTAAAACTTTCACTCCTTTAAGAGACGAGGATTTGCTAAAAATTTTAAGCCAAATAATGGCACTATATCCCACAGTTTAAATGCTTCAAAGTTCCTTTCAAATTTGGAAGGGTCACGAAGTAATTCATTCTTTCTTTTTCTTCAATTATTTTTTAAAAATTAAATGGCTGACTTGTATACAATAACATTGTCAGACAGCATATCGTCTGCCTGTGGCAATTCACGGTCAAACATAACTTTTTAGATTCACTTAAAAAAAAAGTACGTTATAATTTCAAACAATTTTATTTAATTAATGTAATTACAAACCGATACCGTAATTATTTTAATTAAATTTCACAAAAAATTGTTTTTAAAATAAATTAGCACAAAAGGACCGGCATGCAACAGCTGTTTAAAATTATTTTTTAATTCATAGCATATCTATTTCGTCGTAAAAAAAATCGAAAGTATTTATGAGATTTACATTTTTACATTTTGTAAGACGTAATATTGATTTTTATAATGACATATATTCCTTCATGGCATTAGATTTCAAGAGAATGTTAATATGTTCTTCCAAGAAATTAAGAGAAAAACGCCGAGTAGATAGAGATATGGTAATTACGTAAGAATAGACATCCACGAATTTAACGCCATGTTGAATATGTTATGTCAGAATAAAAGGGGGGGGGGAAGACAATGATGAAAAAACGGTAATAATAAAGAGACTGTTTAATTTGCATAGATATACGTACATTTATCTTATTGAGAGAATGTTTGTTAACGAGAGGAACACAAAGAATGTTTGTTAACAAGAGGGACACAAAGAATGTTTGTTAACAAGAGGGACACAACAAATATTTGTTAACAAGAGGGACACAAAGAATGTTTGTTAACAAGAGGGACACAAAGAAGCATGATACATAAAAGAATGTGAA
>OY744518.1:192581951-192586951 GCA_963556195.1 Sepiola atlantica | reverse complement strand
CAAAGTGGCAAACACTTAGACGAGATGAGTGAAGCGCTCGAAACCAATTCATTCTTTAACGAACAACAACGAGTCTGCCACCCGTGTGGTGTTGTTGTTCATACTAGTTGAGGGTACGCCCTCGACAATCAGTCCGACAGGGTCTGGGCCATTGATGACCTCGCTTCTGCCCGGCTGAGGTATGGTTTTGTGCAGTTCTAGGAGGTCCACCTTCCCAGGCTTTACCTTCTCGCGCTTTGAGAAAGGGGTTAGTTTATTGCTAACCGTCTGGGGTTTCCCTTTCTGACCGTGGGTCTCATTTTTCGGCGGCTGGATGGAGGTAAATAACTACTAGCAACAAGCAGAACAAAAGCAATCGTTTAGATGCGTCCATTCAATCTGCGATGAACGTGACAGACCGACAAACATGCTATTTAAATCACAAAAGTGACAGACCGACGAAAATGCTATTTCAAATTTTAGCGTGACAGCGTGACAAACATGCTATTTAGATCACAAAAGTGACAGACCGACGAAAATGCTATTTCAAACTTGAGCGTGACAGCGTGACAAACATGTTATTTAGGTCACAAAAGTGACAGACCGACGAAAATGCTATTTCAAACTTGAGCGTGACAGCATGACAAACAGACGGAAATGCTATTTCAAACTTAAGCGTGACAGCGCGACACACCGACGAAAATCCTATTTCAAACTTGAGCGTGATAGACCGACGAAAATGTAATTTCACACTTCAGCCTGGACAACCCTGTCGGCATTCCCCGGTCAGAGCGCCTCAGGCAGCAAGCAATAAACTTACTCCTCCCCAAAGAGGGGGGGGGCAAGGCCTGTCTCACATACCGAGGAAAAAAAAAGTAAAAAAAAATTTTTTTTAAACGATAAAAAGGCATATTTCAAACGTAAACATGACAGACCAACGAAAATGCTATTTCAAATTTAAGCTTGACAGACCAACGCAAATTTTATTTAATATTTTAGCGTGTCAGACCAAAGAAAATGCTATTTTTATGAGACATACTGACAAAAATGCTATTTCAAAGTCAGCGTGACAGAGCAAAAAAAATGCTATTTAAATATTAAGCGTGACAGACCAAATTTTAAAACGTAATCATGACAGACTAACGAAAATTCTATTCAAAATTTAAACATGACATATTAATAGATGTGTTATTTCAGACATGAGCGTGACAGACTATTGAAAATGCTATTTCAAATATAAACGTGATGGAGCACAACATTTTTTATTTAAAATTTAGGCGTTAGAGACAAGCGAAAATGTTATTTCCAACTTGAGCGTGATGGACCAAAGAAAATGATTCTTTAAAATTAAGCGTGACCTACAGACGAAAATTAATTTTTTCAAACTTAAACATGACAGATACACGGGAAAGCTATGTCAACTCCAAACGTGACGGACCAGCGAATGTTTTATTTCAGATTTTAGCGTGATAGACCAAAGAAAATTCTATTTTAAAAATTAAGCGTGATATACTAACCAAAATGCTATTTAAAACGTAAGCTTGACAGAGAAATAAAAATGCTATTTTATATTCAAGCGTGACATACCACCGAAAATCTTATTTCAGACACAAGCCTTGCAGACCAAAGAAAATGCCATTTAAAACTTAAGCGTGAAAGAACGAACTACTGAGTCTTTTATATAGATTAAGATGTCTCCATACAATCTACACGTTTAATAAAGAAAATGCTTTTAAGCATGACGGTTGTGCTTCAGTCTCACGTGCTTCTTAAACTTAACTGGGCCATTTCGGTGGCCTTTTATCTGCCGGGCTGAGGTATACTGTCCTGGGTTGTCCTAGGAGGTGAACCCTCCCAGGCCTTGCCCCCCCTCTTTGGGGGGGAGTAAGTTTATTGCTTGCTGCCTGAGGCGCTCTGACCGGGGAATGCCGACGTGGTTGTCCAGGCTATTTTTGCTAGGCCAGAGTGCTCCTTCTTTAGGGGCGCTGGCTTGGGAGGTGACGGTGGTTAAGTGGATAACGACACGGACTGAAGACTTAGGTGTTCCAAGTTCGAATCCAGTCGGTTCCACAGTATCACTTTCACTTAGGGATGTTGGCAACCTTTTTGTGGTCCTTCCCGTAAGTACCCGATGTCTTTCCAGAAAGATTTCTAACTAGAAAAACATCGGGTAAACAAATGTCATCACCAGAATCATCTGATTCACACGAAAGAAGAAGGGGCGCTGGCTTGAGTCTTCCCCCACTTTCCACCTTGTGTCACATATTCTTGCAGTGGGAAGGAATTAAATACCTATTTCAATTTTAAGCGTGACAGACCGACCGAAATCGTCTCTTATAGACATGCTTGGACACATCTAAAATAACACTAGGCTATCTGTGACCCGTTGGGTCACAACCACTAGCACTATTTAATCTACTTTGATTTCATTAAAAATAATCATAAACTGTTTCATATCTGTTAAGACATTCTTCTTGCATAACTAAAATAATAAGTCTCTTTACTTCGATATAATCCTTATGGATACTATAGAAGTAAAGTTGCTATCTAGTTTACATACGTTTGTGTGTGTGTGTGTGTGATGTGCATGCAAATTAAATGGCAACGCTGAAACAAGAGAGTCAATGTTTTTCTAAATGCTCACAGAGATATTAAGAACTATTAGAAAGTGATTGAATCTACATAGACTCAGAGGGGCGAGAGAAATACATAGATAGCTAAGCGAGAGATGGTTTAGTTGTTCCGTTAATTACAAATTACGGCTAAGTAGAGCAATCAAAAGAGAATTCTTTTCAAAGATTACTCAATCACACAACTAACTTATACTTTAGCATGTATGTTGTGTGATTAAAGTATAAAGGAAAAAAAGGTTAGGGGAAACAAACGTTAATTTACTCAGCTTTAGTATAATAACTAGAAGAATACCCGTCCAAGGACGGGTAAAATCAATTAATCGAAGAAAACAGTTTTGCACCACTTTTATGTCCACTTACGAAGATTAAAATAAACATATAATGTTTGTTAACCTTATGTTTAGAACCCTTATTCCAATTTTGATCAAAATCCATATCTAAAATTCAAGAATTAAGCTTAAAGGGTCAGAGAAGAAATTGAAATTCAAGGGGACCTTGATTAATTGGTGACTAATGACTATGGATGAAATTCAATGCAAATCTGAAATATTTGAAATTTCAAATGGGAGGTGCTTCCTATATTATGACCCCTTTAAAAAACATTTAAAATACACCAAAGATAGCGGATTTTGGAGAATATTTATTAATTGAGGTATATTGTCAAAATTTCACACAAAAAAATCGGATGTATGTGAATTTTTACTAAAAGATTCCATCTTCTTTTTAACCATATTACATAAAAGTTAATTAAACAAAATAAAGCCCACATTATTCACACTTAGGCCTAGCATCTGTGTTCCAAAAATTCATAATAATCGGATAATTAGTTTAGGAGTGAATCCAGTACATCTAAATAAATAAATGCGAAAGTTGGACTCATTTCTCGCACGAAAGGTCAAGTCAAAGCGCTCTATTTGAAGTTAATTCAACTTTTCATAATAGACACACCATCTTTTTCTACAGACTGCTTACGTATATGCGATATCAGGCATAAGATAAACTAATTTGCATAATGGTTTTGAAAAAGGACATTTTATTAATTAACTATTATTTGTCATTCTTTTTTTAAAATTCAATGATTGTTTTGATTTTAATATAACAAACAGTTCTGTTTCGCAATATTGTTTTATTTCCTGGACAAATATTTAGGATTTGTGTTCAAACGCCCCTTTCTTTAGAGGGCCCAACTTAATTTTCACCAAGTTGTTATATATTTCTAAATTACCAGTGAAAAACCGAATTGATTTCTTCTTTCTTTCCCTTTCTTTACGATCAGATTTACAAGAATAATAAATGTGTACAAAAAATACCAAAATTTTAATGTTTATATATCTATATGAATAAATTAAAAATGTTTTATTTTCGGTTTACAACAAAGTTATGCATGAAATGTTTATTATTTCAAATTAATGTTTCATGTATTTCAAGTAGTGAATTTGCGAAACGATAGCGAACCGGCTAAGCCAGCTAGTACAGATATATAAACATATACACATACCTAACTTTATATAGACAGAGATAGATTCGTCCATACAGTATGCGCGGTTACATGGAAATAGGCCCGACCGACGGACGAAGCTTTTCATAAAGGTACAAGGACGCACCCCCCAAAAATACAAAAAAACAGATCTTGAAAGAAAATACGGAATTCACAGATGTTGTACACACAGACGTTTATACTTCGGAGTTATCTCCTCTTTAAGGGTTGTCTTATCATAAAGCATTAAAACGAGGGCTTACATCGATAAGCACTCGAAAGTTTACGGTTGTGCTTAAGTCCCACGTGTTTTAACATACTGGAAAAATCTAATTCATAGATATACGATACCAGTCGATAATAACAGAGAAGCGAGTTTTATTATTTACTAGCGGAACTCATGCACGGGCGTTGTCCGGGAAAAAATAGAGAACTCAATAAACTCCTGCTCCAACCTCTGAACCCCATATACAAAAAATCACTAGATTTTTTAAAACTATCTACAAGTATTAATTATAGCGTTTTTTTATTATTTAATTTATAAACACCAATGAACATTTAAACGTTCATATTATTTCATAACTAAGAAGAGCATCCTCGCAGCAACTTACTTACGTAGAGACGAGCAGCATTTTTAATTATAGTATCTACACACAGACACTGGAAGAAAAGTACTATTTCATATGTATACAAGTATTTGTAAATAAGGTATAATGTTTAAGACCAGCGTTTAAGTAGATATTTTTTGTTGAAAACTAGACCAATAATCGGACTAAAGCGCATGTGAAGCAGGATGTCATATGTAGCTTCTGTTCACGAGGCTATATCGACCGACCAATGAAATAGGATAAAATTTCATTTTAATTTATATATGAGACTGGCGGGCCCCGTGTCCAGGCTTTGCACAGAAA